>JAFIDM010009631.1:265796918-265818063 GCA_023159025.1 Thereuonema tuberculata | reverse complement strand
TTTATTTATTTATTTATTTATTTATTTATTTATTTATTTATTTATTTTCATAAATAAATAAATACATTTATTCTGACATTATCAATAAAAAAAGCATCTCAGATTTGATTTGTTAATTCCTATACATTAATTACTCTTGTTTTATCTAAAAAAGTTCGCGACTTGCTCTAAAGAAAAAACTTATTTATTTATTTATTTATTTATTTATTTATTTATTTAGTTAGTTAGTTAGTTAGTTAGTTAGTCTCCTACAAGAAACATCAAATGGAGATCACAAAGCACAGAGGAAGTTGAAACTTATTGTTATTGATTGGTTGGTTGGTTAGATTTTAATGGCGCAAAAGCAGCTGTGGCTAAGCTGCGCCAATTGTTATCGATTAATCTAACATAGTAGTAGGTTTTCATTGTTTAAATATAGTACACAGTATAGTAACAAAGGGACAGTTTAGGTTTCTAAGGTTTGGTATTACACTGTATTTTTGTTAAAAAAAAAAAAAAGGTTGAGCAATCCCATAAACAGGCCATGCAGGCCCACGGGAGCGTGGGAGGTAAGGCCCCCAGCGATTTGTGACCAACAGGACTAGATTGAGGTCGGGTGGTAAGCCCGACGCCCGCCCGCCTTAACTCCCGGGAAAGAAACCCGGTACCCATTCTACAGAGGACTGGTTAGACCTTAGGAGGAGACCGTTTGAAGGAGAAAGGAGCGTGAAAAAATTCCGGCCCTCCGCCGAGGCCGGGAATTGAACCCGTTACCTCCCCAAGCGCCCTTACCCACTCGGCTACCGGGCCCACACTGTATTTTTGTAGAATCCTAAAATGTTAATCAAGGATTATCGTAATGGGATTAATGTTAATAGGGCAACTGTCGTAAGTACTAGTACTCGTCTACATCGTATTATTTACATATTATATATAAGTATTTTTTTTTTTTAATTTTCTATTTTACTAGTAAGCATGCTTGGATTGTAATAAAAATAAAAATAATGTGACAATATTAATGTTTTATTATAATATGGATTATAATAAAACTCAAGGAAAGAAATCCGCTTTATTGCAACTAATTTTTAACTACTACTAATAATAGTTGATTCATGTTGAACTTCTGAGAACTGAGTAATTGTTTGCTTTCTGCTCCATCAACTCACCAAATTTCATCATTAACACATGAATGATACTTGATAAGGTTCTCTGGCAGGTCACTGTAATTGAGATTATTTCTTTTTGGACAAGTTTTTTTTGTTTTCTTCTTTTTCATATATAACCAAGGTTGTTTCCTTTTGGTAAGGAACATTAAAGGAGCGATCGAAGTCATTGGAATCAGATTCACGGCACTTGGTTACTAAGGGTTTCTCTTGAGACAGAATTGACTGGTGGGTTTCGTTTGGTCTTTGTCTTTATAGATGATATAAGAGTTGAAGTTTTCTGGAGACTGATAAAAATCTTTCATTAGAACTATAAATCCTGACAAAGAACACGAGAACATTCGTTGTATATTGTTATAAAGAAGTCTTTGTATCTCCTTAAGATACATAATTTTAGTAAGAACCTGTACTTCATCCAAAAGAAGATAAGAGATCCTTTACTCTCGCCTTTTTATAACTAATTTATTTATATTTGTTAAAATTAGTCATTCCTCCATTCAAATAGCTATCTCGTTTTACATTTGAATGGCTATAACTCTGCCATTTAAGCTTCCGCTAGATTTGCTGTAATGGCAACTTTTTATTTACTTATCTATTTAATTATTTTATACCATAGATTGCTTCTTTGAAAAACTAAATTTGTGATACGATATTTCATGAAGACTGGACAGTTTTTGCAAAACTTATTTTAAATAAGATTTCATGAAATATCGTATCACAAAGTATCACAAATAAAATAAGAAGTCATTTCCAATCAAAATTGGAATTCTTTGGTCAATAATTTTGTAAAAAAAAACCTTATATATTTATATGTTATATACATAATTATAATAAGCCATCAAAATGTCAATAAATGCCAAATAAAATGCTCCTTTAACAGGAATACCGCAGTTTTGGAGGCACAAACAGACGGACACGTCAATCTAAAAAGCTCAATTTTTAAGATTACTATTATTATTCGAATGGCTTCATGCCATAACCTAAATAGATTGTTGATAACAAAAGATGCAGATTTCTCAATAACTGATCATTCTCAAATCTGTCGGTTTTTAATCAGTTTAATCAAATGAATATAATTAATTATGTTGAAAAGGAAGAACATAAATTCAATCATAACCCAAAGCAATCTTCACGTAGATTGAAGAAAGGTCTTTCAAATGAAATGTCTTCAGGCAATGTCTCAATTTTTTATGTTTTGCCGTCTACGATAGGAGGAACCAAAAAAGTAGATCTATAATAAGAGCAAAATAAAAGTCTAAATATAGAGTTTACAAAGCTTTGTAATTCTTTGTTGACTAGATTTATTGTTGCAAATTTCAATAATAATAATAATGCGGGTTTTATTTTATTTATTTTTTTCTGTAAAGGAATATTTAAGAAAAAAAAGATATTGACAATTTTATCGCTCAGTATGACAATAAAAACTTAAAAAAGTATGACTTTTGCTCGTTTCTGTTAGTTAAATACTGTCTTATTGAAATGAAACTGTTGACTTGTTATTCAGGTGCTTCATGGAATTTGAGGTAATAATTAACAATACATGGCCTTGAATTAAATACTAGAATAGTTTTCATGTAAGCTTGCACTTTTCTTACTTATTTTAGTACTTTTGTTCACAGACCGAATATTGATAAATAGTGGAGACTTTGAGTTACAACAGCATTGATGATTGCTTACTATCTACAGGTAGTCCATCCATCCATAGAATTCTGTCCGGAGACAGGTCCAATTCTATGGACTTCGCACGGAAGTCCCAGAAATGCCTGGGGAAAGATACTGGGGTGGTTTCCTGTTGCCTGCCCCAGGACGCCATTAAGGAATGACGTCAGACCGAAGAAAAGCGAAGAAGAGGCGAACAACACAGGAAAGGAAATTGAAACAGCCAAGCCACTGCCGGGATTCGAACCCAGTTACTGGCGCACTGGCCGCAACGGCAGACCGCCGCAGAGACCGCACGGCCATGCCAGCACGGCTAAATAGATATAATAAATATGTATTTAGATGTAAAATAAATTGACTAAATATTTTCAAACTAACGCACTTGCTGTTTTATAGTAACGCCAGTTACGGCTGTTGCCAAGAGAACAGAGAGCGGGAAATCCCTGCCCTTAATTGGTCTTCACCAACGCCATCTAGTTCTAGTAGACATTGCCTAAATAGTTCTGAAAAAGTGGAGAGCGAACGAACAGTGGTAACTGTCTAAAAATACAGGTTTACATATTATGTTTATATTTGGATTATACGTGTTCTAGATAGTCGAAGTTTCTCTACACAAAAAATATTCGAATTTTTGATATTTTGAAATTCGTAGCCGCGATGTTCGTAAATCAGTTGTTCGTAAGTCAGGGACTATCTGTGTTAGGTTACCACAATAATGTATAGTGATAATTAAAATTCATTGTGATGGTAATAGCATAGAAAGCATGCATTACCTAACAGTAACAATGGTGGTCCAAACAAAAAAAAAGCTGTTACGGATTGTATAGAATAAGACCGTTTGTGAATTGTAAAAATACATCTAATATTTTAAGTTTTCTCTGTTGTTTATCAATGTTCGATCTGTGAACATCTACAAAAAACATATACGAAACACGTAAGCTTGAATGATTTCTATTATTTGAAGCACTAAAGCTAAGAATTCTCAATTATTACTGTTGGGTATTTTTACAGATATTTTTAAACCATAATTGTGAATCTAGGAAAACGTTTCACGAAAGGAAATTCAGGATCATAAAATCGGTAAGTCTCTATGTTTGTTTGTATAAATTTTAAAATAGTGAAGGATTTTTTTTGAAACTCAGCATCCATATTTACAAACAAAGAGATGATCTGTTGGCAATTTTAAGGTATGTATTTCCGTTGGTAAATTTAAATATGAAATTGAAGAAAAAAAATCTCATAAAAAAAAAGGATTTATAAGCGAAACAATTAAATCTTATTAATGGCATGAAACGGATTTTATTGATATTTGACAATGCAAAGTAATGTGGCTTATAATTCACTTTTAATCTGCATGTGCTGCGATTTGATTAAAATTAACTGGATTGAATACAAAATAAATTTTGGAAAATTAATTTATTTTGAGCAAATATTTGGTAGATGTTAGTATTTACAAACATGAAAACTTTTCTTTTGTTCTGTTTTTACGATTGAAAAAACACCCTTAAATCTATATATATAGTAAAACCTCGGTTAACCGAACTAAATGGGGGGGGGGGAAGCCGTTTCGGATAACAATTTTTTCGGTTAAGCCATGAACATCTAATACAGCTACAGTATTTTGTATTGTAATTACAGTACGTATTTTTGAAAGGTTTTGAAGGTCAAACGAATTCAAAAATCTCTTTGTATGCTACACTTATGTTCTTTATTAAAGTTAAAATTATATTTTTAGGATTACAGTAGGCTACATCACTATTCTGTACTTAATAGTTTGTAGCGTATGAATTACCCATTTAAAAAACTCAGTAATTTTTGTTTATTCCCCGCTAGCCATAGCCCACCACACTCTCGCCCTCGAATTATTTCCGTGCAGTGTATAGTCAATCCATTTGAGGAAGGCAGTCCCCTCAGGCGTTGGGACTGAGAACTTGAAAAAATAGGGGTGAAAGGGTATCAGGGTATTGTTACGGAATTAAAAGAAGGTCTTATGTGATCCTTTTTTTAGTATTTTGAGAATTCAGCTCGTCGGAAATATAGTTATTTAAAGCCGATAATAACGAGGTCAAGCTCTGCAAACACTGTTGTAATCTTTCCTCCCTACCCCCACTTACCTTATACCCTTCCTCCCCTATGTTTTTCAAGTTCTCAGTCCCAACGCCTAAGGGGACTGCCTTCCTCAAATGGATTGACTATACAATATTGGATTTTCGATTTTCGGAGGCGTTTCGGATAACCCGGGTTTCGGTTGACCCGAGTTCGGTTGAACTCAACATTTTAAGGAATGTAGACTTTAAGTCTCTGAAGAACTTCTTTTCTATCTTTGTAACCTGTGGATTTCTTGTTTCGCGCTTTTAAATTAAAAAAAATTGAAAACCTACTTTCTTATATTGTTGCAGGTTTTCTATTTCTCATCACTTTTAAAAATGGTGAAATGTATAATGATATTAAACAAGAAGTTCTTGAAAGAACTTAAAACCTTCTTTCTTAATATACTTATTACTTTTGTAAAGCCGTAAAAACTTCAAAAACGAAAATTGTATATTTGCTTTTCATATCTATCTGCTGACAACAAATAGTTTAAATTTTCCATTTTCTAGAAAAAAAAAAAGAATAGCTAATTCAATCCAAATTATTTAGTTTTCATTTAATCAACTTTCATCACATCAAAGCACGTGAAAATAGGATTAGCTAAAAAAAATTAATATCCATTGTTTTCGTTTAATTCCTTTTCTTTTTGGTTTCCGGAGAATAAGGTTCAGGAACTTAAGTGTCCAGCCCAGAGTCCGGACCTCAACCCTATTGAACATCTGTAGGATGAAATGGAGGGCCGGATTCGTGCGGGTCCGATGAGACCGGAAACACGCATCTAAATTATGCAGGCTTTGAAGGAGAAGTGGACAAAAATACCGGTTGCTTCCTATCAGAAACTGGTGGAGAGCATGCCACGGCGTGTGGATCCTGTGTTTAGGGTAAAAGGCCACAGTACGTGCTATTAGACACGCCGTAAATAAAGCGTCTGTTCCATATCACAGGTGTCCACTTTCAACTGAGCAGTCAGTGTAAGTGTGCCAAATCTGAGTTCTAGGTTCTAAGCTGTATCTATAAAAATGGGGTCTCAAAGATATAATAGGAAAACAATTTATTGAAAGTCGATGTAATTCAAAACCAGCTTCAATTTAGTTACAAGATGCGACACACGACGGAATGATCACAATAGAAAGATTGTTCGCATAAGTGATAAATGCACAAGTGGTACAAGGACCATCGATGTGACCTGTGTACAAGTGCATCCACGGTGTCAAAGCAGTACTGAATCGGAGTGTGGAAAGGAGCTGTATCTCGGCTCCTCCCTCAAACCCGGGACTCCAATTCCGCAAGTGTCCTCCATTTGCCCTCTTCCCACCAAAGTTCCGGCTCCACTTTCACCCTTTTCTTGTTCCATCCATCCATAATATTCTGTCCGGAGACAGGTCCGGATATGGAATTCACTTGGAACTCCCAGAAACACCTGGGGAAAGAAACTGAGATGGTTTCCCGTAGCCTTCCTCAGGAAGCCATTATGATAAGGCTTCAGACTGAAGAGAAAGTGAAGAAGAGACTGACAAACACAGGAAAGGAAATTGAAGCACCAAGCCACGCCCGGGATTCGAACCCAGGTTCCGACACAACGTCCGCACGGCAGACTGACGCCCAGACCGCTCGGACATATCGGAACGGCCTTCTCTCGTTAGATGCATTGGGATAGCAACGGAGACTTTTTATAGATTTTTTTTAAAAACAAGTTTGAAAGCCGTCCTCCTTCGTAATGGAAATGAGAATCCGCCAATCCCTCTTGCTTACGCAGCAGACATGAAGGAGTCCTATTACAGTATGATATTTTTACTGATAATAATATAGTATAAGAAGTATTCTTGGCACATTTGTGGAGATCTAAAAGTGATAGCTCTTGTACTAGCATTTCAGTTTGGAAACAAAATTTCTGTTGCTTTTTATCTGAGTGGGATATTATGGACAGGATAAAAACCCCTATATCAAAAAGCAGTGGCCAAACGGGAAAGAAACCCTAGCACCTGAAAAAAAATGTTCAGCTTCTTGTGAACACCGAGAAAGTATACTTTCCTCCATTGCATATCCAACCTGGTTTGATGAAGAACTACGTCAAAGCGATGGATCGTAACGGCCCAAGGTTTTCTTTACCTAAAGAGCAAGTTTCGTAGAATCAGTGTTGCAAAAAATTCAAGAGGGTATAAAAATGAAGGATCCAGATTTTGAGCGAAGCTTGAATGAGTCTTAAGACGCTGCATGGAGATCATTTAAAACAGTCGTGAGAAACTTCCTGGGAAACTAGCAGGACCAGAACTACAAAGAGGTGGTTAGATAACTTCTTGAAAACTATAGAGATTCAATATGTCTCTCAAAATCCATTTTTTGATTTCACATTTGGATTTTTTTTCCACAAAATCCTGGACACGTAAGTGACCAACTTGGTGAACGCTTTCACTAGGATATATCAACGATGAGAAATCGCTACCAAAAAAATGGAACCCAAAAATGCTTGCAAATTACTGCTGAATACTAAAAAGGGACGTTCTTCAAGCTAAATACAGCAGAAAATCAATTAAAAGTGCTTTTTAGATGACGAAACTGTACATGTGTTTATATTAGAGACAGAAAATATCTTAAAGGAAAATATCAATTTAAAAAAATTTTAAATGCATTTTACTCAAAAATCCTGCCTTCCACATAAATTTTGAAAACAGATTTGAAATCAGCACAAAAAAAAAAAAAAAAAAAAAAACACCCTATCAGGTCAATTTAACTTAAGAAAGTAAAACTTTGTCGACCAATGTAATTTATGAATTCAGAAAACAAATGAACAAAATAGATATTCAATATTTATAGAGAGAACCATAGAAAATAGTTTTAATTAACGTTACCATTCCACTATCTTTCCAATCTTCCTATCCTGCATCAACCTATCCTTTCTCTTATCTTTTCCTTGCTACAATAACTATTTACATTTTTCCCAACAACGACTCTTTACAGGCTGTGTATTCATTTTATAAATCAAATGTCATGTATATTTCATTTATAAAAAGCTAGCTGAAAATTCGCTACCTGGTGTAATACTGCAAACAAATTAGTGTCACTTCAATCTTGTAACAGAGCTGTAAACCTTGAACTTTACAGCGTCCTTAACGTATTGCTTACACAATCAAATTAATCAAATCAATCAAAACCAATTTATTTCTTTAGTGTTAACTACGTAATGAAATTTTAAAGTTGGTTTCCGCAAATCACAGGACAGGATGTTTTAAAACAGTTAAAAGGAGGCGGAAGTATGAAAACATAGTATGAAAACTCTTAAAAACTCATATGTTAGGCTTACATTCTCAAATATTATTTCTTATTGGATTTGATTAAGATTTGACTACATAAAGCTCTTGAGATAAAAATCCCTTAGCCAAGGCTCACGCTGATACTTTAATAGCAGATTTAGGCTATACATACAGTGCGCATTCTAGTGGATTTGCTGTTAAAAGTATAAGTAGCGATTTATAAAAGTTAGCTGAATGACTTGTTGGCACACCAGCTTTATTTACATGTGCTGCTTATTGCTATGAAGACCTCGTTGCTTAGTGGGATCGTCCTTCAGATTTGTTGGTTATATTCCTCTGAATAAATCATGGGTCAGTTTGAAATCTGAAGCTTTTCATCCGATGTTGGTCATCCATCAGGGCTTTGTTGTTGCTGCTCTTCCTATTTCTCCACCACTTTATTGCTCGTCCGATCGATGCTCGAAGATCTCTTCTCGACTTGTTGCTACTCATGAATACCAGCGTTTCTTTTAAAGGCAGTCTGAAAGTTTCATGAGCTGAGATATGAAGAGACTTTTTCTACGCTATATTTCAGCCTTGTCACAATTCATCCCGCATTGTTAAAATGCTTCTTTGTGTGTGTGTATGTGTTTTATAAAAAAGAAAACATCATTCAGACGCTTCACGAACAAATATTAACATTTTAGCGATATAACATTAAAAAATAAAAAAGAAAGAGAGAAAGAAAGATGTTCAACCAATTATAATTGGCGTACCAATTTTTCTTGAAAAAAAGGGGATTTTTCTAAATTTGGCATAAGTGCTCGGTTTTTTCAGTAGGCTAGATAGGAACGCAGAATATTTACCGTCTATTTTTGTCTGGAAGATTAGACCCTCAGTGTTTTGGGGCAGTAATTTAATCACTCGCCTAAGCGCAAAACACCATATCTATTACACTTCATTTTTTTTATCGTGTTAACCAAGCTTATGTAATGTTAGTTTTTGGCCATAAAATCTTCCCATAATAGCTGCTTTACAAGTGCTCGAAAACTTGACTCAAACTGGCAAGTGGCTCGAATACCTATGACATGCTTTAAATAGGGTAAGTTGTCATTAGAATCAAGTTTTAGCAGCAACTCGACACCAGTGCGTCTAGCAATGAGAAAAATTTACATGAGAAACTAAAAAGCTGCATTCTGGAGTGCAAATGCCCCTTGTTGTGTGTTGCATCATGGCTTCATTCACCACCGTATCTTCAGCTTTCTTTCTTTCTTTTTTTTCTTTTTTTATTCTGCTGTAGGATGAGTCGAACATTAATAGCAAAACATTAAAGCAACAAAACGTCTCTTCTCTGGTACGCCATATTTAATCGCGTGATCGTCGAGAATGAATTTGCCTCTGGAAGTTCTCTTACCTATGTAAAATGCCGCCGATTTAGGCTTAAGGAGAGGACAAAAGTTGTATATCAGGGATTTTAATGCATTTTCGTGAGATGAAAGTATTCATGAAGTACTTCAAAAATATACTGAAGTTAGGGGCCCAACGACCTACCGTACTCGGCCTATTTGACGTTTTTTGGAGTGTCCCATGTTAGCTTAATAGCTTCCTGTGTCAACTGAAAGAAGTCCAGTGTTGGCTCAGTGCGTAGGCTACTCGACAAAACAGCCAAGGTCCTCGATTCAAGTCTGCTTCTTGAGGACTTTCTTTTTCGTTTTTTTTTTTTTTTTTTTTTTTTTTTTTTTTTTTATATTTCTTTTCTTTATTTTAACTATCTTTTCTTTTATGTTAATGCAGTTTCTTTTACTTATTTTTTTTTATTCTCTTTTTACTTTTTTCTGTTTTTTTTTTTCCTCCTTTATGCTTCTGCTTCTTTATTTATACTTCATTTTTTTTTCTTAGGCAGAAATAAAAATACAATTAAAAATATAAAAAAAAATCTCTTAAATTTTTTTAATTGAAGTTACTTTTAATATAGAAAAATAAAACCTACATATCAATACATTTATTTTTTTTTTCTTGTATTCTTCTTTTCCAGTTTTTCCGGCTGTTCTTTTTATTTTTTTATTTTATTTTTTATTATTATTAATTTTGGAAATAATTGAAGAAACAGATAACATTAATAATTCTAAGCCTATTATTTGAAATTTACAATAAATACAAATAACTTTTATAATAATAATAATAATAATAATAATAATAATAATAATAATTATTAACATCAAGTTGAAAAAGTTTTAGAAAATGAAGACGTCAAAATCTTGTGGGATTTTAGAATTCAAACTGATAGACACCTGGATCATAATACGCCAGATATAACAGTATTAACAAATAGAACTATTTTCATAATTGATATTGCAATCCCTGGAGATGCAAGAATTTTAGATAAAGAACAGGAAAAAATTATAAAATACAGGGATTTGGCAATAGAAACAACACGGCTTTGGATGAAACACACGACAGTGATCCCCATCATCATAGGAACACTTGGAACAATCTCAAAAAATTTTACCAAGTATTTGAACCAATTGCAGTTGTCTGAAATAACAACATCAGAACTACAAAAAACAGCGCTGCTTGGAACATCATATATATTGCGCAGATACCTGGTGGATACTTAGGTTTCTGGCTGAAACTTGTATCTACTAAAGGCTCCAGTCAGCGAATTTTTGACTGTGTTTCAAAATGTATAATAATAATAATAATAATAATAATAATAATAATAAGCGTCGAACAGATGGCTGATGAGTGGTGAGCTGTTTGGGGAGACCGAAGGGTTCATGATCGCGATACAGGACCAAGTCATTCCCACACTCAACTACAAGAAACACATTCTACACGATGCAAACACACATGACGACAGATGCAGGAAATGCCACACTACACATGAGACGATCGACCACATAATATCTGGCTGTCCCCTTCTGTCCCAAACAGACTACCTCCACCGACACAATCAGGTAGCATCGATCGTTCATCAACAGCTTGCACACAAACAATCACTTATTAAGAACACGGTCCCATACTACAAGTACACACCACAAAGCGTACTAGAGTCACCCTCACATAAGCTGTACTGGGACCGTCCCATTCACACAGACAAAACTATACATCACAACAGACCTGACATTACACTTGTTGATAAGGTCAACAAACAGACCTATCTCATTGATATTGCAGTTCCCATCAGGAAGAACATGCAGAAAACTCACGCTGACAAGTAAATACACAGACCTAGCACACGAGCTCCAGAAGCAGTGGAGGCAGGACCGAGTACGTGTTGTACCCATCATCCTGTCCGCTACTGGTCTGGTGCCTCACACATTGCATCACAGCCTCAGCACACTAGGACTTCATAAAAACATTTATGCACAACTCCAGAAGGCTGTAGTACTCAACACAACACGCATAGTTCGGAAATTTATGGACACAAGCACGCATCCCTAACTATTCTTCCAATTTTTTTTTTTTTTTTTTTTTTTTTAATACACTTGGCAATATGTGCTTTGGTCCTTGACCCGCCATATTGTCTTAGCTGGGGAATCCCATGGTTTGAAACTTTTACAATAATAATAATAATAATAATAATAATAATAATAATAGTGCTAATAAGTAATATTATTATTATTAGCATTAGTATTATTTAATTAAACAAAATTCCTTGTCCTAAAAATTAAAATTTTAAACTTCAAGCTTATTTGAGGCTTGCGGGCTTTCTCCCCTTTCTGTCATCTCTCAACAGGCGTCATAAGCCATTTCCTATAGTTTGATTAAAATCAGTACAGCAAAGCATAAAATCTGCATGATAATGAAAAGAACCATTTACAAAAAATTATTATTATTGTATAGAATATATATATGTATATATATCGAGGGTCTCAAGCCAAAGGTTCTATGTGCACTTTTGATAAATTTTAGTTCTATGTGCTAAACGGTTTATTTTGGCGACATCTGTCATCTGCCAGAAGATTTTGTTTGAAAAACTAGTTCTAACCTATCAGCTGATTATTCCGAAAGGTTCTATTTTCACTTCTTTTACTTCTTTGAGCTTTCTCGGTGCCGGAAAGTTCTACGGGCAAGAAAATTGCAAAACGCACATAGAACCTTTTGGCTTGAGACCCTCGATATGTGTGTGTGTGTTTATGAATGTTTTATTTTTCTAAATTAAAAGTAATTTTAATTAAAAAAATTGAAAGGTATTTATTTATTTTTAATTGTATTTTTTTAAAAAAAAACAAAAACAAAAACAAAGGTAAAAAGAGAATTAAAAAAAAAAAGAAGTAAAAGAAAAAGCATTAAGATAAAGGAAAAGGTAGTTAAAAAAGAAAAGATACAAAAAAAAAAAAAAAAAAAAAAAAAAAAAGTTGTCATGCTGTACACTTGAACCAGGCATCTTATCTTTCGTAGTCGAATAGCCTACACACTTCGCCAACACTGGACCTTTTCTTTTAGTTGACACAGAAAGCTATTAAACTAGCATGGAAAAATACTCCAAGAAACATCAAATATATCGATTACGATAGGTTGTTAGACCCAAACCCCGGTATATTGAAGTACTTCGTGAGTACTTTCATCTCACAAAAGGGCATTAAAATCCCTGATTTACAACCTTTGTCCTCTCCTTGTGAGTACAACAGGTAACTGACAAGTTTTCTGGCAAATTTTGGGCAAGCTTTCGGGCACATGTAAAGCAGTCATGTAGGTCCAATTTCTTCCGAATAAAAATAGGAGCTCGCAACGTTAGCACTCATTCGATCACTAAATTTTTAATTTCCTAAAAGAAACAGTTTCGAATTATCGTCATTAGTGCAGCGTATTTTGGTGGTTTTGTGGTTTTGTTACTAGCTCCTGCATTATAAGTCCTGTTTGAACAAAACCTAAAATATCAATTTCCTACATTAAATGTATTTTTGAATTATCTTAATTCTGTCTGCTTAACAGACGGATATTTTTATTTCCTTGAAGGCTTCATTCTAAAACTATCTTGTTTTAACCATTTTTTCTTACTAAAGTTAAGAGTGTAGCCAAAGTGGTAAGGCACTTGCCTGCGATCTGGAGGAGGCGGATTCAATCCCCGAGGGAACTTTTCCTCCAGACGTGTCCTAGGGTTCATCCAGCTTTCTGTAGAATGGGTAACGGAGTTCTTTCCCGGGGAGGCTGACCTCATCCAATGCCACCTAAAGACAATCTCGAGGTGGCATTGCCTCATTTCAGTACCAAGGTCAATGAAACATTGGGAACCATACCTCCAGAGCCTCCATGAGCCATCGTGGACCTACCTACCTATTAAAGTTATACCAAAATATAATACCCATTAGTTACTATGCGGATTTCAATAATTTTAACTTTTCATTTGAAACCTAAGATATGGAAATATAAAATATTTATTATAAAAAAAAAAATTAAAAATTCATAAAATTGAGCATTACTTATAAAAATGTCCTAAGTTGTCTTAAGTTTCTCTTCTTTTTCAAAATCAAACATGACTGTATTTAAGTAAAGACAGTGCTTTTAATAATGCAATAATTCTCTGTAAATTTAAAGAAGAAAATTTAATTTATTTAAATCTTAAAATAATTTCTCATTATATCCAATGAAATAAGGAAAGTTAATTTTAGATTATTTTTTAATGAAAAGGATTCTTTAGAAATGTTTATTCGTTTTTCCTTCGACATCGAATATTGTTGGTGCAATTTAAACGATGATTTCAGAATCATCTGTTTCTATTTTTAATAATATATATCCCAAATGTTTCAAAAGACATTGTTTCATTGGGTATCCTGTTTCTCCAAAAATAAACAACTCTCACTTCCAAAGTCTTATTTCTATCTTACAGCCAATCCAATACAATATTTACTTTTATCATTTCTAATATTTAATCCGTAGAGGAAGTTGTCATTGTAAGTTTAAATGCTGTATCAGTAAATTTATCAGTTATATTTTTTTTTTAGTTGTTATATTTTAAATTTTGAAATGCTTAATGGTTTTTCTCATTTAATTTTTTTGAAAATGCTTTAATTTTTTTCCCATTTGTAACTTGTGAGTATTGTTGACTCTCTTATACCTTCCACTAATTTAGATCTGAAGTAAAAATATTTATTTTAGACCTATGTTGAGATACAATTTTTAAACCAATCTAGAAAAAAGTCAAATTGGCCAAGTTAAGAAGAAGAATGGAATTTCTTATTCTCCTTAATTGAAAAACAGAAAAGATATTGCTTAATTTTACTTACCCTTCCCAAAAATTAATATCTAAATTGCAATCGTTTCAAACTAATAAGTTTATTGTAATTTCAGATAATGAACAATAATAAAACTTTTGGTAAATGTACTAAAAAAAGTATTTAAAATTTAATCTCAGACCTTAGTTTTCTCTCTTATAATAAGGATCTCTTTAATGTATACTATCTATCAAACACTTTAAAAAATATGTTAGTAAATGCAGACCTTCACAAATGATATCCTACAGCAGCTGTTTCGCGCATATTCTTGCTCATCAACCAGGACAGTCACTCGATGAATCAAGGCTACAAAGTCAAGAGTCGAAGACAAGTTTCTCTGACTTCACAGTATAAACATCTAGATCTAGAACTAGAAAATTTAAAGAAAAAAAAAAATTAAAATTTTAACTATTAATGATTTACTTATATTGGTAAGATGTTTGTTTTAAAAAAAAACTGATATTTTCCTCAAATAAATCTGATTTTTTTTTCTTCCTTAAGTGATTAATTTTTTGATACTTACATCGTTAATAAGAATGAAATATATGACTCAAAAATTACTTTTCATGAACTCTTTTTAACAACCCGTACATCTTAAATGTAAGCTCTTACGTTCATTCTGTCATCACCTCTACAGCCCAAACAATAAGCCGGACAGACATGATCAATATCCTAATTTTTCTATTGGTGGGGAAAAAATACGAGTCCCGGTCTGCGGTCACTTTCTGTCTGACAGAAAGTCGCCAGTAATTTACGGGAATTTGTCTACAGTAAGAAAGTAGTTTTTTTCTTATTTTTTTGGTTACAAATCACAAGTTGTACTACTAGAGAAATATTATTGACTAAACTGTATGTATTTATTGAATTGTAATCACAACATCACTGGGTACTTATCCATATATCAAAAAGTAAATACAGTCATATCCCGCTTTGCAATAATTCGGTTTCCGACGCTCGTTCATACGATAGTTTTCAATTTCACCATTCCTCTATTTTGCGACAATTGATTCGCTGATTCGACACTTGCTACTTGACGCTACTACTTCGGTGTCCATATAGCGTGAGTTTGCTCAGTATCGGATTAAGGGGGGGGGGGGGCAAAAGGGGGTAACTGCTCCGGAAAAATGGGATTGAAAATTGATTCTTTTTTATAATTTCATAGTGCCATAAAAATATAAATAAAAACATAAAATTTAGAAATTATCAGATCACTTTTTTTATACTGATGGGTTTTAGGGCAAGAGGATAATGGTGGTTTTTAGTTTTTTTTTTTTTTTTAAGTCGGTTTAAACAAATTTTAAAAATGCATTTACCTGTATATCATAGTACCGTTAAGTAAAAAATATGTGTTTTATTTCAATAAATTACGTTTGGCACACCATTAAAGAGACTATTATTTTTATCCAGTTATTTATTATTGCATTAAATCGTGAAAAACTGCTACAGGGGCGTCATGGGGCTGACTTGCCCCCCCCCCCCTGATAAATTTCCTAGATCCGGCACTGGTTTGCTTATAAACACAATGCGTGCTTTATCTCTTTGTGTCACACTCTGTGATTAAGTGAATATTACATTGTTTACAACTTTTATCTTCTTTTTTTTTCTTGTAATTAAGATATAAAGTAATTTAATAATGACAGTGAAAAATGAAGTCAGTTATGCATGTACATGCATTGATTGCAGTCCAATACATGCATTGATAAGTAAACAAAAAGGCAATGCTTCACAAATCCGCTTTACGACAATGTCTGGAACCAAACATCTACTTACAAATACATATAAGAGCCCGTTCAAGTATTACATAGGCACATTTTAGCAAAATGTCATTTTAGCAAAAATAAGCAGATGCCTGACCCCCCCCCCCCTTGTGCTTTCGTAAGATTTGTCAAATCATTAACAGTAAAAACCACTGAACAATAAATTAAAACAGTTAAAATTATATCAAAATTTTAACGCCTGCATGTTTGTCTGTCTGTCTTAAGCATTGTCCCTCCTCTCCCTTCTCAACAAAAATAAGCAAATTTAGCCCCCCCCCCCCCCTTGAATGCTTACGTAATACTTGAACGGCTTTAACATACATAGCCATACATATGACTTAGGACCCGTAACCTACAAATAGAATACACGGCAAAGCTATACGGACCCATTACCTAATCTGAAGCGAAGTGTGTATGTGTGTGTGTGGGGGAGGGGGGGACAGAAACCTATCACCAATCAGTACCCACACTCCTTATGTGGAGACTTCTTACAACCAGTTTTTGATCGTCCCATATAGATATTCTAAAGTTGGCAGGCCAACAATACCTTATTTAAGATTTAACATCAGATATTGATGCTATAATGTACGAAACCGTATCATTATGAGTCTTACATTACTTAAATGAGAGCCAGAGTAGTATGCTGACAGTTTACTACTAACTAATTGTCATTTCCATGTACAGTAATTTTTTATTGTGCTACGTTACAGTAAATGTTTTGTTTTGTTTTTTCTAAACCTTCTCATCTTAGGCGAGTCATTTCTTATATAAGCTTACTGTAGAGGGAATCTATAATACATCTAAGATCTTGGATTCTTTACAAATAATCTTTTATTTTAAAACATTTTCAATAAGCGAAGTAGAATTTGTTTGATAAAAATATTCTATAGATTCCTATTGTTCTTAGGATGCAAATTAATATGAATATTGTCGCCATAGGAGGACATAGGAGGAGAAACGAGGTCCTAATTTCTTTCGTTTTTTTTTTTATTTGGACGGGAGATTGACTTTACAAATAAACAATTTACGTCCGTTTGGCGCCATCTAGAGATGAAAGAAATTTAGGAAGAAAGGCTGTAAGCAATAGCGTAAGTGACCAAAATTCTGCTCCTGAATTTATATTGGCTTTAGAGAAATGTTTCAACTAAATCTATTCACAATTCAACACAGTTATTTTTAGTTTATAATTAAAACAGAAAAAATAAGCTCTGCTACAATTCTGCTTATCAGCAATACGGGGTCCTGGGGTTCTCCAACGAACCCCCACAGGTAGATAATAATCTTCCCAACCGCGAATCAGTTAATTGTTGTCACATTACTTTCACTCAGCGGGCTAACTCCCTTAACTTTCTTAGGCATAACATTTTTTTTATAACAAACCCTCCAAGCCCAATTTAGGAAAACTCGTTGAAATGCTTACTTTAAATATCAAAAGGAATAACTATAAATTCAAGAAGGAACGAAAAGACCAAGAAACGTCTATTGTAATTTAATGACACTTAAAATTAAGTACCAAGGTCGTGAGAAAGTAGATACACTATAAAATATATATATTTTTTTGTAAAGCGTAAACTTATTTTAGTACAAGATGTAATCCTGAAAATCGTTTTCACGACAATGAATCAAGTTTAGATAATTCTGGAACAAAATGAAAAAAAGATAAACCTGAAAAAAAAAAAAAGCCTATTTTCATTTATTTTTTTCTTATTTAATTTTATTTTGAAGTCTCTGAAGTAATGAAAAGGAAAGTTCCGTATATGTAAATTATATTTCCATTTTTAGTAAATAATATCCTCTAAAAGAAAGCTTCTCAACCGGTGTTCGCGAGAAAATTGTGAGAGTGCATCTGTAATTAAGACTCAGCTTCACACTAGTCCAATGGTTGTACTTAAAATAAAATCTAGATGTCAAAAAACAGAAATGTAAATAGATTCTGATTCGTTCTAACAATTAAGAATAATGAAGTATTAATGAAGCATTCAGATCGGCTTAAAAATATATTTCAGGATATCTTTAAAATGTTTAAAAATAGGTTGTTATAATCATTGGTCAATCGTAGTATTTTTTCAAAGGATTGTATTACAGCAACAAAAGCAATGAAAAAGTTTGGTTTGCCTCAGGATTTCTTCAAATATTAAAGTGCGCCGTCAAGCAATAAAGGTTGAGAAGCATTAGACTATTTATAAGCAATCTACCTTATTTAAGTCAAAATTTATCCAAATTTTCAATTTGCTGAATGATTTAATTCTTACCTTAAATCTTCTAATCCCATATTATAAATCAAATCAAAGTAGATTCTATGGCTGCGATGCCTCATGAGACCTCAATAGAAATTCGTTGTTGATGTCAGTGAGAGTTAATTGTTCCGCTTCTAATACTTTTCTGGGGACATTTTGTCCCCTTCTGTCCCAAACAGACTACCTCCGCCGACACAATCAGGTAGCGTCGATCGTTCATCCACAACTAGCACACAACCACTCACTTATTAAAAGCACGGTCCCGTACTACAAGTACACACCACAAAGCATATTATAGTCACCATCATATAAGCTGTACTGGGACCGCCCCATTCACACAGACAAAATCATACATCACAACAGACCTGACATCACCAAAAGACCTATCTCATTGATATTGCAGTGCCTATCAGCAAGAACATGCAGAAAACTCACGCTGACAAGATAAGTAAATACACCGATCTAGCACACGAGCTCCAGAAGCAGTGGAGGCAGGACCCGAGTACGTGTCCGCGACTGGTCTGGTGCCTCACACATTGCACCACAGCGTCGGGACAAAAGGACTTCATAAAAACACTTATGCACAACTCCAGAAGGCTGTGATACTCAATATAATACACATAGTTAGGAAATTTATGGACACAATCACACATCCCTAACCCTCCTTGCACACTTCTTTACACTTAGTAACATGTGCTTTGGTCCTTGACCCGCCATGTTGTCTTTGCTGGGGAAACCCAAGATCTGAAACTTTTACATAATAATAATAATAATACCGGTAATAATAATAATAAGGTAAATATCGTAAACTAAACAAGAGTTTTGACAGTATTAAATTAAAAAGAGATTACATCTGCAAATCGTACTGTTAAGTCGCTTCAACCCAATCAAATCAAAGTATTAGCAAACAAACTAGATGGTAAAACGGATTACAGTGTAATTTTAGACATCAATAAAAATTTATTGTTTGCATCAATAAGAGATAATTGTCTCCCTTCTATTTTTTTCCTAAGGTTTGATACTTTTAAAGTACTCCATAAAAACCATACGGAATCTTTGTCAGATATGAAAGAAAATAGATCATCTCTTGTCCCAGCGGCGTATATAAGGGCCCCCCCCCCCCCCAACCAATGAAGGAAGAACACCCCCCCCTTTTTTTTTTTTTTTTTTGGTTGAACGAATAGGTTTCCATCGTTTTTTTTTGGTTGAACTGATAGGTTTCCATGGGGTGTCTACTTAATTATATTAATCTTGCCCCCCCCCCCCCCAAAAAAAATATATTCTATATATGCCACTGTCTTGTCCATAAGTAAGAGCGGTAAGTTTAAGGAAGACGTATTCATTAATTACAATTTATTAGAGATGGAACAAAGCTAAGAACAGATAAACATACAGACAAAAAGAATTTATAAAACTAACTTTCATTAGGAAAGTAGTCTAAAAAAAAATTCCAAAATTCTTATGGACTTTTGATTTTAACAGAAATTTAGATTTGAAGCAGCGGCTCTTTTCTTTTTTGTTTTTATTTTCCAAACGGATATCCACGAAATAATAACAGTAATAAAATGAAATCCCTCAGGTGAGTGGATTACGTTGGGTTCCTTTACCTGTAGGGCTTCCATTAACAGCGAACGGTAGATCTACGAATTACAATCGAGACCGTAAATCAAAACGTGGGAACTGTTGACGTATCAGCTCTTTTCGAAGAAGAACCAATGCGTGACTTCTATTCGACTGGTCTTCCGTAACGGTTGAGACGCCGAGGAATGGATCGTGATTGAACCAACATTCTTTCACGCTGATCAAACAAATTCAGTGAAAAATTTCGAACGAGTATTAGGGAATTCACAGGATCAGACAGAAGCTTCACGTCAA
The DNA here is from genome assembly GCA_023159025.1 of Thereuonema tuberculata. Lineage (NCBI taxonomy): Eukaryota > Metazoa > Arthropoda > Chilopoda > Scutigeromorpha > Scutigeridae > Thereuonema > Thereuonema tuberculata. The sequence goes on along the minus strand of JAFIDM010009631.1, from coordinate 265,797,854 downwards.
GTTAATGAATGACTTACCTCCAAACTTTGAATTAGGCCTAAAAAAACTTTTGAGGGAAGATGGTGCGATTTTTCAAGTCTTTCTTTTTCCTTTATTTATAAGGCCAGTAATAAAGTCAACAATACCTTACTGTTAAAAAAGGAATACTATTAACAAAAAGCTTTTGCTTACATTTTGAAGATGGATAAGCACAGATAGTTTTTATACAAAAACTGAATAAATTTCATGAAGTTTTATAAAATGTATTCAATTTTTTTAAACTTATTAGCAGAAAATAGAATTTGGAAGGGCGTTTTGTACAGAAGATCAAAAGAATTCTCCAGAAATAGTTGGACACAAGAAATCAAGAGACAACTTCGTCGTTCCTCCGTCAACGCAGAAAAAATTCTTTTCACCACTGATGTATTTACTTAGTTTCCCTTAGTGTAGTTATTTCAATTTTCTCTGTCTTTATAAACTTACCGGTATAGTCATTTAGAAAGGAAAACATAATTATTTACCATAGTTCAGTTGGCGTGCCATGAATCAGGAACTGAACTGAGATGTGTCTCATCCCCCTTTTTTTTTCTCTTTTTAATCCGTACTTTCAGAGGGCTTGGTCTACACGAGCGTTCATAACGCCCAAAAATGTCCTGCTCAACATGAGAGCGTTGACAATGCCGCATTGGCAACTCTAGATGTGGTCAACACGAGCGTTGCTAACGTATCGTTAGTTTAGTCCCCACACATTGTTCTTGGGGTAAGATAAAGGAAATCGCACCTTCAAGGAATCAGCATTGTTAAGTCTAACTAACTCCCCGTGCAGGACCTACCACCGTTGAAAACTCTCGTGTAGACCTCATCTTTCAATTTCTACAGAAATACATGGGATTTCGCTCGGTTCTGTAAAAGCGTTAGCAATGTGGTGTTTTCAATGGTCGTGTAGACCACATCTTT
>JAFIDM010009631.1:265773199-265784519 GCA_023159025.1 Thereuonema tuberculata | reverse complement strand
TTTTTTTTTTTTTTTTTTTTTTTTTTTTTTTTTTTTTTTTTTTTTTTAAGTATTAAACTTTTGGCTTAACTCGGGAATTCGAAGGCAACTCGTGAAAGACACTCTTAACGAATGTTTGGTAACTGTTTGCGGGTGAAAATGTGAGGGAATATTTTATCTCGCGGCCGTAAACCTCTTGCAAAGAATCTATATAAAATATATGCCTATATGTATAAGGTATATACATATATACTGTTATTATATAAATATGTGTATGTATAGGTATACATACACCACTGCATTCAGTCGATGGCATTTTACAACTTACTTAAATATTCGCAAGTATTTTTTTTCTAATATTATAACTTAACTTAAAGATTTTTTTAAATTTTAGAATTGAATAAGTAATATCAATGATATTGATAAAATTAAAGAATATATTCCGAAGTGCAATGATATATTCCGAACAAATAATTCATCGCAGGATTGTCTGCATTTATCAGTTTCAAACTGCGTTCCAACTCATAGCCACGCCTACAATTGCTAATTGAATCCTGTTTGTAAAAATAAAGTCATCATCAAGTAAACATCGTCCGAATGAACCTTAAAGAAGGTCATCTTAGGTAACTAAAGTGTAATTGTCTGCGTTTACCTCAATTACCCAGATTGTTTTATACAACGGCTGCCATTGGTGGTTTTTAATTGCCTATTGTTAATAGACGTTTTCTTTGATTGGCCAGTAAGATTTAATTGGCTTAACTTGATAAGGATGCATTTCTTGTGATTGATGGAGTTCCAGTATTTCTTATTATATTTCGGTGTGTTCTAGATTACTTTTCCGTAATGTAGATATAGAAAAAATTCTTATTTATTATTCTGTCTCCAGCTGTGATGATGAATCGGCCCAATTATTTACAAGCTTTAAACCTACCAGATGCTTACATATATATATAAAAAATAGCTTTATCTTGTAACTGAAAATAGTCTTCCTGTTTATAAATACTAATTTTAATTAGTATTTAATTTCAAAGCAATAAGCACTAAATGGAATAATGGATATTAATACTTAAATCTTATATTTCTATTAAAAAAATAAATCATGCGTTGACTAACGCATCAACTTTTCTTTTTTTTTATGTTTGTTTATAATCTGGTTTAAGTAAAGTTAAGATAATAAAGAAATGAAAAAAATTAAACCATAGTATTTATCAATAACTGCCTTTTGTTAGTTCTTCACTATCCTTCCTGTGCTGCTTGTGGCGTCCATTTTGTCTTCAAGTGGATCTCTCAAAACAAACACCTCTGTAATAATTTACTACCCATTGTAATAACTTGAAGTTTTTTTTTTTTCAGTTTCTTCCAATTACTTTTTCTTCCAATTGCTTTCATCCTATTTTACCAATACCTTCTTAAATTACATGCTTGTAAACAAAAAATTGTTAAGAGTAATTCTCATAATGAAGCTTTTTTTTCTGAGTTGCTTAGTTTTCTGACTTGTCTCTACAATTTGTTAAATTCAGTGAATTTAATCCTGTTAAAAGTTATGCCAAATATTCCGACGTTGTAATTAAAAAAAAATGATACTGAGTAATTTTTGTGTTAAAATTAAGCAAATATCTCCGGGTTTGTTTCTATTCAAAATTTAATGATTTCAATTTATTCATTGTTGTGAAATTTTAATGACATTCTTTTGTTACATTTCATCAATACCACATTAGATTTTGTTTTTGTTTTTTATGTTAGTGAGAAGATTATAATTCAGACTTTCAATCGAAATTGCACTGGAGTCAGAGAGGAAGAATTGTCCATGAATTTTTGTCTTCATAGTAAAATATTTAAAATTAGATATACTTTTTACTTTATACTGTATACTTGAAATCACTTAAAAGCTTAGTAAGAATCAAGTAATCTGCAAAGTTTGCAAACTAAAATTGCCGACTAAATTATAAAAGAAAAAGATATTTAAAAATATTTTTATCCAATGCATTCTGTTTCTGTTTTGTTATAATTTTATTAATATAATGTTTTTATTTTCTTAATTTTTTTTTCTTTTCATTGAAATTTCTGTTGATGAAGTATTTTAATAGAAGCACCTCAAAGCAATGAAAGAAATCGAGTCAAATTATATTTTTCCGCCTTTGAAATATTAAACGAAGCAATGTCGTTGACAGAGACAATTGACATAAAAGAAACAAGAAAGATATTGAGTAATAATTGAAGAATGTTTGAAAGAGTCTCGGTTTGTAGCCAACTAGCAGTAAACCACTAACATAGAATTATGAATTAACGATTATTTTATTTATTTATTATTATTATTATTTTTTTTTAATATATAAACGCTTATATACAAGTATCATCGAAATCCAAATAGGAGGTATGTGCAGTTAGATTTTCAGCCCCAAGGCCTAATATGCACTTGCACGAAAATTTCTTGCAATGAAAATTTCTGTAGTTTACGTCACATAATGACACTTAAATGCATAAAATGCATTTGTCTCTATGCAAATTGAGTAATTATTATTATTTTTTTTAAAATAATTAAAAAAAAAAAAGCTTGTATCTTGGAGGTCTTCAGTCCCTTATAACCCTTCCTTTCTTGCAACGCTACAAGTAGGAGGTATAATTATATGAAACAGACATGACGTTGAGGTAATACACATGTATATCGCATCAGGAAAGCCGGATGAATGGATAAGGTGGTCTGGATGGCCTTCGGATTGGAAACAAAGATTTTCTTTATATCGCATAAAATACAAAACAGGTGTTTGCAATTCCTTGAAATTGGCAATTCAGTTGTTATCGTAGCCACATTACGGAATGAGCGGGAGTGTCTGCATCAACATTGGCGCCAAATTAGGGGTTACGAAATCAAAAAGTGTAATCTTAGTTGAATTGCATCGCCCTTTTCTTCTAACTTAAATTTCTTAAATAATTCAGAAACACTTTATAGTTCGACAATTTTTAGACCATAAAAAATTATCTTTCTCTGGCATTGATGAAATCCAAAACGGATAGTAAAGATTGGATTTTTCCCCGGAATTGTTAGAAATTTTTTTAGACTTAAAATTTTTTTAAGTCTATTTTATCTATATTTTAAACGTCTCCAGAGTGTTATAGTGTTGTTCCTAAAATCTATTTCATCTTTTTGTTTTAAAGGTCAATCACGTTTTTATCGTAGATAAGAAAACGGTAAAACGTTTAAGTTATCCAATGTATTCCTATTGGTTTTGGTAAAAAATGAACCCAACGTTTAAGAATGCATGGTTCAAAAACTATGAATATAAGTAGAATTATTTAATTATGAAGACATGTTTTTCTTTCCGGAGGTTCCTAAGTTTTTTTCCTTTACATCCACAGAAAATAAAAAAGTTTTGAAACGTCTGATTCCCAAACCCATACAAATCACTTTGGTAGAATAAAAATAACCAAATACCTCGAAGGTTTTGTTTTTTTTGTCAAGAGTATCATAAAGTTTCTTTCGAATGTGATTGCCAGGGTTTGACACTACCGTACAGAAACAGACCTGTTATTAATTCGGATTTTATAGCACAATAAAGACAAGCCGTAATTTTATGGTGGATATTTATTTTCCCCCCTCTCCGTCTCTTTTTTTCTGAGAGGGGAAGCGGGGCATAAAAGGGCAGTGTTTTGTAATGAAGTCACGCTTACAATTCACCGGGCCTGAAATTGTCATTTTCTTGAGCTGCTCTCACGAGGTGTGTAGCCCCGGGCGGAGGCTGCTTCAACGGGCAAGGTCGCGCAGGAGGGGAACCATTGCCCTGCTTGCATCTCTCGGTTCGAAGAATCCAATTAAGATGGTTATCGTTTTTAACAAATATATCTCTGCGGGGGAGGGGCTAATTCTTTTGTCTTGGTAACGACAGATATTTTTTTTAAACAATTCATAAATTCGGGCAAAATAAACACGAACAATAGCCCATGAAATTTGGAGGCCGGGTTTTTTTCTTCCTAAACAAAAGAATAAATCTACAAACAAATATAAATGCACATAACTACAAAGTGTTCAGTTCCGTTAGATAACAGAGAAAAGAGACAAGAAAATGCATTTAGAAGATCAGAAGTGAAGCGACCTCTAGCGGATAAATATTCAATGACAATTTTTAATTTTTCTTATGTGTAAGGAAATTACTGCAGCAGTTTTCATTTTATATGGGAGAATTGAGTATATGTGTTAGGGTTATGCACCTTTCGTAAAACATCTCGGCCTTTTTTTTTTTTTCGATGGATTTAAATGGAGATGTACAACAAACCTTTTTTTATCATAAATTCATTAATAAAGTCCGAATTTGGTTAAAATGGGCCAGTTTCATTTTATTTCTTTGTTTTTATCTAATGAATGTTTGGGGCATGACCACTGACTCAGTATCTGGACAATCAAGAATTTGAATTTGGTGGCGAGTGTTTTCAATCATTGAAGGTAACAGGTTGCACTGTGGAAATAAAAAGCTGCAAACATGACTTCAAAATATGGCATAAAATTGTACACTAATAGACATTTGTGCTATTCGTCTATAGATGGTTCAAAAGATTGGTACGAACAATCATGGTATCTAGTATCTTCGTGTTTGGCTCATTTGTGACAAAAGAAGAATAAATAAATAAATAAATAAATAAATAAATAAATAAATAAATAACATGACGAGAAAACATTAAGATATGATCAATTTTTTTCTATAAGATATTTTTCTTTTTTCCTAGAAACATCAAGATGCCAAATAAAATATTTTCAGATTCTATATCTAGCTTTCAATGGCCATTAGTTACATCATAATTATATTAAACATGAATACAATCTCTTGTTGAGAAACTTTCCCATGTTTTGATACATCCCATTTTAGAGTTAATAACGTAACTAAAAAGACATGTATAAAACAGTTAAATGATCAATTAAAAAAAAATATTAAAATCGCATTCTGTTTTTATGTGTAAAACCTAAAAAAGAATGCTCCCAGGAGAACAATGACAAAGTGAAATTCTTCTTCTTTTTTAATGTGAAATTTTCCTGTTTCACTGTAATTTTATTCTTTAAAATAGCATTCATGATTCATTAATATTCTGAAGTAGTTCTCTACTGTCCCCTGCCATGATCTAATAGCATTTGTAATCGTCAATTGTAATGGATGACTAACTCCCTCTATTGTTCAAATTTATAACTATTATTTCGTATTCTTCATAAATGAATAGTGGAAAAAAAGAAGAAGAAACATATTCACAGTTTTTCTTTATGTAAACAAAGATATTTTTCTTTATGGATAAATTTAATTCATTCTCAAAAAGACAAAAAATAGATTTTGAATAAAGTTCAATTGAAATGTTTTTATTTTCTTCTCTTTTTTCAATAGAATAAAAGAATGAGATAACAGTAGATAGTTTATAACTAAAAATTTAATTGTCCAAGAAATAGGATACTTCATTTGCAAATCAATGACAATAAGATTATTAAAAAAGATATCCCAGCAAATAGCATATTAGTGATGAATCCATCGCATTTTTTGTGATTTTTTTTAATTGCAGGAAAAAGTAAAAACACGTTATTTATTATACGGAAGACAATTTCGTAGATTTGTCATAATAATGATTTGTATGTTTTATTGCTTAATGTTACGGCAATAAAAAATACGGTATGTATTTTTAGCAGTCTCCAAAGTTGGCCTAACTATAGTAACTAAGTGTAATAACGTTGTTTCTCAATAACTAAACAATTAAATTCAGTTTGACTTCGAGTTGTTTTGGAAGTAAATAAAGCCTCGTTATCCTTGATTAATTCTATCAGCATTACAAGAACGTCTGCAAATATCGGAAGAAACTTTATAAAATTTGCCCGAAATGGTGAAGAAGTCAAAAGTTATTATATTTTTTTTTAATAATTCAGAAAAGGCAAAACAAAATTATTATTCAAATCTCTTTCTGCAAAAAATAAGATCAGTATAAACCTTATTTATTTAATCCTTCTAATATTTTCAATTTCAAACATCTTATAAACTATAACGAGAAACAGAGCACGAACTTTTGAACTTCAAAAGAATAACAGCAAAACACGCAAAATTATCACAAGCATGTCGGGCATTTAAATGTAGTTCTATTAATAAAGTGAATACATTTCTTCTTCTTATTTTTAATTATACAATAATATTGTTTTCAACCAATCACGTAGCTCAGGAAATTTAAATCCGGAAGTTTGTGTGACATCATTTCCATTAACAGTCTGAAAAGTAGTTTCTGCATCGATTTTCTTCATTCATTTTTTTAAGACCAGGCTTGAAAAATCGTTTAAATTTATAATGTTATTAATTGTTAAAATGTTGCATTATTATTATGTTTGTTTGTTTTTTTGTTTTATTTTTGTTTTGCATTTTGACAATGAATTTATGTGAAATTGAAAAATTTCATGAAACTTCAAGGTAATACAGTATCTAATATCTTTATTTTTTCTCAGCAATGTGAAAAAAATATTTTAAATTAAGTTTCGTTCAGTATAACTGGAACCACAACCCCAGTATGTTTTTTTTTTTTTTTTAAATACATTTTCTGTCTCATTACTAATTCCATTAATTGATTTGTTTAGTTATTGTATTGATAAGATTTCTAATGAAGCTCCATACACTATTTTTACATTAGACCGAGACGTAAGCGATATCTGTTTACATTAAAACCTGATTAGAAAATCAATTCTTTTCTGATATTTTATTGTTTTCTCGTCAAAAAAAAGATAATGAATGTGCAAAGATTTGTGATTTCTGCCTCGCTTAGTAACTCAAATGAATCCATTGCATAACGTCGTTTGCAGTAATTGTTGCTTCCATTATTAATTTAATTTCAAAATCTTTGATCTCGTTGATGGGCGCATTGAAATACCAGAATGGAATTGTTTGAACTTGGCTATGTGTATATGCAAACGCGTCCCAAATTGTTCGAATTTTTAAATAGGAGAGTCATCGTTATTGATATCTTCATCAATGATGAAAGAATGAAATTAAAGTTGACGAGCCAACTTCCGAATATTCGCATTGAAATCGAATATTGAATATATCTTTATGATACTTTTTTTTTAACCCAAATTTCAGTTTGTATCAGAATCAATAGGATAGCTCCAATCCTACCATTCAGACTTAGTATCCTAGCGTAAGTAGCCACTGATTCACTTGATTACAGAGTTAACTCTAGCGTGTAATGCTGAGTTTTAGCTACCCAGTTTACAATAGGATTAGGATTGTCAGCTGAAAGAATCATTAAAAAACTTCGTCTTTCTGATATACAGGGTGGTCCTGAATGGTTGGCCAAATGATTAACACGTACATAGGCTATGGTATAATCACTGTTAAATGAGGTGTTCGAAGGGGCTTCATCTGCTGTAACCAATATTTCATATCGTCATTGTGAGGATTGCTGGAATCGTTGCACGATGCGGTCACGCAATATTTGTACATTGGGAACCGGTGTAGCGTATACTAGCGTTTTCAGATAGCCCCAAAGAAAAAAAGTCCAGAGGATGTATGTCGGAAGAGCATGCTGGCCAAGCTGTAAGTCCTCCTCTGCCAATCCAACGGCCAGGGTACAGCGGCTACACTATAGCCTCTATACATGTTAATCATTCTGCAACATCTGAATAAAGCTTTTCCATGTTCATATGGACTTTTTTCGTTATTTTGCTTGGTTGCATGGCAGCAAAGTTTGGCCAAGTATTTCAGGACCACCCTGTATACATATATAAAATATGAGTTGTCGTAATCACTGCAACTGAGAGACTGATACACTATTTGGACTTAAAGTTGCTTTCACATAAAGTTCCTTTATGCTCTTTCATTTTTTTTTTTGTTTGTTATATATTTCTTTAGAAGACTTGCCTACATTATCTCTAACCTGTTATATCCTATTGAAGCAGATTTTTTCATATGAATTGTGATTGTTTACCAAAATATTTTGACGAAAGCTCTTCCATTTATGAACAATGGACTAAAAGTAGCTGCTGTTTTGAAAAACACTTTTTTTGAGGAAAAAAAAATCTAAACTTAATTTTTAAAAGAAAAAAATTTTGAAAGAAGAGTAGTCAAGCGATTTTAGATTTCTGGTTTTAGTTTTAAAGTTGGCCATCAGAAATGACAAAGTTAACGCAGAAAAACGATTTCAAGTAGAAGACTCGAATTGGTTTTATAAGGGACGAAAAAAAAAGAGATTTTTGATCTCGGGAATGATGAGAACAAGTTCATCATGATTCAAGAGCTTTTAAAGGAAGATAAATATATATTCTTTTAATATTATATATATTCTTTTTTACTAGATAGTCGAAACAAATAGATGCTAATTGTTGTAGAATACACAAGCGTGCTGTGGCAATCTGATGACTCTTCTAACACAGAAACTTTAATTGGATTCTCAGATTGTCGCGGTATCACACAGCTATTTTTTAGTAATACCAGACGCAAATTGAAAATTGTATATCTTACCATTAAAATGATTTATGTCTGAAACAATTTGCTGTTACATAAATGCATACTATAAAATGTGTTTTGTTCCTTTTAATATAAAATTCATATGTATATTTTCTCGTAAAGATTCGCGAGATCCTGTGGTTGAAACATTCTTGTAAACATTTCACAAACTTAGCAAGTTAAATCTCGTGGAATTTCGCTGAGCCTGGGAATACTGCGACGAAGACAAGGTTAGATGAAATTATTCCCGGCTACACATTCGGGAAGAACAACAAAGAATTAAAAGAAGACTAGTGGCGCCAGTCAGTGAACTTTTGACGAACCCATTTCAGTTTCCTTATAATCAGTGTTACGTAGTATAATGCGGATTTTGCTTTTCCCTCTAAAAAAAAGCGAGGCATTGTAAGAGCTAATAAACTATCCTCTGCAAAATAAAGAATTGGATGAAAGGGAAGCAAACATATCTTTTTGGATTCGGAGAAATTTTAATGCAAGTTCCAAACCATTGGAAGAATTGCACTAGGACAACGCTCTTAAAGGGTGGCAGTGTTTTTTGGAATACATTGAAACAAAACCCAGGAATGTGAATACTTGGAATTTCGATTCAGCATTGATGGATTTTTTTAATGGAAAACCGGAAATCCAATAAGCATCCGGTTTATTGATTCGCTCTGTTGACACTATTATTGGATCCGCACGAACCTGCAGTAACATATTAGCTGTTGAATGTTTATTTTAATTCGAAATAACATTAAACTTGTTTTCAGGTTCCCATTGGTGATCTAATTAAAAACGAAGTTGTGTCTTGCAGTAGTGTTTGTGAATTTTCTTTTAATACATGTAGTTCGTTAGTACTGTTGCTTTACTCAAAGTTGCCAAATGCTGCAAACTTGTTAGAAAGACAAAAAAAAAAGGCTATTCCTTAAACAAATACTCATTGATCAACTAAAATTTAATTTGCAAAAAAGAACAACAAAAAGTCAATAATGCAAATACTTGCAGTCTAATATTTTATAAATATATATATCTATAGATATAGATATATATAAAGAAACCTATCTTCTCAAAATAAATAAATAAAGAGAATAACTAAGAAGTTAAGATTTTTTACGAAATTCCTTAGCAACAAAAAAATTAGCCGAATAATTTTGGCAAGTTATTATTGGCATTGTATACTAAGATTAATTTAAAGTGATAGAAGCTTGGATAGTAATTTAAGTGTAGCTGAGTAGTTACAGGATATCTCTTCCAAACGTAAGTTCAGATTCAATTAAAAAATAAAATACTAAATATGGCACAATTGATTTGAACCAAGAGACCTCTTATGAAGATAGGATCTAGTCACTCAACTGCATAAGCTATCTACTATTACTCATTACTTGGATCACTTAAATTTATCTTCTTCTGAAATGTTTTCCTTAGTCGGATGCGAACTGTGAACCCTGATGGAAAACACAGTTTATAAATTCAGATTTAAAGTCGTTCCCGTGCAGGACTTTTCCGACAGGAAATAAAGACTTTCCATGCATCACAGAACTGAGTTGTTTTTTTTTTTTGTTTTTTTTTTTGCGTCCTGTTTATCGTTCAAACAATGACCACAGTGCTTTTCAATGCCACCTGCAGAAAATAATTACTCTTTTTAATGTTGATTTTGTCCATTTGAATAAAGAACTTGGCACTGGCCACTTTCCTTAAAGTGTTGAGATCAATTAGGAATCTTCTGTGCGCTTCTTAATCTAGAAGCATCATGAATTTCAAAATAATTTAAGCAGTTCAGAATACGACTGTTTTGAGGTATCACCTTTCATCATGTGGATAGCTCATTTCTGTTGCTGATCTGTTTGGTCGTCATACTTTTAAGGGCTTTACGTTTCGTAATGTAACGCAATAAGAATTTAGATCTAAAAGTGGCTAGTGAATTAATCTGTAAATAATAAAACAAATAAAAAGACCAGAGAGAAAGAAATGAACCCATTCCGTCTGATAATCCATATGATGTCATTCCAATATGGTGAATACGTTTCGTCTTTTATTTGGAAAGCAGTAAATTTCTAGTTGACATTCGGTAATTGCCAGTGTCTGAAGAAGCACGTCAGTCTTTGCTTCTGTCTTCAAGTATCAACAAGAACTGTTTACAGAGAAAGCAAGTTCCCACAAAAGAAGTCGCCTCCCATTTAAGAAGCAGCAGCTCAGCATAGCATGCATTTCATAACTCAACCTACAAATCCATTCAATCAAAGGTAAATTATTTTGATTCCCGATAGACTATTGGCTACTTCAGTAAATCAAGATTAGGAGTTAAAATTCAACAAAATATTAATCTTAAATACTTAGATCCGAAATAGCCCACTTGACTTATAGGTTTTACATTGGGAACGAGATTATTCTTCCAGACAAAGGTTATTGCTTTAGAACTGTTAGTTTCTGTACTGTTCAGTCACGCTAAGCTGAGCTGCATCTTAACGTTTGATGAAGTCCCGTAGTCCTTTCAGCTCGGCTGCATCCGTTTCTGGCTTTGTAATCCTTGAATTAAAGCAGAACTGAGGACACTGGAGCTACTGCTGATTTCAGTTATAAGACATGTTGCAAATGTACGGAGGAAGGAACTAGGAAAGAATGGAAGCAGATGAAAAATATATTAAAAAACAAAACGAAACTATGATTATTATTTTTTTGTTGAAGAGACAGTGCATGCAGTATAAAAATAATTTTTGAGAATTACAAATCTATTACATTAATTTTATGAATTAATTCAGAAGTTTCGGGTTCATCAGCCGTAAGATTACTACGAAATACTGTATATGTTTTTAAATACATTTTTATTCAGAAGATGGATATAGTTGGCGTGCCAACTTTTGAATATTTCTGTAATAACATGAAAAAGACATTGT
>JAFIDM010009631.1:265734430-265757430 GCA_023159025.1 Thereuonema tuberculata | reverse complement strand
TTTTTTAGACTGTGTGTTGGCTATAAGAACTTATCAAAAAATAAATAAATAAATAGACACATAAATTAATCAGAACATTTAAATATATAATTTAAGAGTTTTTCGCAAACTGGCTTAATATGAAAAACTTGCGTAATTGGAATAAAAAAAAAAAGTAAAAAATGCTGGTTGTAAATGAGGAGGGTAAATCGGCTACTCCTTATTAACCATGTGATGCTTGGACATCTCCCTTCGCATCCCATCGTTTTATGATTATAAATTTGTAAAATGTATGACTATTTTTATTATTTGCGAAAATATTTCTTATTCTCTTGATCAATGTCCTATTTTCCTAAATATACTGTCAAGTGATATAAGTTTATTTAGATGGACATAGTGCATTTTAGGGAATAATATTCATACTTTTATTGTACTTTTCAACAAATTAGATAAGGATATGAATTTAAAGCTTTTTTTTAGTAATATTGCTAACAGACTGTTTATTTCTTTTCCAGGTTAATCTTACTGGAGCTAGCATGAATTCTGCTCGTGCCCTTGGACCTGCTGTGCTGACTGGAGTCTGGGCAGATCATTGGGTAAGTTCCTTAATTCACATTTATTTGACCGAAATGTCATTTAGGAAGAAACTTTGATTCTGAAGAAATTCATTACTCGAAGTATGTAATATGTATCCTGTTGCTACTGACAGTTCGTGCCTAATTTTGCGAGTTTCTCCGCTCACGAATGGAAGCATGGAATATTAGTTTGATTTCATTGCGACAGAAAATCATCAGCTTTAATTCTGATAGATGTAACACGAATATCTGATGCATACTTCAGGTGATGAACTTCTGGTAAATAGCAAAAAACGAAAAGAAAAGCCTTAATATTTTTGTTCATTCTCGAATGAAATATCCCGCACAGTTTGGGCTTAGCCGTGGGCTTAGCATTTAGGACAACAACGCCCCTTTTGTATTCATTTTCAGTGTTAATTGATGTGCAGTTAACGTTTATACTCTTGTTCATAGAATAGTAGAATTTAAAGCACAGTAATTGTATATGGCGCTATATTTCAACATAAATAGTGTTGGACGGGGTGCAACGAAAAGTTCAAGGAATATTAGAAGAAGAAAAATGGTGGAAGTCGATGCAGACAAAATGAAGGAAAAAAAGAAACCACTTTCCTGAAAGATATTAAAGAAAATTGAAAAATATACATGCAAAAGTTTTATTAAGTTCTGAAAGAAATTTCCCATGTTTGACATCTTAGGACAAAAGATTTTGCCTAGACTTTGGTAAGTGATATAATTCAAATTTCTCTTGCAATACATTAGCAGAGTTTTTTTGCATTATTCCTGTCCAGATACACCGATCAAGAGGCAGTATTTCGTGAGTTTTAATAACACTTTCAAACGTAATACGGTAATCTCAATATAATGTCTGCACTTCAGCAAACAAATAATTATCATCAGTGAAATAACTCCAAACAATAGCAATCTCATTAGGTTTTAGAAAAAGGATGATTGAAAATTGAAACTTAAGCCTGATTAATGGATCATGCATTATGGCGTCATGTTTCTAGTCGCGATATTGTCTTACAACAACCAAATGCTGTCAGGATACTTGCATTTCTCTTTGTTCTGTTGTTTCTGTAGCACTGCATTTCGTCAATGTGGAGATGATTTATTATCTAGTGGAAGAGAAAGAAGCTAAGTGCTCTATATTTCTTCCTCGCCCCTCCAATTCTCTTCTTTTTTGCCTGATTTTTGTCTCTATAAATCATCACCACAAGCACGTGATTCATTTGAACAAGTTAATTTCTTACAGCTATAAAGCCGGCCTTGCTTATAAACTTGTAATTAAAATTTATTAGCAAGCTTTAATCTTGTCAGGTTTATAGTTAAGTTGAAAAGCACTTATATAGTTCTTAAAGCAGTAAAAGCCCAGAGCTGTGGCTCTGAAGCTGTGGCTCTGAAGCTGTATATTTTGATCGATGTTAGTTGCGTAAAGTACATCATCTATAGATTAGAATCTTCTATTAAATGTAACAAATATTTTTATCTCTATCCTTTATCTTCATCGAAATTTCGTCTTTTTTAAGCAAAAGACTTCTTCAGGATGAGAGAAAAAAACTCCATTTTCTTCCGCACAAAGCGGCAATAAGTAGATAAAGGAAATATCGATGTAGGTAAAGGATAGAGATAAAGATATCGTTACGTTACGTTACGTTATCATAAGATATCGTTACGTTATTTTGTTACGTTATCTATCGAATGATTTTTATAAAGAGTTTTTATTAATATTTTCTTCATAAAATAATATTTTCCAGTAGAAAGTAGATTGTGTTAATGATTTTCTTAACCCATTTCCATTTAATTATACAAGAGATTTGGTACCAAAAACTGATATAAAAATGTATAACTTAAGAGAACTATGATAAAAGATTAAAATTAATTATTTTACACATTACAAAGTTATGCTATGATAACTGAAAAAAAAACAAAACAAATTTAACCTATGAACATTAGCAGAGGTAGGTCTATACTTTACAGAACTGTGATAAATTTAGTTATAATGAATTGTTGTATAATTACAAAGTTTTTTTTTGTTTGTTTGTTTTTTAATTTTTTTAATGTTCACCAGTCCTATTAGGTATTTAAAAATAACGGATACCCTGTAATATAGGTGCTGATAGATTAATATGTAATTATAAAATGTAGATTATCTAACTTTGTTAATTATCTAATTAATCAAAAAATAATTGTTAAAATTTAGAGTAAAATTCTCATCAATTACATCAGAGATTAATAACTTTTTTATATTTTTAATACTTTTTAGTATTTCAGAATTGTATTTTTCCCAATTAATTCGACTAAATAATTTATATTTTGTAAGGTTTTCCAATCTTACACCAAAATTATTATTTGATTTATTAATTTCAAAGAATTTAAACGAATTGTATCTAGTTATTTTTTTAGTATCTTGATTATTATTTGCCCCACTGACGTTATAAATGTTATTCATAATTATTTTATAAATTTTTTTTTTAATAGTAAGTGCTTTAAATTTTTTTCCTAATCTTATTTTTTTCCAAAATGGATAATTTGCCGAAATTTGTATATAAACTATTAAAAATTTTAGAAATTAAATTATTAATATCTTTAATTTTTTGTTTGTTCATGAAAATCCAACATTCTAAACATAATATCAAACCAATACACTAGGATTTGAAAATTATTACTTTTTGTTTAAACGGAATGAGTAAATTAATATGAAAAAAAGAGGTAAGTGTAAGTATGTAAATTTTTTTTTATGATAAAATCATAATATATTTCCCAGGTAAATTTCTCATCAAAATATATTCCTAAATATTTTTCCTGGGTTACAAATTCGATTTTTTGTGTATATACAATTATTATTAGTATGTACATTGAAATTCATTTCACTAGTATTATGAAAGTATTTATTCATTTTTTAGATAATTAAAAGCAATAGATTGATCTTTATTACTAATTAATCTAATATTTATTAGAATAACATCATTCACGTATAAATGTAATACAATTACTTATTGAATTAATATATAACTTAAATAATAAAGGTCCTAAATTGGATCCTTGAGATACTCCCGTCTTAATATTGTCGAGTTTTATTTTAATTTTGAATTTTCTGTTATCTAAATAACTTTTTATAACTTTATAGATGTTGCCTCTAAAACCTATAACAGTTTCTGTAATAATAAATTATTATTTACGTTATCGAAGGCTTTTTTTAAAGTCAATGAAAGTAATGTATCTGATATTTCCATCATATTAGAGGAAAGTGACCATATTTCGGATGGTGCCTTAATTTCGGATAGCGTGATAAATCGCATATCGGTCAGCAGATTGCATTAGTGTCTACCATGAGTGGAAGCTCTGGCCGCCATATGTAATCTGTCTTGTCGTCGTGAGCCTTCGATCTGCATGTACGCAACAATAAATAATTTAAAAATATTACAAAAAGTGAATTATTAAAGATGTCAATTTCGAACACAGCTGGAGCGCAAGTGGTAAGTTCTAATAATTTGTTTTAAAGTGTATAATGAAGTTCATAAAATGTAGTTTAAGTGGCAAGTCGCATCGTTGTGTATGATTTTAAGGTTAGATTCAAATGTTGATTCAAAATTTCGGATATCCGTTTACTGTAGAAAGCACCCCCAAAGGCTGAAGTTCGTGTAGAAGAAATAACGGTAGACAGCAACATATCTCCAGTATCCGAAAATGTTATCTCTAGCTCACAATATTCAACCAACCTACAGAAACAGTCGACCGCATCTCCGGATGCAAACACATCTGTGTCTAAATTTGTAAAACCCACTGATATAAGTCCTTTGCCTGCCCTCAAGAATCGTAAAAATGTTGATTGTGAGAATGCAGCGAAAAAACAAAAAGGAGGTAAAAAGGGTAAAGCATTTTTGGTCACTGGGTCTCCAGTATCCGAAATTAAGACCCCATTTACTACACAACAAAAACAGCAATGTTTTGCAAAAAAAATAATTAAACTATCTATTTTTTTATAATGGATATTTACCAGTTCGGGATCTAAACTTATGTTATTTACAGAAGAAAACAAAGTAAAATTCTTAACCAAAACTTCAATATTTAAAATTTTTTAGATTAAAAACAAAATGGTATCCGAAATATGGTCACCTTCCTCTATACTATGATAATTGTAAAAAAAAAAAAATAAATTTAACCTATGAACATTAGCAGAGGTAGGCCGTACTTCATAGAGTCCTGATAAAAAGTTATAATGATTTTTTTTTACACATTACAAAGTTATGCTGTGATAACTGACACAAAACAGAAATTTTATTTATAGGCATTAGCAGTGGTTAATATTTTTTATTAAAATCTTCTGCAAAAACATTCAATCTCACTGACAGACACACAGAAATGAGCAATTCTATAATGTCGTTTCAAGCAGCATTCAGTTTATCGGTTAAAGTTTGCACAGTTATTTTCAGGAGATTCTCTTTTACATTTTCTGCGCTTAAATATGTGCTGTGCTACAAATACCTATTATTACTATTTCAATAATAACCTGGGTGATAGGACGGACGACTGTAGACCAAACGGTTAGTCTCAAAATGGCGGCTGTTGCAAAGAATTAGGAGACCTGAACTGTGTATTACCTTGAGAGTGATCTGAAATGATGGCGCCATCTAGCGAGTGATCAAACAGTTATCGTTTTTTTCCATTGTACAGTATTTGTGCTCATCATAGAGTGATGTGTTATTTCTTAGTAGTAAAGTAGCATAGTATGCTATCTGTAGAACTATCTTGATTTTCTTTTTATTCTTTTCACAAATAAAAAAGAAAAAGAAAAAAGGATTGAATGAAAAAGAAATGCAATTCTTTTGAGAAAAGTAGGCTTTTGAAGCTCTTTCAAGAACGTATTGTTTTTCATTTCATTTTTGGATTATTAACTATATGTCCAGATACAAAATGAACTTTTGAGCAATGACTGCTGTACAAGATAAACAAAAGGTAGACGATCTGTACCAAATTCGGTCTGGAGCCATGTGCTATCCGTGGGCCGTGAATTGGAGTTTAGATGAGACGACGCGACGTCAGAAATCCTTGTTGTTTGACCATTGGATCATTACTTGTCAATTTAATCCATATTTACTGAAATTCCGTCTAAGTAAAGAGACTGACTTATAAAAATAATTCTAAGATTTTGCTTATATCAGATAATAGCGTCAGATAGAAATAAAAATGTTCTTAGCTTTTGACAAGATGTTCAGAACATTTTGTCGTTAAAATTAGACAAAAAAAAAATAGTTGTCGATATTAAATTATCGAAATTATTGTTATCGAAACAATCAACATATCATATCAACATTCTTCGCACGACTTGGATGTGGTAATCATGTGAGGTAAATATATTGTTAAAAAAGAAAATCGTTTATAACCACCTTACTTTAGATGCCATCTTGACTTTAGCATCAACTTATCGAATTTCCATTAATATAATCGTAACTAAAACTCTTATTACCAAATTTGTTTAAATTTATTTAATCATTTCCACATTATTGCTTAATACATCAGTTCATATTTTAACTTAAAATGGTTGGTTTGTTTGTAGGGATAATTTGTATTTATCTTTTAAGAGAGAATTTTATGTTTTCTTTCATAAAAATACACAGGAATAAAAAGATTATTTTTTTTTTCTCTTTGATATTCAAATAAGTCAATTTAGAATTCCATTTTAAACACCTGTCAACCCAAAAGTATTTTCATGATTGCGAAGTATTTTTCAATTGTAAATAACCGCTTCTCTTGCATCCTTCTTTTACTGACTCGACATATGGGAAGAAACGCTATTATTAACAGACAACATCTTTTTAATTTGCTCGAGGATCTTTTGCGTGGAATTAGGGGAACATTTCCATCTGTTGCATCGTTCTTTATCCTGTTGTTTTTTCTGGAAATTGTTGCTATGGAAACTTCCCATTTCGCGCCACTACTTGTACCTTAAGACCTTCACTTTGAATTTTTCCCCCTGAGCTTCTATAAACTTTATTTACGACTGAATAGAACTAGGCATTGAGGGTATTTATCATTTTAGGCCAAATTTTGACTCCTTCCTTCGAAGTTTTTTTTAGTTCAAATATAAATTCTTAAGTCGCAATCTGACATTTATATAAAGCAGAAATGTATTTTTTTTTTTTTCGAAATCATATTTGTTTTGTTAAGTGTATCAAATATATTGACTATATGTATTAAAAATCTAAGTTCGAAATGATTAAACTTCATGAAGTTATTTTATTTTCTAATTACAATAAGGAAATAATTCTTACACCTTTATTAAATACACCATACCTCCTCGTATAAATGGTTCGTTTCAACACTTAATATTAGCGGTTTTCGATATAAATAAGGCATAACAATCCTTCTAGTATTAATTAGGAGTAGAAAAATCGCCATAGTGGGTAAAGCGAGTTATCTGACTTTGAACGCGGAATGATAGTTGTCGATCATCTCTGAAACGGCTGTCGTCCTGGGCTTTTCACGCAACACATTTTCAAGGGTTTACCGAGAGCGGTGCGGGGCAAAAAAATAAATAAATAAAACTAAAGTGATTGACGATCCTGTGGGGAAAAAACACTTGTAAATCGGAGGGAAAGGCGATACTCGTGCAAGTAAAGAGACGAACCATAACCAGGCAAATCCCATTGTAATTCCTACTTAGACTGGAGAACATCATCTCAGAACGCACCATGTGCTGTACCTTGTAGCGAATAGACCAGAACAGTAGACAACCACATCAGCTATTATGTTGTCGGTGAAGAGCAAGAAAGCGTATATCCTATGGGCACGGGAATATCTACACTTCATCCGTTGTGATTACTGGAAAAAAATTATGTGGTCTGACGAATCAAGTGGCATCTTGCTAATGGAAGGATCATGGTGAAAATAACATGAATCCGTCGTGTCTGCTGTTAACAGTGGAAGCTGTTGGCGTATGGTGTAGAAAATGTTTTTCTGGCAGACATTGGGTTCCTGATATCTATAGAATTATGCCTGAATGCCATGTCGTATCTGAACATTGTCATAGACCAAGTTCAACCGTTGATAGCTATTCTCACTCGGATAGCCACTTTCATTAGGATAATGCGCCATCTCACATGACCATGCTGGAATAGTTTCAGGATTATGACAATGAATTTTCGTTGTTTTAGTGGCGTGAGCAGTCCCCGAATCTAGTCCATTTGAATATCTTTAGGATATAATGGACTAATTGCTTAATAAAGATGGTGTTCTATCATGTAATTCTTTATTATCCGAATTACCTCCGAATTACCAAATGCCTCCAAAAGGGCTCTCCCATAGTCATGCAATTTTTAGTTGAATTATTGACCGAACGCTATCGTAGAACTACGATTAATCATCCGATGAAAGAAAAACGAGCTGCAAAGCTCTTGACCACACATTAATCCGTAGGCGGCCATGTTTGTTTTTGTTTTGTTTTTTATTAAGCTGAAAGAAAATACAGATGCACATTGTCCAATACTTGTAGCGCGCCTATACTAACTAAAAAAAAAATGAAATCGTCCAATGATTTAAGGCTAGTTCATAAGTAAATCAGAAACACTGCATCGGGGAATCTGATTGGTTTTTCCTTTGTAAATCCATCGTTATAATCTTATCACTCTTTAAACAGAGCAAAACGAACAGTTGATGGCGCGAATTCTCTCTTATCAGCCGACAACAACGAAACCCATAAAAATAAAACAGATGCAGAGGCTTTAAAATTGCAGCAGATCGTCATTGGTGGTTGGATCCAAGTTTTAAGCCTATCTGAATAATTCAGGCGGCCGTGACGCAGGGAGTCACGTGAGAGTCTGCGCTTTCAAAATAACTAATTATTTATTTCTCTAAAAATACTGAAGATATTTTACTCTACAGAACGGAATTGGTTTGAATTAAAATCGGTGAGAGATTGTATGAAGACTTCCCTGAAACAGTTGTAATTCTCTAGGTTCGTCCTTCACCATAACTGAAAGAAAAGCGCTATAAAGGATGTTTCGATTTAAAACAATCCAGGAGGACTAAATATAATTTTAAAGCATTTTTGGGTTATATTCCTTAAATATCATCAACTTTCAGAATACAAATAAATAAATAAATAATAATCAACAGCACAGCATTTATAGAAGTTGAAGTTCAAAAAATTACAAAAGTTTTGCTTTTTTTTTTTCATTCATTTATCTTTTTAGGAGAAAATATTCTTAATCCAGAATCTGAGAGGCTTTCAATTCTTTCACGAACCGCTTGTTTTAATTTAAATAATATATATTATTATTGTCATCAGTTTTCTTGTTCGATTTAAGTAAAACTTGGAATAACTAAAAGGAGAAATGACTTTTCCAAAATCATGGTTTTATTTTATTATCTTCAAATGAAATATTAAGGGGGAAGGAGATATTAAGTTAGGGCAGCTGCAACATAAACTAAGACACAGACCATCTGCCCACATTCAAAGGTCAAACATGGATCTTATCTCTTAATTCATGGGCAACCCACGCTCAAATATGCTTAACATTTCTCCTCAGAAAGTTACGATACAAGTCAGTACCGTTTACTGAAATTATTTATCTATTATTTAGTTCATTGTAAAAGAAACCCATTAGCCTTCGTGTTCCAGATGAGCCTCTTTACACTCTACTCTACTTCTTGTTTTACAATTAAAATATGCTTATTTAAAAATCAGCCTGGGGGGGGGGGCATATTTTGAACATTATTTAACCTGTAAAATTTTATAAAGGAAACTATAAACCTAAATGTGTTTATAAGTTATTGTAGGTTTATTAATAAAAAAAATAGTAATTATTAATTATGTACTAGCGTAAGTCGTCTTGAAAACTTTTTCTAATGTTTTTTTTTTTTTTTTCTAAAAAGTAAACGTAACTGCTAACTATTGGGAATCGGACCATGTCGATATATTTTTGCCTCTCAATGAGCCTAACTCCATAACTTATGTCCGTTCTGATTCTCTTTTATTGATGTTTCATAATAAATAAAAAATATGCAGCAACTTACATAATCGTTTCCAATCTTCAGATATCGAAAAGCAACGTGTTAATAAAATTGACCGTGACTACATTATCGTTTTTTTTTAATGCAGCAGTTCGGGCTATTTTGTTATAATGCCTTGCACTTGTTGAGAGAGACATTACCTAAACCAATCAAGTTTGCTTTCAGGCTAAAGAAAACTGGTAACAGTTAGTCGAGGAAAAACCATGCACATTCAGGCCAGGGAAAATAACTGGTTGCTTGGATCATGTTGAAAAACTAAATTCATCTCAAATTTACGTTTAGGAACATTAATGATAATCCACCATCCAATTTGACTCATATGAAAAAGACATCTTTTTTATAATATTGGTTTTTAAAATTCCAAAACATGTAGATAAATTGCAATAGATATTAGCGAATTTTGCGATAAGATTCAACAGTTCGATCATTTGGATGATTTAAAATGATTGCCTTAGTTTAGTAGCTAAAACGAAATTAGAAACATTTTTCATAAAATATTAGTTGTAAAGTCATCTTTATTTTTTAATTCCATTTTGAAAAGCATAATGGCAATGGGTATTTTCGTTGTCCATTACTTGCACCTGCACTCGGGAGTTTTATGGGGAATTGATTTGATGATGGTCTTCTTAATTGCCCATAAGTTTAATGCAAATGGCGCTTATCAATGCCTACAAGTTATGACTCTGGGTCTCATCAGCGTTTCCTACTTAATTTATTAAGAACATTAGCATCGCCTGGAATCTCGTTTCGTTTTCATAATTCCAGGTCAGTTCCGAACTTTCTCGAATTAATGAGGAAGAAAAGAAATAAACTGAAACCGCAGTTTTAATGTATTGCAAAAATGAGTGGACGGGCATTCCACACATGCTTTCTTCCTTATAATGGGCTTGATGATGAATTTCAATGGAATACTTTCACAATGTAGACGCCCCCCCCAAAAAACAACAGATATTCTAAATTCTCTGCAGAAACCTTGAACGTTAAGGAATGTAGTCATCAATGGTCAATTGTTATCTTAAATTTAGGTTCTTTTTTTATTTACAATGCAATACTATTTGCTTAGAGCCTTGAAATTTACTAAAAATAAAAATAATGGATCTTTTTTCTGATTCCAAGGAATTAATTATCTAGTAATTTAAAAATAAACAAAAGAATATTTGATATATTTATTTATTTTAGTTTATATCAGTGCATAAAATTCTTCATAAAAATTAAGATTAATAAAAATTATGTCCAAGTCAATTTCATGCAAATATAAATATTAGATAAAAAGTAATATCTGAGTTTTTTTGTAGATAGATACTTTAAAAAGATATGTTTGTTTATCATGTTAACTTTTATCATTTTACTATACTGTTAACCATCAGTCTTTGTATAATTTAAAATTACACATAACACTTTCACTAAATATTAAATTTTATAATGTTTAACAAATACAAAATGTAAAGAAGTATACAGGGTGTTCGCTTTGTATCCGATAACTTTAAAAGAAAGTTCTAGAGTGAAGTTTTAAATAGTGAAGCTCATATACAGTAGACTACAGTCCGATTCGACTCCATTAGCCAACCCATGACTCGTGCAGTTGTTGGACTTCAACTTCCTTGACTGTCCTTTGGTTTACCTGAAGTCCAATTGGAAAGTAGTGATGAAGTAGTGTGTACTCTAAATTTCTGGGCGTCTATGTTTTGATGAGTACAATTTAGCCAAGATTAGAGTACTTGACCAAATCTGAAGATTTCAGATATATTCTTAAAAGAGTTTTCTTGCAACACAACCAGAGCATCCTCAAGGCACACCACAGCAATTCAGAATCTCTGAATTACTCACATAAGTTTCCTATTTTCAAAATCTTGGATTAGATGGAGGGATTTGTTTTAAGTTTGATTCAAATTGATTTGGAATTTGAAAATTTACAACACTATCTGTCTCGCACATTAAAAAAAAAAGTTTTTTAAACACTCTTATAACACTGGCTGGCTCCTGATACCCGTCATAGAGTGACTGTTTTGGTTGCAAGCAGGCCCATAGCCAGAATTTTCTTTCGGGGGAGGGGACTGACTTTATGAGAACTTATTTTATCCCAGTGTTCAATCCAGCTCAGGAAGCGAGATTAATTTCTACTGTATTTTTAAAATACTGTTCCTAGTCGCCTATTGAAAAAAGTTTTACCTAATGGTGAAACTTGCACCAGAGATTGGTTATGTTGAAGTACATTGTTATTACAAAACTCAAATGCTCCACCTCTTGGTCTTCGAAATTCTGTCATATTTTATTTTGTTCAACTATTTTAAACAAGATCTTTTTAACAAAAAAATATTAAATCTTGATTTTTTTTTTGTTTTTTTTTGTTAGTAGTAATCCTGAAATTCTCCTGCCCTTGGATTTTTTTTAAATCTATTAATAATTCTACTTAAGATAAAAACCTTGAAACAATTGAATCTACTTTCCGTAAAATATTGACCTTAAAATTTAAAAACACTGACTGATATCTTCTGAATTCAAACAACAGAAATTTTCCATTTTCCGAAAAAGAAATTAATTCAATGCGCATTACTTAAGTTGCTTAAATCTGATTAATTTTAATATCAAAGCATGGGGAATTAGTGTATTCCTAAAAGGCGTAATGCCCATTATTATTAATAATCATTGTTTCTGCCTTAAATTTCTTCTATAAACATTTTTATCACCTTCTTGTGCTAATTTCTTAACTAGGACCGGCATTTTTTTTTTTTTTTCAAATATAAAAAGTAAGATCGCTTATTGTCCATACATATGCATACTAAGCTTCAATAAGATCCATCCGTCGTTTAATAAAATAAACTCAAACATACAGACAGAGATGATGAGCCTCATTATCCTAGAAACAAGATCAAAATTGGGCTTTTTGCAAAACGGGGTTCATTAAAAACTTAGGAATATAAAAAGATTTTACCAGTGAATGATTTTCATATAATCACAATTGAAATAAATTTCAAGATGAAATAATTCCACAAAAAACGGAAAAAATTAATCCCAGAAGGTGAATTTCTCAACACAATAAATGATCCAAAGTTTAATTACTAGGTTTACTAAAAAAAATAGGAACAAGTTTGATTTTGTTATTATTTTTTTTATTTATTTTTATCCCGTCGCCACTTTTATGAAGTTGACATTAAAATGAGAAAAAAAAAAACTCCAGAAAGTTGCTAGCATGTCAACTATTTGGGAGAGGGGAGATTTGAACTTTTAAGAATAAAAAAAGGTTAAACTTTGTTTGCCATCATGGAATCGAACTTTCCTTTCTCCTGCGTTGACATTTTTGTGAATGTGTTGAGGTGAAGGTCGATTGAAACGCTGCTGTGTGGACTGACTGTCTTTGCCCTTTTGCGAATCATTGGAGGAAAAGAATCCAAAGCAAACCCTCCCACTTGACTGACGTCGCTCGTTGAAGCCCAACATTCCCCAACCAGTTTCGCCAAAAACAAAAACGAAATCAGCGTTGGTGGAACCTTTTTTTTTTTCTCATCAAACCTTTCTTCGTTTAATTTTTCTCTGACTTCTCTTTTATTTCTCACCTGTTCATCTTTCATGCAAAATTAAACACGAAAATTATATCCTTTAAACAAATGTTTCTTCTTGTTTATCAATATTTAAGATTTTTTTAGTTCGTTCGGATGATTGACCTTTTGTGTAGGTTTTCTAAACTATATTGCAGCAAGGACAAACACAACGCACACATTATATATATTACACATATACCCA
Source organism: Thereuonema tuberculata (assembly GCA_023159025.1). Taxonomy (NCBI): domain Eukaryota; kingdom Metazoa; phylum Arthropoda; class Chilopoda; order Scutigeromorpha; family Scutigeridae; genus Thereuonema; species Thereuonema tuberculata. The sequence goes on along the minus strand of JAFIDM010009631.1, from coordinate 265,744,123 downwards.
TTATATATGCACGCATTATTATATACAATGCGCACACCCATCCCACGAACTGATTTTGGTAAGTCTATTTTCCTATGGAAGTGAGTCTGAGTTTACTTTAATAAATTTTGAACCACTGGACAGATGATCTTGAAATTTGGCTTGCATGTTTAAGAACAAGAGACGATCAAACTTATTTGAAGTTTTCTGTGTGGATTCTTGTCGAAAAGATGATAAACGAAACAACTTCTTTAGAAAACGAAACAGTGATATCTAATAATGAGTATTAATCTTTTTAACTAATCCACTAAATACGCCTGCTTTGATAGGATTAAAATTAATCGAATTTAATTATTTTTTCAGAAAATGGAAAACTTATATTTTTCTATTTAATAGCAATCAGATATTATAATTAAAAGTAAGCGTAGATCTTTTTTATGGTTTTCATGATTTTAAGAAAACAAAACACATAAACAAAACAAAGCCGAGAAGTTCCTCAAAGAATTTAAAGCTTGCTTTCCTTAAAATTTACTTTATTTATTTTTTAAATTTTGATATCTTCTGAATACAAACTCTGGAAATTTTCCTTTTCAAAAAAGTTTAATAAATCCACGTAATTATACAAATTTTCTAAAGTAGATTAATACATTCATCAAAGAGCGCTCAAATTCATTTACTCATTGTTTCGTTTGCTGGATTTGGTTAATCCAGTCTTGGTACATTCTTAATTCATCGTACGGGAGCAGCCAACAAGTGCTGCTGTTCCGAAATACTGGCCTTAGCGCCTCCAACTATCTGCCCATTGTCAAATAGACTAATTTGTCAATTGACTAATGTTGTTAAATAGACACCACATTTACCGATTATGTAAGAGCGAGCAGTGTGCCTTTTTACAGTGGACACAAGTGACATTGATATCACTTGGTACTTTGTTTATCCTCCAAATATGGAAATCGGAGATTGTTCCTAATGCAAAGCTATATATAAATATATGTTGGACTGATAGTTCTAACTCGGGATATAGCTTAACAATACAATATAAAACAACATTCAATACAAAATTCAATCTTCTATTTCTGTTAACATAGCGATCTGATAGCGTTACGTAATGGTCATTTACAATCAAATATTTCGATACGCAATATTAAAAGGAAATTTTTCAACAAGGATAAATTAAAACGAGCAACTTCAACTTACTTTCATGAAAAAAGAGCCTTTTAAAAAGAACAGGTAGTTCTAAGTCGAGATAATAGTCGGTGAATACCAAAACTAAAGAACTTAGGAAGCTGAAATTTAAAATAGGCTTTTCACTGTGATCCTCAATTATCCACAGCGTTCATTGTTAATTATCAAAAAAAAACTATGAATGTCATTCGTGCAAGTATTCATGAGTTATCACGTCATTCATATTATTCTTATTCTACTTCACCAAATGCATCCATATCCTTTCTTCAAACATTGCTGTTTATTATTCTTTCTTGTAACAATTTCCTTCTTTTTTAAAGAAAAAAGTTTCTTCATTCTTCCATGACGATTTCATAGTTGACTGACAAACATGACCTTCTTGAGAATCTTCAAAAAAAAAAAAAAAAAAAAATCAGAATTGGAAGCAATTCAGAAGTGAGATCTTTATTCTTACGGTAGTTTTTCTCTTCATTTTAAATAATAATAGTAATAATAAAAAAAAATCGCCTTTTAAATCGATGTTTTTTATCTATTTATTTGCATCTCTTCGCTCCGGAAGCCTTGCATATGTAACGTGATAAAACGCTTTATTTATTTAGCAAATTAATATCGAGATCAGAGAATATACGACTTCCCAGCCCTTTGTGGCCTTCTCCACACCCCTATCACTTCAAACCTTCCCCATTTGGTGAAAAATCACTTGATCATTACCAATTAATGTTATATTTTAAATTAAAGTTTAAATTTTAAAAAATATCGAACGTATTAATTAACCGTATCCTATATTAAACAACTCCTAATAAAATGATCATTATCGCCTCGTCGTGAGCTAATCGTGTTCCGCACCTGCAAAGAATCTCCCTAAACGCACTCGATTTAAAACTGCGCTTGCACCATCTATCGGCAGCTTTGGGAAGTTTTTCATTTTGGGCAGTTTTGGGACATTTTTCATTCATCCCACGAGAACTACTTGATGGACCGGGATGAAAAGTAACGTATATCCTTCTCTGTGTCATCCACTATCTGCATGATATTTCATTCCGATCCGTTGCAGCGTGGTTGAACGACATACACTTTTACAGATTTTTACTTTTAACTTTTTACGTATTAGATAGGATTATATTATATATATATATTCTTTTCCTGTTCAAAGTAAAATCGTTAACAGTGATTATTCAAGACTATATTTATAACTTTATCGTCAGGATTTTGTGAAACATCTCGTTCAGAAAGTTGAATCTTTTTCAGCTTATAAAATGCGGTCATATTTGATGAAAATAAAAGTTTAAATAATAATGAATTCGTTAATTTTCAAAAATAAAATTATTATTTTAAGATTTTCTTTTTTCAACCCCTGCAACAACAAAAAAATTCTCGTAGTATAAATTGTACAAATTTTTAACCAAGCGTTAAGGACACAACCCCAAATTAGAATAAGTAAAATTAAATCTCATTTCTGATTTATTTTACAGAAACAATGATGTTTGCAGCTTTTAAAACTATTGCTGTACTAACAAAATTCCGCTTCTTTTTGACATTAGACGTCAATCAGACAGACTTTAGATTTATCACTGGATTCGTAATTAACAGTCAGGAATTTGGCCAAAGTTAGACTCATACAGTCCGTGTCCCTTTTATAAAACAAACTTTTGAACCAGAGAATGGATTAACTTGAAAATTGGTGTGTACATTTAGGGCTTTGAGACATAGTTAAAATTTCTACATGTGGATGATTATGGGGAAATTTCCGCATGATCATGATGGTATTATTTCTTTCTTATCTTACTAATATAATTTAATGTCTAATGATTAAATTCGCTGGAGGGAAAAAAAATGGAGAAAAGGCGATTATAGTAGAACTTTCAGGAATGTAATGAGCATTAACTGAATTTGGTCTTGTTTTGAATTGTTCGCTCTAACTCTTTTATCATTCAAATGGCAAAAGTACACTGTGACTCATCTATTTTATGATCTTCCCAACCAGTTTTGCCATCGCCCCTCATGTGATCATTTCTCAATATAGAACATCAGATTTAAACAGTTGAATATTTAAAGCATGTGGATCTAAATAGTTTGGATATATGTACATATATACACACATTCCCGAGTTACACAAAATCCTAGTTATGTCAGAACATACCTTTTTTTGAAGTGTCACAAAGACATAATAAAAATTGTTCAATTAAAGCCTAAACATTAAATTATAAGATGCCTCGCCTTTTGCTTTCCCAGAAGCTATTGATAACAATAAATTAAACAAACATTAGCACAAAGCAATTTTTAATGTCGTAACTTTGGATCTACTTAAGTCGAGAACCACCTCTCTCTCTCGTACATATATAATCTCCTACATAAGGACTGTCATCAATGACTATAATAAACAAGCGTTCCGAAATAAATACAAGGAAGAATTAACAGCCTAAATAAGCGATACGTATTCGCACTAGCAGAATGAATCAAGCAAATTTACGTGATATTGTCAATGCATTCAACAGTTGTTGCGAGAAAACTTAGAATATTATTACGTAAGATAAAGGCTTTATTTAACTTGCTTGCTCTAGGGATCACTCTGGTCAAAATTTTGTAATCGATATTTCACCCATTTTGCGATGAACTGCAGAGCTGAAAATTCGCTCATTTTGGATGACAATGCTCTTCGATGCAAAAATATTACAGATAGTCTACGTTGTTTCGTTATGCAGGAATTACTTATTTAAATTTTCAGATAAGCTACATGTTTTCGTACAAAACTCTCTAAGAAACGATTGTTCGTTTTCTTTTTTTTGTGTGTGTGTGTGTTTCCTCACATTTTGAATAAAACCCCTCACAGGTTTGGATGAATCAAGTAGGGCCTTTGCGTTTCTCCAAGCAAAGTGCGGAATCTTTTTGGTTCTTTTGTGCCTTCCGTAGTTACTATTTTGTTGAATTACTAGACACGTAAAATTGCTATTGCTTTAATTGGTTAGTTTAAAAGCTTTGTTTTATGCTACAGACAAATTCTTTCTATTGAGCCTAGCGCAACGCAGGCCAAAGAATTGCCATTTGTTTTTATTGTGTATTTTTGGTTGTTTTGCTTTTGTGGGATCCTGCTTTCCGGTAGCGAGAGTGGGATTCTTACGTGTTCGCACCTTCTGAGTCTGTCATCGGTGGAGTTTGTCTGGCTGATGAGTCCTAAAGAGGACGAAACGGCCGTTCCAGTCTCTCCCCTGTGACAGCTCGAAGTGCGAAATCTTTTTACTTCTTTTGTGCCTTCCGTAATTACCATTTTGAAATATTAGGCACGTAAAATTTTTATTGCTTTAACTGGTTAGTTTAAAAGCTTTGTTTCATGCTGCAGACAAATTTCTTTTGAGCCTAGCGCAACGCAGGCCAAGGAATTGTCATTTATTTTTATTATGTATTTTTGGTTGTTTTGCTTTTGTGGGGTCCTGCTTTCCGGTAGCGAGAGTGGGATTCTTACGTGTTCGCACACCCTGAGGCTGTCATCGGTGGAGTTTGTCTGGCTGATGAGTCCTAAAGAGGACGAAACGGCCATCCTAGACTCTCCTCGGTGACACCTCGAAGTGCGAAATCTTTTTACTTCTTTTGTGCCTTCCATAGTTACCATTTCGTTGAATTATTAGGCACGTAAAATTGTTATTGCTTAAACTGGTTAGTTTAAAAGCTTTGTTTCATGCTATAGACAAATTCCTTTTGAGCCTAGTGCAACGCAGGCCAAGGAAGTAGTGCTATTTTTTTTTATTATTGTGTATTTTTGGTTGTGTTTTGTTTTAGTGGTGTGCCGCTTCCGGGAGCTAGAGTGGGTTTCTTATACATTCGTACCTTCCGAGCCTGTCATCGGTGGAGTTTGTCTGGCTGAAGAGTTCTAAGGAGGACGAAACGGTCATTCCAGACTCTCCCCAGTGACAGTTCGAAGTGTGTAATCTTTTTTGGTTCCTTTGTGACTCTCATAGTTACCATTTTGTTGAATTATTAGGCACGTAAAATTGTTATTATTTAAACTGGTTAGTTTAAAAGCTTTGTTTTATGCGACAGACAAATTCCTTTGAGCCTAGCGGAATGCAGGCCAAGGAATTATCATTTTCTATTATAGTGTATTTTTTTTTTATTTAACTTGTGTGAGGTCGCTTCCAGGAGTGAGAGTGTGATTCTTATATGTTCGCACCTTCTGAGCCTGTCATCGGTGGAGTTAGTCTGACTGATGAGTCCTAAAGAGGACGAAACGGCCGTCCCAGACTCTCCCCGGTGACAGCTCGAAGTGCGAAATATTTGGTTCCTTTGTGCCTTTCATAGTTACCATTTAGTTACATTGCAATTAATTTTGTTTAATTAGTCGAATTACCTAAAGAAAAAGGTTTATAAAAAATCTACGATGTGACCATAATTAATAAGGTATTTAGAGCCCAATTATGAAAAACCTATTGGACCAAACTCCACCAAAGTTGGTATGAACATTATTTCGACCATGCGGTTTTGATTTCTAAAGAAAAAAAAAATAGTTCAGAATTTCGACACCAGTTAAAAAAAATGGCGCTGAAAGCATGGAAATATGGAGATTGCAGTAACTGACGTCATAGATTGAACGATATAAAAAGATGAAAACGAACAGCGTGTGTTAGATCCAACTGATGTACTGTGGTTACGTGATGGTGCTTTGAACGCAAACCTTCGCTTTGCTAAATTTACGTGATCGTGATTTGCTGGTGAAACTGTACTATCAAAAAAACAATATAGTTTCTGTCGCACTTCGGGAATACCAGAGGTTCAAGAATTTAAGGAGAGGCCCAATGAAAATCCCAAATTTGCGAAAAATGATTTTGCGATTTGAAAATACCAATGGCAATCGTTACAAATGCTGCCAGGACGACGACGCAAACCGACATCAAACCAACAACTTGAAACAGTTGCAACTGCTGCACTGGAACCAAACGATGCCCACGCGTCCAGCAGTGCACAGGCGATATCCAGACAACTTGATATACCGTATGCAATGGTATGGAAAATTATGCATAAACAGCTGAAGTTTTTCCCGTACAAGATCAGCCACACTCAAGAACTGCTTCGAGGAGATGCGGAAGGCATCTGAACTTTTCTCTGATATTCCTAGCTCGAATGGAAGTCGAGGATTCATTGCCTTGGAACATCTTAATGGAATTATAAACACACATTTGGGCATTGGAGAATCCTCATGTGTCTCAGCAGATTCATTTGCTTAATTCCTTTCGATGTGACTAATCGAAAGCACAGAGTGGTGTGACTTTACTGCTTCGTTCATCATCGGTCCGTACGTTTTTGAAGAAATACCATTAAACGGCCCCGTGACTTGCTCCGTCAATGCTGTGAGGAATCAAAGAGTGCTGCTTGATTTTGTTATTTCACAACTTCAACAGCGTGGATGCCTCAAATTTATGTAGGATGGACCATCCCCTCACATTGGTTTGGGTGTACAAGTCTTATAGCAACATTTCACAGAAAACAGAATAATTAGTCGAGCTTATCCTTCGAGTTGGCCAGCCCGTTCGCCTGATCTCACTCCCTGTGACTTTTGGTTTTGGGAAGCTAGGAGACATGGATAACCCAGTAACGTTAAAGGACCGAATAACGCTGTACGTGAGGTAATCACTGAAGCTCTGTTGCGTTCTGCTGTAGGAAATGCTGTTTACAGAATGCAGTTATTGAACAGTTAGAAATCAAAACCCCTTAGTCTAAATAGTGCTCGCACCAAATTTGGTGGAGTTTGGCTCAATAGTTTTTCGGTAATTGGGCTCTAAATACCTCCTCTTTAATTACGGCCACCCAGTATATCTGCTACGTGTCTAGTGTGGTCTTCCATCCAACATGGTGCTCTCCATTCTTCTTCAGGTCTGCCAGTCTACAGAAGCAGATCACATCCATATGTAAGTTTGAAAGCCCCTGTCTGGCAACTGGGGTAGTGCAGGGTGACAAAAGCATCTGCAAACTTATTACTTCAATATGGTAAATATAGGGTTATTGGTTCATTGTCGTTGAGCCAGGTGTTGGGGACTACAAAAGTAACCGGAGAAGAAGCTGGCTCTCAGTAATGCTGGAATATCCAGGGTTTGTTGAATCGTTGATGGGATCATGGCTTTGAGTTTCAGAGACTTGAGTCTCAGCCACATTCCAAATTCAAAGTAATTATTTTTACAATTCAGCAATTTTTACAATTTACCTCAATTTCAATATGGACTATAAGCAGTCAAGAGCGACCAATGGCAGTGACAGAGTATCCCACATTTCTGAGAAGTGGTCATCTGTCTCTGACCTTATTTTCAACATCATCAGAAGTTTGATCGGAGATAAAACAGCAGTTAAATTTTATGATTTTAGAAGACAATATCAAATATTTTCTCTTCTTATTATGTTACCTAAATACACCTTATTTTTAATTAAGGAATTTTAACATGCAATGGTGAAGAATTAAGAGAAAAAGGAAATGAAACGCTCTTACTTGTGTACTAAATAATAAACATGATTAAAAGGGTGGTAGTTAACTGACAGTTTTGGAATACTTTGCGTATTCCATCTTCAGGGACGACACGAGTTGGTGATACGTAGTAAATTGGAAAAAAAAAAATAAATGCATAATTTTTCCAGCTGCAGATTGAGCTGTTAATAACAGAGAATCTAGAACAGTTGTTTATCTTTATTAGAACTCATCAGCCAGATATAACTATTTCTGGCTTTAAAAAAGATAAAAAAAAAAAAAAAAAAAAAAGCTCAACAAGATGTGTTCTTCATAAAAATCCTATTTACCTTTTGAAATTGTTCGTAATGTTTGTTTTTGTTTCTTTTATTTCAGGTCTACTGGCTGGGTCCCTGCTTGGGCGGAATGGCAGCTGGAATCTTGTATGAAACAGCATTTAAGGCAAAATCACCCGAAGAAGATAAAAATGGATATTTCATGCAACTCGCTACCAGAGAACCAGCTCCTGAGAAGGAAACTGCCTAAAAATATCTCTAACATTCTCAGTATAACTCATTTCATTGTAAATAAGAATATTATGACGTTAACTTAATAGTTATATTTCCTATCGCTATAAGAAAGACGTTATTTAATCCTAAACATAGGTCTAAATAGAAGTGGATTTTAAAGTAAAAGAACTCTCTTGGTTCTATAAACCAAAGTTGAACGTTCAAATCTGAAAAGAAAAATAAGGAGTTTATGTATAATTTATGGCTTCTTAAATGTCATTGTTAAAGCTTAATTATGATCTCGTTCACTTTTTATTAAAACATTAATTTTAATATTAAAAATATATTTTTAGCTTTAATTGTAAACAAAATGGAACTAAGTCACCTGATTCCAGTATAATTTTTTATATAATTATATATTTAATTGTAATATCTTATATATTATTCAGTTAAATTCAAATCTGTTAAATTGCTATTTAAAATAGTCATAAGTATTTTGTTTTATATTCCTGATGTATGAGTACATTATATACGGAATCTCAAATTATTTATGTTACTATATTTCATTGTTTTTTTTTGTTTTTTTCTGGGAATAATCTACGTTTTTGCAATTCTCACTGCCATTATAGGCATTTTGTCCTCTTATTAATACATTTTGTATTATTCATATGTCCTTATGTAATAAAATTTAAGAAAATATTTATTTCAGTACTTTTTCATTCTTAATTTAGATACCTTTCAGCAATTATTAAAGTAAATTTATAATTTAAAAATTCATAGTGATTAAAAAGATTACACACATGGAGACACATTAAAATATATTTTAACCTTTTTAAATATATTTTAATGTGTCTTTCCATGTGTGTAATCTTTTTACTCACTACAACTTTAGGAACACACATAAAAGCTTTTATTAAAAAATTCAAAAATTTTTAACACCCTTTTAATATCCAAAACTTTCTGGATATTTCAGATAGCAGTCATTTTCTTACCAATAATACTCTTCTGTGTAAAATTTCATAAATCGTAGGTGAGGCTGATGATATTAATATGACTGCAATCAAGGATGCATTCCAAATGATGGAAAACTCAGCTGTTAAAAATAGGATCTTTTGTGAATCAAGAACAGACCAAGTTCATGATAGAGTAGTAAAAAAAAGATCTGAGAAAACATATATAAACTTTGGTCTCTTAACTTTTTGAGTGTGAAAGAATTTAAATATACTTAAGAGACCATGACAGAAGATAATAGGGGATTATTTGAAATAAAGAAGCGTAAATAAAACGTATTTCGCTTTAAGAGAAGTCATAAAGTCAGATTTAATACACTAGACGACAAAAATTAGAATTTCCAAAGCCATGATTCACACAGTGCTCTGTTACTTTAACCAGTCCAGAAGAATCAGCTTTACCTGCCTTTGAACAGATAAAAATATTTGGCCCTTTACAGGAAGGCTCTATTTTGAAAATTCAATAAAATAAAGAACTATCAGATTTACAAAGACATTGATATTATCCACACACATCAAATTTTGATGGCAGGACATATAAGAACAAGGCAGAATATCTTAATTTCTTTCTTGCACATCCCTTTCT
>JAFIDM010009631.1:265712693-265729082 GCA_023159025.1 Thereuonema tuberculata | reverse complement strand
CGTTAAAGGGGCACTGAAGAAAGGGATGTGCAAGAAAGAAATTAAGAAGTCATTGTTCGGCAAGTACAAGCTTACTTTGAGAAGGCAGAATATCAATGAAAACCTTGAAGGATGATTTTTAGGCTTCTGATATAAGTATCAGAAGCCTTCTAATCCCGGTTTGTCCGTCTGTCTGTGGATAAGTATCATTAAAATATCATTAAATTATCATTAGCAACAATCACAACAATCGCAAATATTGCGTCTTTTGCATGCGCAACAATCACATTTATAATACAACTCTAAAACAACCACAATAATCGCAACAATTGCACCTTTTGCATTCGCAACAATTACATTCATAACAAGAAGGAAATTAAAGCAATATCAATTATATTGTCTTATACGTATCAGAAGCCGTTGAGAAGCATTTTGATTGGTTTACTAATCGCTGTCACTATCTTGTTTTTGTTTTTTTATGAAACAGCCTGTCAGAAGACCAAACAGGGATGCCAAAGAACTAAATACAAAAGGATGGAAAATTTCGTAGATCTCAACATATGTTCATGCTGAGATCTACGAAAGTGTAAATTTGGGGAGGTGAAGGGCCGATATGGGCTGTAGAACTATTGATGATAATAGTTGTTTTTTTTGTTTTTTTTTAACCATGCTTTAATTAACTCTGGTTTCCAGATCAAATCTTGTAATCAAGTTTTAAGTCACTTCCCATCGATCAATCATCTAGAAATTATACACACTTGCTTATGTCTTGCTTATATATATACACACAACTACTTCGGAATTATATATACATAATTAATCATTCTGTAATATAGAAAGTGTGGTTTTTTAAAAGTTTTTTTTAATGCTTTAATTATTCAAAAAAATAAAAGTAACAAAGAAAAATTAAGCAGAAAATTCATTGATCTCATTTCCTTAATTACGATTTTAAAATTAGCTTCTTAATAGTTCTATTAGGGGTGACCAGGGTGAGTTAGCATAAGGGGCTAGTTGGCACACAGTTTCTATTTCCTTCCACCGTGTAGTTAGGGCGCTGACATCTTGGTAGTGGGAAGTGTATGTAAAGGTGCACCATCCACTGCACTGACTTTAGTTTGCTTGGAAGCGTCACGAAGGAAGTGACCCCTGTTTCATCGTTTTTCTGACAGGTGAGTAAATTTTTTCATCTTACATTTTTTTGTTCTGGTGAACATGTAGATCAAATTGAGGTGCTGCTAATGGCGGTTTTCGAAAGAGTGGATAACTGTGGTTGCATGCATGTATCATAATATTTTGTTTCTGATGTTTGGGATTGTGTGGTTTCCATCTTGTTTTGGAAATCCCTGTGGGGCTAGTTGGCATAGTTAGGTAGGGGTCAGTTGGCATAGCTATGACAACTCGCCCTACACCTACGCCAACTAACCTCTTCATTACAGTTCATTAAAAAAGAAACAATTTCTGTGAAAAAGGAATAAAATAAGGCTCTCCCAAAAAACATTAAAGGCTGAAATTTTGCAGGCAAGTAGCTTTTTGCATACGGAATCGAATTAAAAAACGTTCCGTGTATTGGGTGTAGGCTATTAAATTATATTAAATTATTATAAAGAAGATTCTGAGAGGCCGAAAAAGAAGGTTTATTGCTATTCTAACAGACATTCCCATCAAAGATAGAATCGCGGCTGAAAGGTCCAATCAGAAGAAAAAGCCTGGTACAGTCCAAAAAGGTGACATGGCTAAGATTGAGAAGTCGAAGAAGAAAAAACTTCCCAGAAAACGTCGATTTGAATTTTCTTCTACGGATTCCGATGACGGCATGTCAGATATTAGCTATGCCGAAAGTGACAACAGCTTGGACTTCCTTGATAGTTCAGAAGCTGCTAAACATCTCCATGGCGAAGAACTTTCACCCTCAGCCTTTTGCCAAGACGAAGGTGAGGGTTGACGAACCCTGGAGAACCACAAATAGACGCCGACAGGTCATATCGAAAAAGACGAACAACGAATCCCCCATAATCTCAAGGGCCTCCTGATCACCATAAATGCCATGTAAATGATTTTGTTTTGGTGAAGTACCAATCTCGCCATTACCCTAGGAAGATCATTGAAACCTGTGGCAACGAGATTCGCGTGCCCACCATGGTAAAAAAGGGGAAAAACTGGAGATGGCCAGACGAGGAAGACTCAATTTGGTACGACCAAACTAAAGTTCTGCGAAAATTGAACCCACCTGTTCAAATAAGCCAGCGGCCAACTCCTATATTCGTGTTTGATATCAAACAATAACTATAGGTAGTTAAGCATTGTTTGTTCATACATTTAATTTCATTTAATTTATCATACAGTTGTTTTTTGTTCAAGTATTATTAAAATAAAATTTTTGATAAAATAAAATGTTTTTTCTCGAAAATTGCTTTGTTCTGCTCAAGTACCCCTAACAATATCACGTTATGCCAACTCACCCCTAGGGGTATGCCAACTAACCCCGCACCTGGGGTTAGTTGGCATAGTTGCAAGCTTTTAGGAAAAGTGTTTTTGGGGTTACCTAAACACGAATTTAATTAATGGGTTCTACATAATTTTGTAGTAAAAAAGATAAGCTATCCGCCCCATTCACCAGAATCCCTCTAAGTATTGCACAAAAAAATAGAAAAGTCAAAAACCAAAATCTATGCCAATTAGCCCCGGTCTCCCCTTCTATTAATTACACTCTAGCAAATGAAACAATCAAAAGTGCAACTAAAACCTAGTCACAGACAAAGGAAAACTGTTTCTACTAGAGACAAGAAAAATTCTTAAGTCATGCTTGAGGCAAAGAAAACTATAATAATGCAGAATCAAGATAAGGAGAATTGTTATTAATGGGAAGAAAAATACAATAATCCAGCCAGAGAAGCTAACTAATCACGACTGAGTTAGATCAGATTAAGATAAAATCCATGGTGTCAAAAAAGAGATGAAGAACCAGTCAGACTAAGGAATGGTACTTATCTGTATGGGTTTAACTATAAAATATCAGATTTTAAATGTATGTAAAATTCTAAAAACATTAAAAATTAAAATTTTTATGTGAAACTTGTCCTGGGATATCATGAGGAAAATAAATGCAGACCAATGGGATACAATTACCATATTTAGCTCAAATTATTTCCTGAGAGAAATCAACACAAGAATAATGTGATCAAAATTTTATTTTAATATGTCTTTTCTAAACAGGGAAATCTGCGCTGAAACTTTCATATTTGGCCTTGCTATCAAAACGCGTGGTCACGTGGTTATGACGTCAGAGTTCCCCAACTTTGAAAGTGTCAGGCGTTCAACTTACCTCTTATGCACTTGGGCATTACTTTATTTCAAATGGCATCATAACTTTCAGAAGTTAAAAGATATTATAAATATTGTATTGTGCCACTGTGCAAAAATACAAACGTGACTTCGCCAGACAAAAATTTTTATTTCTATGCCGAAGAAAGAAGAGAGACACCGCTCGCCGAAAAATCCAGTTGTTTTTGTCTGTCAAGATCACTTGATAAAAATTGTATTACAAAATAACTTATATTTCTTTTAAAATGTTCATGCTATTAAATAATAATAAAATAAGTATTTCTTACGATTAAATTTTAGTGACTGCCAGTCAGAGTTGGATAAAATCGTAATTGAATTAATCGGTAATGAATTACATTGTAATGGTAATTATGACCCAGAACTTATAGTTATCATTACATTGTCATGGTGAACTGGTAATTATAATTACATTGTAATTGTAATGACATTTTGTAGTTAACCATTGTAATTGTAATGGTTAATGGTGAAGTATATGTTGGTAATTAACCAATAACTTATGATAAACTATAAACTGTTAATAAATCAGCAACCATTACACCCTTGCAATTTGTTTGGGTTATTTGAACTTAGGAACCTCCGAATTGTTCTATTCCTCGGACATGAAATGTTTATACTAATGTTTGAAGAATGTAAATGTTGTATGACACCTCCTTCACAGTTCTTGTATGACATGAGTCGTTGTCCCCTTCCTCACTTCCAGTAGAGATTTGAACGAAATAATACATATGAAGTAAATACATATTGGATGTGTATATCGGTTAGAGAATATGAAATGTAAACAATATCAAATCGGTTTTGTACATTCTGGAAACCTCAGACACATACCTCAGACACATCTGTCGATGGCCTGGTTACCGAAATATTAAAATATTAAAAGTTCAAGTTGTGGTGGTGGAGCAAAAAAATTATTGAAATCGGAAATTTCGCACCCCTGGTTGATTTCACGTAGAAAATCCCAATTTACGTGTAATGCATTACAGGGTAATCCCAAGTATTAATATTATTTATTAATAATATTGGCAAGTAATTAATATTACTTGCCAATATTAGAACAAAAATTTTTTTTGGCCATTCTAATCAAAATTTTGGCGGCCATTTTCTCAAAAACGGGTCTTTTAATTTTTTTCAAAAAAACAAATGTTGAGTATGTACTATTACTCACTAACTGTACCAAATTGGAAGATGGGATACCAATGGGATCAGGTGTTGTGTTAGATTCAGTCAAACATGAATTCCCATTTACAATAATTTTTCTTACTATTTGCACGCTTAAGCATGTTCTGACCTACAGGTCACATCAGAAATGTAAGTTTCTGTTCCTATCTTTGCATGGTGAAGATTGCTGCACTGCACTTTGACATGAATTGAAGAGATATAAGAACTTCATGATCGTTAAAATACCGGGTGGCCATAATTAATGGTGGAGCGCGATAGGCAAAAAACTGTTGGGCTAAAAACGGCCAAATTTGATGTATATACTATTCAGACCATGGGATTACGATTTCGCAGGAAAAAAAAATTAGTTCCGACTGTTGTTACCAGGGAGGAAACAGGCGCTGTACACTGACAGTCGCCCAATGACAGACAACAGACGTCATCAGATACGCAGATATAAGCCTCAACAAGGATGGCATCCATCAGTTCGACCTGCTTGACGGTTCGACCGCCTGAAATCTAACAGACATACTTTATAAATGAAAGTTTAAAAATAAACAAGTATTTTGCTGCTTTAGAGCTTCCTCGATAATTAAACTTTACGAAAAGTTAAAGAATTTCTCAGTGAGAATACATGGCGCCGTCCATTTTTCCAGGAAAGCATAAATGATCAGCTACCGGAAGAGCTGTGCAGTTCAAGTTTCCGGTGGCCAACTTTAGTTTGGAGGACTATAAGCAGATGCCATTGCATCCATTCTGTCACTGCAGTGAAATATCAACAAATACTACGAAATTTCATTATTCCAGAACTTCAACAGCGTGGATGTCTTGACACGAGTGTGTTCATGCATGATGGAGCACTCTCACATAGGATTGACAGTGTAGCAAGTCCTACGTCAGCATTGCATTACGACCACATAATTAGTCGAGCATTTATAGACGACGTGGTTATTAGTTAGAGCATTCCAGACGATGTGGCCCGCACGTTTGCCTGATCTCACGCCCTGTGACTTTTGGTTATGGGTTTACTTCAAAGCATTGGTGTACCAAGAACACGTTAATAGTTTGGCAACATTGAAGGACCGAATATTGCTTCACGTTAGACAAATCTCTGGAGATCTGCCGTGGTCTGCACTAGAATCTACGATCCATAAAATGCAGATTTTGGATAATGTGCAAGGACAACAAATTGAATCGTATGTGTAACTGACTAACAATAAAACCTATTGTCAACTGTACGCTTTTGTTTTCTTTCCTACGTCTGACTACCTCACCATACAGTGCCTGTTCACACCCTGGTGGCGCCATTCGGAACTAAAAAAATTTTCTGCGAAATCGTAATCCCATGGTCTGAATAGTATATATACCAAATTTGGCCGTTTTGGCCCAACAGTTTTTTCCTGTAGCACTCCAAATACAAATTATGGCCACCCGGTATCTGCAAATGACCCAGAAATGAGTACGTTTGTTATGTAGTATGTTGTAATCAATTAAGTATAAAGGACATGGTATTGTAAAAAAAGAATCTTAGGGCTGTTACATTATACATAAGAGAACTTTTCCTAGACTTACATGAAAATGCTAAAATTTGTGGTAAGTGCCGCAAGCTGCTTGGTGAGATGCATAATATGCAATAGTGTGAAGCCGAAGATATCCTAAGAGAACACTGATGTTTCAGAAGAAGGACAATGAGGTTTTAGCAGTTGCTAAGCATTTAGCTATCAAATCATTAAATGGTAGTTTATTTGCTTTGGGTGAAATGCCAATCAAGAAGAAGGTCTTTGAACACCATTAAACAATTTTATTGTGGCGATTCTGTTAACAGAATGATGCCTTGGAGAAAAGACTGTTTCAATGAGAGTAGATGAAAACATTTGTCAGGTTCTTTCTATGTACCCTTAAACAGGCTTACATGCTGTTCGAAACTCATCATCCGGAACTATCCGTTGGATTTCCCAAATTTGTTGAACTATAACCTCGAAAACTGTGTATTCCCAGGATCAATAATGTGTTACAACAACAGAATATAAGCTTATGATCAGTTGCTGCAGGAACGAGGAAATGATTGCAGAAGAAAACGTTCAGCAAAGGACAATAGCAAGCCTGCATAAGAACATGGCCTAGTAGTGAAAGTTACCCATTTGAAGTCAGAAATAGATTAAGGGGGTTTTAATAAGGAATAATGTCTATGGACCCACGTCTCCAGGTCTTACCGTTTCGTAGATAATGCCCATGTCAAGGTACAGCTTTGATTGCAAATTGCTCGGCCATCGTAGTAAGTAGAGCTCTGGTTTTTGTTGCATTCATCTGCCCAGGAGATACTGGTTCTAACAGTATGCCACATGACACCAGAACTACCTCAGAACCACGTGACCTGGCCATGGGTAACTGGTTATGGGCCCATAAGTCAAGATTTTGGGGTAGGTACCTTTTAGGTTTATACATGGTATAATGGTATATATTGAGGTTTATATGCATGCCAAATTTGAAGTTCGTAGCGTTTTCCTAAGTTGGTATGTTTGTCAAGTGAAGTTTTAACTTTGAAGTCGAATTTTAAGGGTGAAACCCATGTTTCCGAATATGGGTGCTAGAGGATAAAATGATCTTCTCTTAGAATACTATCGATTGGGTGGGTCCAATTGTCTCCGCTATTTATTTTGTCTCCCAACTATTAGATCACTTTCACTATTAGACCATGTCCCCATGCAGACTTTCGGTTTCTCTATACCAACTTAGGAAAACGCTACGAACTTCAAACTTGGCATGCATATACACCTCAATATATATCATTATACCATGTATAAACCTAAGAGGTACCTACCCCAAAATCTTGACTTATGGGCCCATAACCAGGTGCCCATGTCCAGGTCACATGGTTCTGGGGTAGTTGGGGGGTCATGTGGCATACTGTTAGAACCAGTATCTCCAGGACAGATGAATGCAACAAAAACCATAGCTCTGCCTACTACGATGACCGAGCAATTTGCAATCAAAGTTATACCTTGACAAGGACGTTATCTACGAAACGGTAAGAGCTGGAGACGTAGGACCCGTAGACATTATTCTTTATTAAGACCCCCTTAATCTATTTCTGACTTCAACTGGGGCACTTTCTCTCTTAGGCCATGTCCCTATGCAGGCTTGCTGATGTCCTTTGGAAAATATTTTCAGCTTGAATCGTTTTTGAACATGACACATGTTTTCATCTACTCCCATTGAAACAGTCTTTTCTCCAAGGCATCATTCTGTTAACAGAATCGCCACAATAAATTGTTTAATGGTGTTCAAAGACCTTTTTGATTGGCATTTCACCCAAAGAGAGTAAACTATCCTTTAATGATTTGATAGCTACATGCTTAGCAACTGCTAAAACCTCATTTTCTTCTTCTGAAACATCAGTGTTCTCGTCAGAATGGATATTTTCGGCTTTACACCGATGCATATTATCCATCTCACCTAGCAGCTTGCGGCACTATCACAAATTTTAGCTTTATCATGTAAGTCTAGGAAACAGTACAAATAGTAAGAACAATACTATAAATGGGAATTCTTGTTTAACTGAATCTAACACAACTCCTGATCCCATTGGCACCCCATCTTCCAACTTGGTACAGTTAGTGAGTAATAGTACATAAAGTTAAAGGTAAAGATACCCTCTCTAGGCCGTGACAGGCCTTTGGGGTTGCTGGAGGTAAGGCTTCCCAGCACAGCGAACCAACAGGATGAAGTTGGGGCCGGGGGTCAGCCCGACGCCCGCCCGCCTTTAACTCCCGGGAAAGAAACCCGGTACCCATTCTACAGAGAACCCGTTTGGAGGAGAAAGAGCGTGGAAAAATTCCCGGTCTCCGCCGAGGCCGGGAATCGAACCCGCAGCCGAGCCCGTAATTTTTGATTACAATGGCCAAAACATTTGTTGTTCTAATATTGTCAAGTAATATCTTATCTCAAAGAGCTCTTCGAGACCTTTCCAAAGAAACTTTAAGCACATCTGCGGGTGCCCTGGCTACCAAAATATTAAAAGTTCAAGTTGCCATGGTGCCACAAAAAGTGATTGAAATCGCAAATTTTGCACCACAATAACTTGGTTCATATATTAGATATGGACTGCAATTTTGTATAAGCTTGTATCTCAGGTGGCCTTTTACGTATGCCAAATTTCACGAAAATAAAAAAAATGTGAGGTTGAGGACCTTATTGATTTAACAGGAATGATCCAATTGTAATGTACTTCCATTACTTTTTAATGCATTACTGTTCAACCCTCTGCTTTCAGTGCATTAGTTAGAACCCAGAATTATTTAGATCATTCGTTGATATTGCTGAAATTACTTTTAGTATTGTTTTAAAATCAAATAAATACTCAAGCATTTATGAGTACAGTGTAACCTCCTTTAACGGACACTCCAAATAGCGGACACCTCTAATTAGCGGACATTATTGCGGGTCCCAGTCCCTTAAAATAGGACATTCCATGTTATCCATTCCGAATAGCGGATACTCTGAATAGCGGACAGTTATTTTAACTAACATTTTTTTTTTATTAACATTTCGACAAACACATCATGGTTGTATTTACATCGGTGTCATACATTAATACATTGTGTCGGTGTCCCATGATTCAATGCACGAATCTGAGGTCCTTTTTTTCACTGCAGTTGCTTTGTAAATATCAATCCCTCGTAAAGCTATCCTATAAACGTGTTGATTAAATTTAGTGCGAATTAAAATGGCGTCAAAAAGAAAGAGATTGGCACTGAAAGAAAAAATTGATGTTCTTGAAGTTGCTAAAAAAGAAAAGCTGAATGTGCGTTGTCTTGCTGAACGTTTTAAAGTTGGAAACAGTGGCGTCACTAGGGGGTGCGGACCGCACCGGGTGACACCATCACAAGGGGTGACACCAAAATGCTTTGACAAGGTTTTTTTTTTTTGGTTGAACAGATATTTTTACAAGGTTATGAGCTTCCGCACTGGGTGACACCAACCCTAGTGACGCCTCTGGTTGGAAAAAATCATATAAGTGAACTTTTAAAGGACAAAGATGAGATTAGAAAAATGTGGATGGTGAATTCAAACGAAAATTCGAAGAATTTGAAGTTTCTTAAAACTGAAACTAAAAGCAAAATCGACGAAATGGTGACAAAATGGTTCCGCTTTGCTCGTGCAAAGAACATTCCTATAAGCGGTGTTTGTCTTCAAGAAAAAGCCAGAGAAGTCGGTCAAACTTTAGGATTGGACACGTTTAAGGCGTCAAATGGATGGCTAGAAATTAATTTCTATGTACTGTAATTAATTTTATCATTATTTTAAGTAAGACAAACGGATTAGCAATCATTTAAAAAGGAATTTAGAAATAATTTGCTATTGTTCATATTCTCTCATATCGCAATGATAATTGTAGAAATTTAATTAAGATTGTACGTAATTTTTCATTAAATGACATGCTATAAGCTAAAAAAATAAAAAAAAAGATAGTCCTCCCCAATAGCGGACACCTCCCAATAACGGACAAAACTTGCGGTTCCGTGACTGTCCGTTATTCGGAGGTAACACTGTATTTTTATAAAATACATTAAAGAAAAGCTTAAAAATACTCAATGATAAGCATAACAAAAAATAAGATTGAACATTATTGTTTGTAGGTGTCCACCATTTACATTTTCGGCCAAATAGAGAATTGTTTTATATGAAAAGATTTAAAATTATATTTTCTTTTAAAGTAACTTCTAAATTCTTTTACCATGTTTTGTTAATGCTGAAATAAGATTTTTTTTTTTTTTTGCTTTAACTTTAACTTATTGATATTTACTTAATTTAATTTTTTCTTTTAATTGCGAAACTGATAAAAAATTAAGTATCTTTTTTTTTTGACACGTAAGAAATTCAAAAGAAGGTTTTGTTATGTCTCTCATTCTGTTTGCTAAATTTGAAGCTATTCGCTTTTGAAGTATAAAAAATTGTATATTCCACAATATACTTTTCATCTAAATTGACAGCTAGAAGAGAACACTGAAAACTTTAGGAGGTATAGCATTTGTTTCTGATTTTATACTCAGGAGTCACACCAGCTTAATCAAGCAAATGCCATCATGCCGTCCAGTCAGAGCCCTTTCTAGGTGTTCTGCCACCCTAGGCGAGAACCGAAAAATGCCGCCTCCACCAAAAAAAAAAACAATAACGACAATTCTATTTTTAACAACCAAAAAAAAAAAAACCGCCTAGTCTTGCCTAATGGTAGAAACGGCCCTGCGTCCAGTAGGCCTCGCTCGATCACTGAAAAATCTTTTTCTTAATGTAATTTGTATGGGTTTAATATATTTTAAATTACATTATTCACGTGTGTTACCTTTCATTCAAGTTTTACAAAATTGGCAAACGTTAAATTTATTTTTATATCCATTTTTTTTCAATCAATTTGCCTCAGTCAATTTCATTTTATCGGAAAAAAAGTTTGATATGGATAGACTTATTGCTTGCATCCATGAGAGGCCATCACTGTGGCAGAAGGGTTCAAAAGAATATTGTGATAAAAATTGTCGTGATAGATCATGGACAGAAATTGGATAAATCGTATACGAGAACTGGCTTGAATTCGACTTGTTAGCATAGAGAGATGAGAATAGTAATTTAGTAAAGGTTATGTTCACTTGTAAACATGCATTTATCAATTTTTAACAATGAATTAGAAAAATTAAAAAATATGAGAATTTTTTACATGAGAAATTTAGTCATCACACAAAAGCTAGATCTGTAGAAACTAGTACATATGACGTCTCTGGAAAGGCACTGCCCCAGGACCCATGAAATAATCTGCTTGAAATTCTCCTAATTTCTAATCCTTGTTCGCGTTGACATTGTCCAAAGTCTTCAGCATCCACAAATGGATAGGTTTTAGTATCTTCGAAGTTTATGCCATATATCTTGTGAACAAAATTGTGTAGAATGCAGCACGCCTGCACTATTTCATTAATAAAATTTGGTTGTACGAGAATAGGAGTATGAAAAATCCTCCATTTGTTCGCAAGAATTCAAAAGCTCACTCGACACTGCGTCTGCATTTTGAAAGTCTGTAGGCCTAATAGAAAACTCTTTTCCTTGTATTGAGTTCGTGGGCTGGATATGGTCTAAGTAAGTTTGAATGCCTACTCTCCAACCATGACAAAAGGCTGGGAATGTTCATTCGTGCTTAGTTAAACAACAAGGGTTAAACAACGAGGCTCTGGTAAATTTAACCTGCCAGAGTACAATTTTTTCCCCAGCGGACTGTCCCGAAATACTATAGTCACCTTCTTTTCCGTATGCATCGATATTTATGGTAACAAAACGTAGATTTGCATCCACAACTGCCATGAGTACCTCAGAAAAAATTTCTTGAAATTAAAAAAATTTGATCCTCCTTCTCCGGGATTGATGCATCGTATATGCTTGCCATCTCCGGAATCTACACAATTGGGAAAGTTTGTTTGCAAATAAAATTTGTCTGCAATGTCCAGCCACATGTCAACAGTTGGTTCTGGCATTTCCATCTGTTTCAAGTGAGTCCAAGTCGCTTGATAGGTTTCCCGAACTGTAGTTCCAATGTTAGAACTTCCAATGTAGAATTCGTACTGAAGACTTGTGAAATTGATTCCAGTTTATACTTGAAGACTTAGTAATTGGACAAATACCTAAAAAAACTATTTTTAATTGGTTAAAAAAAATGTAAGTTACAATGTAGGTATGTGTATAGTAAGTTATCTTAGTATAAATGTGGCTGAAGGTAAATTTGGATTGTATGTAAAGCAATTTATTTTAATTAGAATTCCAAAAACTATTCTGATGTAATAGTTAACAGCTATCTATCAATATATTTAATTTCTATAATTTACAGATGTTCTTTTCTTTTTATGTTACAGTGAAGGAGATGAAGAACAAGTAGCGACATGTCAGAGATAATTTCCAGAAGTTTCTTAACAAAGGAAAGAGCGATGATGCTGCACCCAAGAGGAAGAAAAAAATGTCTACGCAGACGCACTCGTGTTTCTACAGAACACAATGGAGAAAAGAAAACAGAGGGAAACATTGCAGAAGATGAAGAGGAGAATGAAGATAAGGAGATTGAAGGAAATGGGACAAATGATGATGATCATGTTGAGGAAGGGCTCGCTGCAATTGTGAGCGGCAATACATCATTGTGCAAGCAGTCAATCACTCAAAGTTCCACAGTGATTATCGTAAAACGCAACAAGCATAACCTACAGGCAGGCAGTGTAAGTATTACACACCATACCCTCATTATCATTGGAGCATCATTAGAAAGTTATAATATTATGGTTATTACAAATCAGATCACCCAATGGAGTTCAACACCCCATATCAGATTCTTACAATATTTTTTTGTTTTTACTGAAAGAGCGGTTTGAAAAAATGACTCCGGTGAAATATGCCCGCTGTCGGACAGTTAGTTTCGGAGAAATTAATTTTGGAAATTTGTGGCTTTCGTGCTGCGGCTTATTTTTTTGGTTTTTTTTTTTCTTAATAGCTACTATAATACTCAACCAAATTTTTTAAAAATTAGCACCTAAAGGTAACTTTTCGTGCTAAATCCGAAAACACCAACGAAAATGCTCTATTTGCAGTAGTTTTTGGTTCAGTTAAGCTGTAAGCCTCCAAGAATTAAAACGGGAATATAGAATTAACTTCAGGGATTTTAATTTTTTTCACAAGATCAGTAAAGGTTTGACCTTCGACTCCATAACAGAGAAAAAAAATTCCTGAAGTTGAGCGATCACACAACTAATTGTTAATGGCTGAATTGCCCAAGTAAGTCGGAAATAATTTCACTTCAACTACTTATAAATTTATATTTATTTATTTATTATTTATGCATTTCATTAGATTTTTTTCTGTATTTGATGGAGGTTTCCTACAGAAATGCTTCAGTTTCTACGGAAGTATTTACTCCCCACTGTCAAAAATATTGCTTTAATGATAGTCCTTGTTAAATAGAAAGTTAAGACTAATGAAGGAGTTGGTTCAGGGAATATTGGCAGAACCCATGAAAAAGTGTGGAAAAACACTTCCCAACAAAGTAGTTCCAAAAATAAAAGAATATTAAGAGGATTACAAATTGGCAAGAATATGCCCAGAAAAAAAAGAATTCGTGTCAATAAAATTGAAGGAGGTAAACGAATCCAGAAATAGCTTCCACTGGTTAATCTAAACGAACTTTATTTGACATTCAAGACAAAGTTCCAGTTGAAGATTGGTATTTCAAAATTCTGTTCATTAAGACCATCTGGCTGTTGCAAACTGTGTATGCGGAACACACCAAAACCTAAAACTACTGCAGCTGCTCTGCCTATGAAGACAGAATACAAAAGTCTCTTCTAACATCTTGTGCACTCATTGGAGTCGCCAGAATGTATGGTTCATCGTTGTGACAAATATCAATGTCTGAAAGTCTTAGAAAAAACGCAGACGATATTTTTGTAGAAAATGTAATGGACCCTGAATACACAATTGTGTGTAAGCAGTGCCTCCACAATGGCCAAGCTAAACTGCTTTCTATGACAACATCTGTGGAGGATTTTGCAAAACGATATGAGAGGCTGCTGATAATGCAACAACTCATTACTACATTGCCGAAGCCCAGCTGGCATACTTTAAATTCCTTAAGGAAACCATGCAACCCCGAACTTGTGGGATGCTTGACTTTGCGGAATATTATCCCTTTGTATGCCAAGATGCCATCAAGGTTTTCATTAGAACACCTCATAAGCAACACTTCACCTATTCGTTGTATATTACCCGCAAGACGCAAATGAGAAATTAGGGCATACTGTGTGTCATAAATGATGAGCGTGAACACGTTGTGGCAACTGTCCATGCCTTTATTCAAGTAGTGCTAAAACTACTTTGAAGGAAATAATACCAAATTTAAAATATGTACACTACTTCAGTGATGGGGCACATGCCCAATATGAACTTTAATCTAAAGGCTGAATGGCATTTTTTTGCCACTTCACATGGGCTCAGGTGATGGAGTTGATGGAACTGTAAAATGTCTAGCTGCTCATGCAACTCTACAAGCAACAGAATATAATCATAGTTTTACAGCTTTTCAGTTGTACAACTGGGCCGAGAAAAATGTGCTTGGCATCAATTTTCTTTTTTTTTTTCTCAAACTGAAATGCAGAAACATGTAATTGATTGCGTTTTATATAGCGCAAAATCCATCCAAGGAACTTCCAGTCCTCATAGGTTTCAAGATTTATAGCCAGGTGTATACAAAGCTGCTGTGTATGATGAAAACTGGTTCATTGGTTGCATTATGGTGAGAAGTCACGGAGAAGGAGATGTATCTGTTAACTTTATGAAGTGTCATCAATCAACAAATAAGCTGTCATAGCTGACAAGAAAAGATCAATGCTTCATTCCATTTGTTAATATCCTTCGTATAATTCGAGCTCCTTCAGTGCAAGGCAGTATAAGTTAGTGTGTGACACTTTAAAAATCATTACTGACTCCTACAGCAAATTCAAAATGAAAAGTGTGCAGTTTGAACATGTTTATATGTATTTATACAAGATGGAATGCCAGCCTCTTTATTTATTTATTTTTTTTGATGGTCTAGTTCCACAGAGTTATTTAGAACTTGTTCAAATTTTAATTGCAATCAAATAACATATCAAATAATAAATGTTAACCATGAATAATGAAAATCTTTGAAAATAAAAAATGAATGTAATGCTTTGTTAAAGAGACTGCACTGCCATCTATATTATATAAATAAGAATTCTTCTTGTCATCAATTTCAAAAGTTTTAATAACATGAATTTTCTTTATTTGCAGTACCTAACAAGTGAAATGGTAAAAATGATAAATCCAGCTCAAGTTTCCACTATAAAAGGAGAAAAAGTGAAAACAAAAAATTCAAATACTGAAGAGAAGAAGGTGAAGAGGATCAACAATTTGCAGAATATTTATTCAATTTGATCAAACATAAATATAAAGCTGCAATTGAAATTCATGAAAAGACAACATTCGGTTGTTTGTTAAATGAAGATGAAGAAGAATTAATTGATAGTGAGGAAAATACTCCAGAGACAAGCCCAGAAAGAGCAATTGAAAGTTCATCAAGTGCATCTGAACCATCGCCAAAGAAAGAATCCCGATCACAGAAATCAATATCTGGTTGTTTTACTCAAGTTCATATTGATAAAAAACAACAATGTTTTATTCATATTGATAAAGTTTACAATTATTGTCGAGGCGAATTAAAACACTTATGAGCAAGCTGCTTGAAAATTCAAAGAAAAATATACAGTTTCTGCTTGCTGTTCAATAGTGGAAATGGTGAATAGATCGCAAGGCAATAGTAGAATTAAAATCAATGTTTGCTGCATTCAATAGTGGTAATGGTGAATAGATTGCAAAGCAATACTAGAATTAAAATCAATGTTTGCTACGTTCAATAGTGGCAACGCTAATAGATGGCAAGGCAATAGTAGAATTAACATCAATGCACGCTACGTTCAATACAGGAAATGGTAAATACATCGCAAGGCAATACTAGAATTAAAATCAATGTTTGCTATGTTCAATAGTGGAAGTGCTGAAAACATCGCAAGGCAATAATAGAAGTAAAATCAATGTTTGCTACGTTCAATAGTGGCAATGGTGAATAGATCACAAGGCAATATTAGAAATAAAATCAATGTTTGCTATGTTCAATAGTGGAAATGGTGAATAGATCGCAAGGCAATAATAGAAGTAAAATCAATGTTTGCTACGTTCAATAGTGGCAATGGTGAATAGATCGCAAAGCAATACCACAAATAAAATCAATGTTTGCTACATTCCATAGTGGAAATGATGAATAGATCGCAAGGTAATACAAGAATTAAAATTAATGTTTGCTACGTTCAATAGTGG
>JAFIDM010009631.1:265678841-265694411 GCA_023159025.1 Thereuonema tuberculata | reverse complement strand
ATATTAACTAGCAAAATAGAATTCAACACACAGTGCTTATTGCTTCTAAAAGAAATTGAATTGGTAGAACATAATTATACTCTACACTTGTCCTTATAATGAATATGCAAGATAAATTTTACAATTAACTCTGCTTTATTATTATATTCTATGACCATCTAAACTTAATATCCTAATTAAAAATCCTGTCTTCCAGTATTTCAGGAATTTTGTAAATAGTGTAATGAAATTTAAATCTACTTGCAAACTTAATTCCTAATATTTTTAAAGCACTGTACTATATTTTTTTTTTTAGAAGAAAAAGAAGAGAAGAAGTAAATAATAGAATAGAATAGAATTTCTTATGTGCATCACTCAGATGAGTACAAAACAGAAATAAGCCTTGAAAAGATTAAAAATTGCAGAAATCTTTTTCTGTAGTAGTTAAAGGGTCAGATGTTCTATAATATTTTTTCCATCAATTTTTAGACCTCAGTGTTAAAACTAGTTTTTGAAACATAAAAAATAATATCCTCTTTATCTTTTATAACTATGACTTGGTCATCGACATATAATAAATGATGAAAAACTCTCTCAACCTTAACCCCATACCATTACATTTGCTTGATCATTCTCTAAGTGCAGCATCAATATATATTTTAAGTAGGGAACATACAGCATCCCTGCTATTCTTACTATTCTGACATTCCTCTGGTAATTGATTTTCTTAACAATATTTCTATGTATATTTCACGGACAGGCCCGGACTGGCCCACCGGGACATGTCCCGGTGCGCCCCCCTCCTTTGGCTTTGTCTGGCGCCCTTCCGCCTTCGAGGAAAAATGTAACAATACAAAAAATTAGAAATATTAAATGTCCACCAAAAGTATTCGACTTTAAAATATAATACCGAAGAACCTCCCTTCATAATATAATAATACTATATTATTAGATATTATGATTTAAAACAGCGGTCGGCAACCCGCGGCCCGCGGGGCGTGGTTGAATTTTTTTTTTTTTTTGGTTGTTAAAGTAAGATTTTCGTTTTTTTTTTTTGGTTGTTAAAATTTTTGGCCCACGTGCGCAGTAATCCCCACATAACATATTTGGTTCTTTTACAACAAAAGGTTGCCGACCACTGATTTAAAATATTATGCATAAGCATGATGCAAATGGTGCACTTCGTCCTACGGAGATTTGCAGCGTGGATTGACTTGGCTGTGACAAGGAAGGAATCTCTTAAGAGATTTCAAAAGTATATTGCCGATAATCCTGCTTTCAAACTGGAAGCTATTGGAGCAACTAGATGGAGAAGTCGGAGTGAGGCAACAACCAAAATATTTGGAAGAATCGATGACTGGACATCGAGTGAACAAGACGAGACAAACCAATTCAAGTCAGCTAAGCTTGTCTACGTACAAATATCAGTGGCATTATTCAAGATTTCCAACGATACTGAATTCAATCCAAAAATCAGAAATGACGCAGCATCCATCTTGCAAAAGGTATTGAGTTTTGACACAATTTTAATGGCAATGACTTTCCTTCAAATTTTTAAAATTACCACTCCATTATCTGATTATTTACAAACAAAGAACATTGATTATGCGCAAGCCTGGAGACTGTTATATTCCTCACTGTCAAGACTCAAATGCTTAAGACATCAATTTCATGAAACTTTGAGCGCTGCTAACAAATTTGCGCAAAAAATGACTGAAGAAGTCCAAGAAAAGACTGAAATAGACCAATCACTCGGCAATATGACAATCGAAACTGAATTGAAAAAGAAACGTACCAAAAAAGCCAAAAAGATGCCAGGAGAGGTTGCTGAAGATGAAAGCGCAGGAAAAACCGCAGAGGAAATGTTCAAATGTTCTGTATTCAATGTTGTTATGGATACTGTCATTCAAACTATAGAAAGCCGGTTTGTAAATCATAAAACACTTTATCTAGATCTTTCCTGGTTCGCCCCTAACCAGTTTAAAAATCATCAACCCTTACCCACTAATGCACTAGAAAAGCTATGCCAAGTAATACCTTCCCTGGATAAAGGAAAGCTAAAAGAGGAGTTAGCGTCTTTCATTGAACTATGGCCCCAAATTTCAAAACGATCTATTGATCAAGATTATTTTGAAAAGAATGATTTAGAAGTTGAGGAGGCATTTGATTCCGAACATGACTTTGAACTTGAAGCTGGTGAAGAAGATCTCGAACCTCTCTGATGAAATGCACAGCAGTCAAAGAATGCATTTAGAGTAATTGTAGAATATAACATGTACTGCCTTCAATACACGGAACTTTTTAAGGTTTATAAATATTATTGACCATTCCTCTAACTCAAGTAACCTGTGAACAAGTTTTTTTTTCTAAATTGAAGTTAATCAAAACGCGTCTAAGATATACTATGTCAAACGAAAATCTTGATTCGCTTTATCATTATGCAAAGTGAAAAAGACATTCTTATTAACATTGACAGTGAAGCTATAATAAACAAATTATGTGAGTCGAGCTCTGAAATTGGATGTTTTCTTGCCCCTTAGCCGGAAGGCGATTTTGTAGTTGAAAAGTCAATACTGTAGCCTAACATTTGTAATCATTATTAACATGTACAAAATGTCCACAATACATGTATTAAATATAGTGATTAACATTTATTAAATATGTAATTTTCTAACTTGATATACATACATATAAATAAATAAAATTGTATATAACATTAACCATATACAGTGAAGTCACTTATACGAATATGAGGGGGAACCAAAAATTATTCGTATAAGTGAATTATCTATAGGACTATGGGGGTTTCGCCGGGGAATGAGAAATTCTTCGTATAACTGAATGTTTCGTATACGTTAGACTTCACTGTCATTACAGTATATATTCTGGTTATATATTTTGGTTACACACACACACACACACACACACATATATATATATATATATATATATATATATATATATGGCGCCCCTGCCATGTTAGTTTCCACCGCCCTTCTCAATGAGCCAGTCCGGGCCCGCCACCCCCTTGCTACGCCACTGCTTTATGTTATCTCTTTTTTAGTATTTTTTTTTATGTCTTTTACATTTTGAATACTTACAGGTAGAGTTGATACAGATGGTGATGTAGCAGCTTCTGTCATTCCAATAGAAGTGGACTGCCTGGACTGCACATGATCACTGAGGAATCTCATTCGATCATAAAACCAGAGCCCTGGCTTATGAATCTAAACAAAATAATATATATATATGCTATATGTATTAAATAAAAAAAGAAAGAAACATCACCTACATTTATTTTTACAAAGAGCATGCAATATTCAATTGCTCAGTTGCAGTCTCTTATTTATTTATATTTTATTTGCAAGCTTATAATTATCACCAACATATATACTTAATACTTTTGATTATTTACAAATTCAACAGCATTACAATTGCATTGGTCATTATAGTTTGATTGTACATTATTTATGTTAGAACATGTGTTTTCATGTAGGACAGAGAATTAATTTTTTTTTTTATTTTTATTTATGTTTGATAGTATTAAGAACTATTTAGATATTCTTTAAGTAGAAATGATAATATATACGATTCAATATACTCCTAATGTTAATTTATTCAAATTATAATCAATGAAAACATAATATGATATTTACATAAAAAGTTAAAAACATCAATGAAATAGATACAGTGCAACTTGTATAATTCGAAGCTGAAGGGACCACTACAAAACTTCGAATTATCCAAAACTTCGAATTAAACAAGTTACATCTTTTAACTTTAATTTCAGGTCCACTGAATGCTTGAAAATATTATTCTGTCAATAAGTAAATATTTATTCAGAAAGATCATGGTATGAAAGACTTAAACACTATATGTTTGTAAACAAAATAAGATTTATATTATGTAAGCTATAGTACATATTACATTCAATACAGAAAATTTCTCAAAAAATTGTGCAATGTTATTGTTTTGTAGAATTCAGTCGCCTAAGTTTTGCAAAATCATCAAGCATGTTTAGTGAATGGAA
Organism: Thereuonema tuberculata; assembly: GCA_023159025.1. Lineage (NCBI taxonomy): Eukaryota > Metazoa > Arthropoda > Chilopoda > Scutigeromorpha > Scutigeridae > Thereuonema > Thereuonema tuberculata. Next base: position 265,690,402 of record JAFIDM010009631.1, on the reverse strand, counting down.
AACAGCTTCACTTACGTTGGTTTATCCTTCAATGTACCGACGAAATTCGATGCTATCCCGTACTCGTTGGCGATTTGGCATTTTTTCTTCACACCCTTTTCCACCCTTTTCACACCCAACTGACGGCGACCTTTTCAGCGAACGTTAAATTCTTGTACACGCGTGGTTTACTAAAGGACATGATGACATTGACAGCAGGAAGCTCGAATGGCGTCTGAAGTGTCACGTGTTGAACGGTGGTGGGAAGAGGATTTCAGTTGTGACGTGTCGAATTTCTTAACGATGAAACGCCGAAAAGTCGTTATGGTTCGAAATTTTTTATAAAAAACCTCGAATTAAGGAAGTTGAACTTCGAATTATCCACGATTTTTTAACATTGATTTAATAAGAAATTCAAGGGACTAAGAGAAATCTTTGAATTAACCATGATTTCGAATTAAAGACGTTCGAATTATCCAAGTTGCACTGTAAAATTAACATATTCAAACATAAATAATTAAAGAAAAATAGTTATTTTTAACGTTTGCTGTATATTTTATATATTGAGATCCTTTGTTATTAGTTTTTTCTTTTTTTTAATAGCAGCATGTCTGCATGTATTGTTATCATTCGATGTTGTAATGACAGCTATCTGATTGAAACTAGATGATGGAATAATTTAAGAATTTTAATCGACTATGTGCATTTTAAATTTTAGTGAACGTAAAACTTTCTTTTTGTTGTCCAAGGAGGAAGTAGTAGGTTTCAGTTCATGAGATTAAAATTTTAGCCCCTCAGTGCTGGACCGCCCCTTGACCTGAAACGTCTCCAAAAACCACTGCTGATTTAACTTTGATGTTCAAGTTTAGCACAAAAATAGTTTTACAAATTACAAAAGTAATAAGTAAATATATTAAAGCATGTTATTTATACGATTAAATACAATTCAATGATTTTACTGCTGTTTTCGAATAGAGATCTTTTCAATCATTTTTTTTTAATCAATTAATTTTTTTTTTATCTAGCGCATTTTCTTTATGTTTTTTATTTGCTTTAATTTGATGTTTTAATTAAAATATTCAATTTAAATTTGTGTTCGATCATTAAACGTTTTACATGTAGGCGTAAATGAAATTGCATGTACTTCACGAATCATTTGAAACAAATGTATTACTGACTGAGTCACGTCCCATTTTGAAATAATTTAATCTATTTCAGACATAAGAAATATTTTAAAAATAGCTTCAATCACTTACCTCATCAGCAGATTTTCCACTACGAATGGACTTTTGATGTTTGTTAAGTTCGGCCACAATCTGGGCTCTCATCCCTTGCAACTTCAGTTTGCAGTAGGCTGCGCTGTTCTGTGGCCTATGGACGCTGACAGCTTTGGATATTTCTTCCAAAGCTGCGGTCCGAGCATGCTTGTTATAATATAACTCATTTTTAGTCATATATAAACAAGGATGTTGTTCCCAACAATCCAAAAGCACTGTTGCAGCTTCTCTCGACCACGACATTCCAAAAAATGGCGCTCCTTTAGTTGATTCGCTCCTCCTCCATCTCACGGTCATTGCTTGACGTCACTGCACCTCCGCCCGTGATTGGAGCTCACTAATGAGCATCATAGAAAACAACGTCGCGAATAGAGCAGATCCTAAATTTTTTCATCATTGAAATCAATGATGAAAATGGTCAACAGAGGCAAATCACACGATCATAGGCCTCAATGATAGGGTCAATGATTGAAAACAATGATGAAAAATATGATGGTGTGATTTGGGCATCACTGACATAATCCAACACCCAGAACATATGCCTCTTTTCCTCATACAGGGTGTCGCATACCTACAGAGCAAGAACACTGAAACAGCGCACCCTGCAAACTACCGTCCAATCACTTGTCTTCGAACACTTTACAAACTCCCCACCTCCTGCCTTGCAGACAAAATCTACACACACATCGAGACACATAACATTCTTTCCGAACAGCAGAAGGGCTGTCGCAGGAATTCCCAGGGTTGTAAGGAGCAACTCCTTATTGACTCAGTAATCCTGCGACAGGCACGCGCGAAGAATAGGAACCTACACATCGCATACATTGACTACAAGAAGGCATTTTTTTTCGGTTCCTCATTCCAGGCTCCTACACACTCTTCATCTCTACAAAATACATCCCAAGATCACGATGAAGAGGATTCTTGGATGCCACGATGAAGAGTTGGAACACAACATTACACATACGCACCCTGAGTTCTCTTTGGTTCTGCCTCGCCTTGAATCCATTGATCCACATGCTAGACAACATAAAACACGGTTATAGGCTTATGTCAGGCACTCTGACACCATACAAAATCACACACTTACTGATATTTGTGTTGACCGTCTGTAGGGTTGTTTTTTTTTTACTGGGTCAATAAGTTATCGAGGAGAAAATAATCCAAATTAATTTCCCTCAGCAGAGATTTATCGTAAACTGGTAAGCTATTAAAATTCCGACTTTACAAGGCTTAAAAAGGAGGTAAAATAAACTAAGGCGAAAGTGTAATAAACAAAAAAAACATTTAATAAAACAATCTTCTTTTAAAACTTAAATACATTCTCACACAGAGAATTCCAACAGATAATCAACTAGAATAATATATTCATTTCTTTAACGTTAATTATCGAATGCTTTAAAGTCCAAAACTATTTAAGCGAGTTAAATTAAAGTTCTTTCTTCAGCTCGCTAAACTGGGCCTAAAATGCTTCGGTCAAAAGTTAATTTCAAAACTTCTGGGCTTGGACGAAGAGAGTACGAAACTCGGGGGGAAATAAAACTGTACTCACGGGGTAATATTTCGGCTTTCCGTCGATCAGGAGTCACGAAGTCTTCTTCGGGAATCCACGTCGCAAATTGGTAATTCACACAGAATTCAAAATGGCGACCTACGTTCGAAATTGGAACAGCAATCTTCGTCGAGTAGCTTTTCACCGAAAATACATCTCTGACGTATGTATTTCACAAATTTCATTGGAATAAATCAATCTGGATTTATTCTCAATAACGAAGCACTAAATCACAACTTTTCACTAAGAATTGGAGTTCTGAAATACGGAACCCTGAACTCCGGACTGCAGCCATGAACGCATCATGACAATTTGAAAACTCGGCAGGACAGTGAACTGCAGCGGTAATGAACACATCATTACAGCTGGGCACTTAGCAGCAAACTAAACTGTAGCGATAAGGAACACATCTTTATCACTGGGAACATGGGAGAGAACTGCACTGCAGCGATTAGGAACACATCCTTACCGCTCGGAACTTGGACGAGAACTGACCTGCAGCGATTAGGAACACATCCTTACCGCTGTAAAACTGAGCGAGAACCGACCATCTAAAGCGTGGCTCTCTGCTCGGAGTTGCACTAAGCACGTTCTCGTTAATTACGCAACAATGAGTTGCTCGCGCACTTAGCATTGTCAACAATCACTCACGAGATATTATGTCCGAAGCCTAAATCAGCAATGGGCGCTGCCATCTTGAGAACACGGATTCAGGAATTCTTTTTATTTAGGCCTTCAGTGTGAAATGCAAAATATTGAAAGATATATTACTATTTTCTTTCACACAAACACAATATTAAACTATACGTCACAAACAACACACAACTTACTATTTTACCACAAGTAACAACACAGTTCACCAAAGACATTGGGATGGAATTTGAAATTGACAAATGCCACAAGGTGCATATAACATGCAGGAAGACTTTGAATTTGGAAGGTTTTGAACTGGACCTTGGGTTGGCCATGGAAGAGGGAGAGACCTACAAGAACCTCGGCTTCCAGCAAGCGCGCGTCATTGACAAGAAAAAATCAAAAATGCACTCAAGAATACATATCGTGCTCCCGTTCACAACATCCTCAAAACACAACTCAATGCCAGTAATAAAATTAAAGCATCAACACTTTTGCTGTCCCCACACTAACTTATTTGTTTGGCATAATTACATGGACAAACACCGAACTCGAAGCACTACAACGCACAACATGCACTACATTCACAAAACACAACTTGCACCACCCAAGTCCGCTACGGAAAGGATGACTCTTCCCCGCAAGGAGGGAGGCCGAGGTCTCATCAACCTCATCACCCTACACAAAAAAACAAGTACACACATTTAGGAACACTTCCACCAAAGAGCACAACACTCCTCACTACACTCAGCCATTGCCAAGGCTAACACACACCTCACACCCCTGGACCTCGAAAACCCTTCTCCAACACTCAGCCCCATTCACACAGACAAAACCATACATCACAACAGACCTGACATCACACTTTTTGATAAGGTCAACAAACAGATCTATCTCATTGATATCGCAATGCCTATCAGCAAGAACATGCAGAAAACTCACGCAGACAAGATCAGTGAATACACCGACCTAGCACACGAGTTCCAGATGCAGCGGAGGCAGGACCGAGTGTGTGTTGTATCCATCATCCTGTCTGCCACTGGTCTGGTGTCTCAAACATTGCACTATAGCCTCAGCACACTGGGACTTCCCAAAAACACTTACGCACAACTCTAGAAGGCTGTGGTACTCAACACAACACAGTTAGAAAATTCATGGAAACAACCACACATTCCTAATCATTCATACACACGTCTTTACACTTGGCAATGTGTGTTTTGGTCCTTGACTCGCCATATTGTCTTTGCTGGGGGAACTCAAGATTCGAAACTTTTAAATAATAATAATAATAATAATAATAATTATTAAATTATTTAAATAATTTTAAAATCAACAGAAACCAAAACAGTTTATAAAGCACGGCAGTTTGAAATAAAATTAAATAGTTGGAAAAACAAGCCCTTGCATGGACAATATCTGAGAAATATTGAAGGCAAAAATGACAACGATTTAACTTGGGAATGGTTAAAGTCGGGTACTATCAAGAAAGAAACTGAAGGATTAATTTTTGCTGCACAAGAACAAGCATTACAGACAAATGTAATGAAAGCAAAAATCCAGAAAACCAGTGATAACCCAAACTGCCGACTATGCCAAGAAAAACTTGAAACTGTTTCGCATTTAATCTGTGAAGGCAGCAAAATCGCACAAACGGACTATAAAAGCAGACATGATAGGGTCGCCAGATTAATACACTGGGCATTATGCAAAAAATATGACTTGCCAGCATCTAAAAATTCATGGGAACATCAAGTTGAAAAAGTTTTAGAAAATGAAGACGTCAAAATCTTGTGGGATTTTAGAATTCAAACTGATAGACACCTGGATCATAATACGCCAGATATAACAGTATTAACAAATAGAACTATTTTCATAATTGATATTGCAATCCCTGGAGATGCAAGAATTTTAGATAAAGAACAGGAAAAAAATTATAAAATACAGGGATTTGGCAATTGAAACAACACGGCTTTGGATGAAACACACGACAGTGATCCCCATCATCATAGGAACACTTGGAACAATCTCAAAAATTTTTACCAAGTATTTGAACCAATTGCAGTTGTCTGAAATAACAACATTAGAACTACAGAAAACAGCGCTGCTTGGAACATCATATATATTGCGTAGATACCTGGTGGATACTTAGGTTTCTGGCTGAAACTTGTATCAACTGAAGGCTCCAGTCAGCGAATTTTTGACTGTGTTTCAAAATGTGTGTAATAATAATAATAATAATGACTTCATAAAAACACTTATGCACAACTCCAGAAGGCTGTGGTACTCAACACAACACGCATAGTTCGGAAATTTATGGACACAAGCACCCATCCCTAACTATTCTTTTAAACTTTTTTTTTTTACACTTGGCAATATGTGCTTTGGTCCTTGACCCGCCATATTGTCTTAGCTGGGGAAACCCATGGTTTGAAACTTTTTTCGATATAATAATAATAATAATAACAGGAAATGCCACACTACACATGAGACGATAGACCACATAATATCAGGCTGTCCCCTTCTGTACCAAACAGACTACCTCCACCGACACAATCAGGTAGCGTCGATCGTTCATCAACAGCTAGCACACAAACATTCACTTATTAAGAACACGGTCCCGTACTACAAGTACACACCACAAAGCGTATTAGAGTCAACCTCACATAAGCTGTACTGGGACCACCCCATTCACACAGACAAAACTATACATCACAACAGACCTGACATCACCCTTGTTGATAAGGTCAACAAACAGACCTATCTCATTGATATTGCAGTGCCTATCAGCAAGAACATGCAGAAAACTCACGCAGACAAGATAAGTAAATATACAGATCTAGCACACGAGCTCCAGAAGCAGTGGAGGCAGGATCGAGTACGTGTTGTACCCATCGTCCTGTCCGCCACTGGTCTGGTGCCTCACACATTGCATCACAGCCTCAGCACACTAGGACTTCATAAAAACACTTATGCACAACTCCAGAAGGCTGTGATACTCAACACAACACGCATAGTTAGGAAATTTATGGACACAAGCACCCATCCCTAACTATTCTTCCAATTTTTTTTTTTTTATTTTTTTTTTAATACACTTGGCAATATGTGCTTTGGTCCTTGACCCGCCATATTGTCTTAGCTTGGGAAACCCATGGTTTGAAACATTTTCGAGATAATAATAATAATAATCAAATAGTATAAACAATATATGGTTCTGTAGCAATACAAATCACTTGAACAGCATTACAAATGGGTCCACCATTGTTATCAACGTTTTCTATTCGCAAAACGACATTTTCTACTGCAGAACGCACTATGTCTACTGGCATTGCTAGAACATGATGTCTAATGCCGTCCTTCAGATCTGACAAAGTTTGACATCTTTCTTGATCTGAAGGACGGCAATTTCCTCAAAAAAACAAAAAAACAAACCATAATCAGAAGTCATATGGGGTGAGGTCAGGTGATTGGGGAATCTAAGTTGTCTGGAAATAATGGCTAATAAACCGTTCATTTGTGAAGTGTTGCCTTAACAAATTTTGAACACAACAGGTGATGTAGGGTGGTGCACCGTCTAGCATGAATATGGTTTCCTGAAGGCACTCACATTGTTGAAGCTCTGGTATCACGAAATTCACCAACATGTCATAATACCACTGTCTGATTATGCAACAGCTGCGGGGTCCAGTTGGAGTTACCTCTTCAAAAAAAAATATGGCCCAATGGTGAAATTAGTTGCAAATCCACACCACACAGTCACTTTTGGAGAATGCAAACCTTGACCAGATCTTAGAATTACAATAAATGAACCTGATCTGAAACAGCCAAGATTGTAAAACGATTTTATTAATATCCTGTAACTCTTAGTCTAAGATTAAATGGAAAGATGTTTCTGAGTGTAATTATGTTTTATAAGCCTCTCTTTTCTTAAGCGTACTGCGCTCATAAACTTTTTGAACCATTGTTGCACATTTGTTTTTGATTCAGTCCAGGATATCCCTAGTTATTTTCAATTTAGACCTTCTTTTCCGCATTGCTGCCTAATAGAACAAAAAAAAAAAAATGAGCATTGTGAACAAATGTAATTGTCGAGTGTGCATCAGCAAATGTCCTTAACACACAATCCTCCTTAGATCTATTCTTGAACGAGGAAAGGAATTTTTTGGAGGGACATTTCATTAATCATCGACGCATGGGCAAATTCTTTTCCTACACGTGAGATGCTTTCCTAGGATATTAAGTTAATTAACTCGTGTGTCAGCTTTCGTTTAATCATCTATTTCAAGATGCAGCAATAATATTTGGAATTTAAAAGAGAAAGTTTCTAGAAGTGCATTTCCAAATATTAACTGGTAAGGAGAGGACTTTTTGTTTTTGTTCTTAAATTGAATAGTGGAGAATCATTATGTCTTTTTTTTCTTTTTTTTTTTTGTATGAATTGTGGTGTATTTCGTTTGATTTTTCATTAAAGTATCCTGTTCGAAAATCTTCAGTCCTTTTTCAAGTAATTCTCAAAAACTGAAGGGATTTGTTATTGAGATTGCAACCAATTTTGCTGATGATGAACTAACATCGTATGAAGTAAAGGGGAAATGATGTAGCTGTATTACCGAATACCCAAAATTACAATTTAATGATGGAATTTCAAAAACAAAGCAAAACATATTTTTTTAATGAAAACCTCATTAAAAACAGAAAACGGCGAGTAAAATAATGAAATGGGAAAACATTTCTGAAACTGGATACAAGTAATTCTCGATAACATATTCTTGGATAACACAAGGGTTTTCTGTTGCCCATATGCGTATTTACTTGCCCATTTAAGCAGAAGTGGGCTTTGTCACTCCACAGAATGTTCCAATGCCAAGTGATATCAACTGTCATTCACGCAAGGAACTGAAGAGCAAATGATACACGAATTTCTGTGTCACCGTCAGTGGCGGCTCATAGCTAAAATTAGCGGGGGTGCTGCCCCAGAAAATTTTTAGCCTTTGTTTTAAAATTGTGTAAAAGGAAACAAACATGTATAAAAAGAAACTTGATAAAATCCTAAAAGAACAAAATCAAACATTTTTTACTTACTTTAACCTAAATTGTTACAGTTCAAGCTTGATCTATTCATTTAAAAATTTAAGAACCGAAAAAAACAAATAGAATCAAATAGAATAGCTGAAAGCAGGATAATAATCTAATTCTACACTTTATCACAATCAAGAATATGGTACATGGTTTTTAAGCACAACACACGCGGAGTAAAAAAAAAAAGCAGGGTGGAAAAGACAGGGTGACGCTGTGGAAAAGACAGCTTCCTAGCAAGGCAGGATTGACACTGAAAAACACAGTGTCGCCTCTCCATTGCAGCCTCGCATGCAGCTTCCTAAGTGCGCATGCGCACAACAGTCAAACGCTGCGCCGCTATAACTGCGAAGCTTTACAGATCCATACGAAGATTTTTGTATCTTTTTCTTAAACTGGGGAATGGTTACTGACATTAGGCAAAAGGATTATATATTATACAAGTAAAAAGAAAGAATTAAAGAAAAAAGGACTCATTATATTAAATGTTATCGATAATATCAAATGGAAATAGGCCTAGGGGGTGCTGCAGTACCACAGTGCCTATACACGAGCCGCCACTGGTCACCGTGCTGTAGCTGCTGTAAACTCCTTATCTTGTACGGCTAGTACTGCAATATCACTAGCCTTACAGTGGCATAAGGCATGTCCACTGCATGGGTAACAGCTGGTCCATTTACACTAGTGCATGGAGATTGATGTGACAAATGCATAACAGATGTAGCCACATCTTCAACGTGAAAAGTTCACTTGTTTTCAGCCTCTACTGGTAGAAAGCCAAGTTTTCCTGTTGCGTCAAATTTTGCAATCTTTTTGTGGACAGCAACAGCAGACATTGGTCCATGCCTTACATGCTTCTGATACCGGAATTCTCTAACAGCCGCAGCTGCATTGTTATGGTTCTGATGGAACAACTTCAGCAATAGCACTTTTACCTGCAACACTGCCATTGCTTGTGAAGTGCCGGTAAGCATCTAATGCTTTTGAAGAGCTTTCTTTCCTTTTATAGAGCTGCAAGTCAACATTATGCGTGACCATGATGCAACCTCCAATCAGAGAGCGACATGTGGCCAGTGACAAAACTCTTCGCTCCACCCTCAGCACATGAAGCAGAACTTTAAACTAGTCGAATTTGACAGAATTGCTTCTTGTCTTTCATTGGTTCTTGTGTTACTTTTAGTACAGTACCTGCATTATTTAAGTTATGTTTTTAGAGTAACACAAGGTTATTGTTTTTACATTAGTTATGGCTAGCTATTGCTACAGCACCATCTATTGGCCATTTTTTGTACTTTTTCTTTTTTTTTTTTAATAAATGGCGAGCGCATCATTTGAAATACTTGTTGTCAAAATTTCTTTCCGTTTGGAGCCTTAAAACGTGTCCCAAAGCCCTCTACATAGAGGAACCTTAACGTTAACAAACCTGTATATGGTAATGAATATAGGACCATGCACACAAACATGTTAGGGTTTTGTGATAATTTGAGCAACAATGCACAGCAAAGCGTGATTGATATCAACACAAATGGTTGAAGATGAATACATTGCAATTTTCATTCCAAAGTAAAAAATCTTTCAGATAAAATAAAATAAGTGGGAAGGAAAAAAAAAGGCAACAGAACATGACATCAAAGGAAACATTGCTTCTTATGGAATCAATGAGAAGCAAGTCCACTAAGTGTCTACATACAAATAAAGATTCCAAAAGTAAAATAAGGAAATTGTAATGTGGATCAGGGTTAAAAAAAACAAAAATATAAAACTATTTTTTTCATGAACAAAGACATGAAGTAAATCTTGAATTTACTACAATTCAAGTATCCTTTCTTCTAAGGTATGAGTTTAGAAACATGAAAACATTACACAGTTGATAATTAAAGTTTACCTAGAAGATCTTCGTTCTCCTCAGACTCATCCCCATCACAATCGTAATGGTCCTTTTGGCTGTTGGGCTTCCTTTGTCCTTGATCGTAGCCTCTGTTCATCTTCTGGAGACATCAACGTGGAATCACCTTTTGCTACAGATGATAACCAGGCAAACATTCCTTCCTATGCTGATGATGAGACAGAGGAGGACGAAGATTACCTAGAACATCTGTTCTGTCTTTTGTCTCTGGTGGACTACCATCTTTCAAACCCTGCAAGAGAAAAACAAAAATATATAGTGACAGTGACTAACTTCTATTATAACTTTCTAATGATTTAAGTTTCAATATAGGGTATTTTATGTAATACTTACTCTGCCTTCTAACTTAATACCAATTGTGTATTCATCTTGATTCACATCTTTTGTTATAATGTCCCAGTACTGTATAAAAAGCCCTTTATCTAAAAGCAAGAAATGAATAGGTATCTGGAAAGAATAAAAAGTTTATTTAATTAAATGTTTTAATTATGAATTTCATTATTAAGAAAAAAAAAACCTAGCATCTATGACAAATTCAATCTCTGAATTTCTTTTCAGCGATTCATTTTTTCCAAAGAAATAACTACATAGAATTCATGATTTCTTATTCAATACACAAAATCACCTTAAACAATTTATTTAACTTGATTTTGATATACCATGGTGCAGAAAAATACATTTTTTTAATGTGGATTTTTTTTTTTTTGCTTTAACACAGTTTAAAAGGAGAATCCCCTATAACTGTTTTATTTTTATAGGAAAACAATCCTTTTAATATGTAGTTATTTTTTTCTGATGTAAATATTAGTTTGGGGCTACCATTTGGTATTGGATATTGAAAGTGAAAGGCGTTCTACATTGGTCCACAGTTTTGCATATAATCACAGCAACTGATAACCGAAATTCATTGTCAGAACTACAGAAATATTTATTTAAAACTGAAAAATTCTGAAATACAAATGATTATTTCAAACCAAATTAAATAACATACAATAATAATCTTCAACATTTCCACATAAAAATAAATGTAAAAAACAATACATTTATTAACTAAGCGAATTTTCGAAGAGATAAAACTTCTCTTCTTTCTCAAGCAAATAATAACAAACGTTAAGAAAACAAAATAGATGGAGGAAGACGT
>JAFIDM010009631.1:265644338-265673414 GCA_023159025.1 Thereuonema tuberculata | reverse complement strand
TTTTTTTTTTGGTTGTTGAACCTGGAGATTCCGTGTTTTTTTTTTTTGGTTGTTGAACCTGGAGATTCCGTGTTTTGTTTTTTCTTTCCGGCCCCCCCCCCCCGGGTCAATGGTGTCCCGCTTTGCCAATGTAAAAATCTGGTCACCCTAGTTAAGCGAGATACAGTACTTTCCATGATGTTTTAGTTTGGAGTAACCCTCGCTTTTTCAAATGCTTCTAAGACCGCCATTTTCATTGTTTTATGACTCTGCTTCCGCTAGAGTCCTGCTTTCAATTCAAATTTTCTTAAAACCTAACAAAAACACACACAAAAAAAAAAAAAAAAAAAAAAAACCCAGAGGTTTTCCATCACTTTTATTCCTACTATGTATTAAGAGAATCGTTTTCTTCCAAAATAAAAAAATAAATAAATTAGCCTCATTCCACAGGTGAGATTTCGTAAATTACCAGGAATTTAACTTCATGAAAGTAAAAAAGTATTAATTCACAGAATCTTATCTTTCATTCGTCCTATGTTGTTTAATTCAAACTTTTTTTTTTTTATTCCCATCATCTTTTATTTTTATTTTCTTTGTTATTGGGTCATTCCACCGCAAGAGGATAATTTGGCTGCAACAAAGCTTCTGATCATAAATGCGATTTTTGTTTTTTTTGTGAAACAAAGCTAGTAACTGCTTAGTAATATGTTATTCTATCGAATATAGCTGTTGGAGAGCTGAATTTATTTATCATTTTAAACAAAAAAAATTTTAAACTTTTACTAATTTCGGATTTTTTGTGATTGTTGTTACTGAAACAAAAGTCTAAGTAATAAATAATAAAATGAAAACACAAGTCAAACAGGAAACAAACTATGTATTTGTATCAATTACAATGTTTTTATACTGAAGACTAATGTACCCAAGAAAAAAATACATACATGTTTAAGATAAATACATATTCTAAGTATTTGGAATAAGTACATATTTTAAGTATTTGGAATAAGTACATATTTTAAGTATTTGGAATAAGTACATATTTTAAGTCACAATTAAGAGAATGAGTTATAAAAGTTTTCATAAAACATACATAAACATTTTTAAAGTCATAAAAAAATTTCCTCATATCAAAGCCGTAGACTTAACAACAATGCTATTTGCTTGTTATTTACAATGAACAAATACTTTTTTTTTTTTTTAAATAAACAAGGGAACAGTAATGGCAAGAGTAAAAGCAATAAACACTATTTCGTTCCCTGTTTTGCTAGCATAGATTGGCAAGAATAATATCACATAATCTGGGTCAATCTTAACATAGTATTAGTCTCAGCATTTCTACTATCGGTAGTAATTTTCTTTGTCTCAGGGATCAGTGATAACCTGATTTTACCATGTTTCTTGCAAGTCAAAAGAATCTTATTACATACATTAATTTCCATATCAGTTCATCAAATTACTATTTAACACCTGCATGTGGTTCACTGTCATAAATGGCGAAGCACCATTTTCCAATTAAATCTATTGTTTGTTTCTTTTGGTACGATATCCATCATGACTTCATCAACACCAGTATTGTTCACATTGAAGTGAATTCGCTTTGTGACAATTTTTGTCTTAATTTATGATGTTCAGAAAATTGATGTCTATAAAACATGTTCAGTTGAAACGTGAATGATTGCTGTAGTTTTGCTATATGTCGATAACATTTTGAATGACCTCTGGCTTTCCTTCCATTCAGTTTTTCTCTTATTAATTAAACAAACTTCGACATTGTTATTCACACTTTTAAGGCTTACTATCTAATTGCAATAGTAATTGCCTACAGATGGATGTGTTATTGTAGTTAAATTAGCCTTTGTTTTTATTTTCTCTCTGCACTTCCACTGTATCATTTTCCATATTTTACACAGAGCTCGCTGAGAAATAGGCTTGCTTTTATGACTATTTTTTTAATCTGTTCCTCTCTTTTAATAGATATCATTTTATGTGCAGTATATACTTCTTTTTCAAAAAAAAACTTTATTTGGAAGGAGAAAATATGAATATAGAAATTTGAAGAGGGATACCCACAGTTCTTGCCGAGCAGCTAAGGCTGGGGTAGGTGAATCAGATCGCTTCTCAAGAGAGGGTTTAGAAAGAAAGATTTTAAAGATTAATCCGCAAACTGGCGGTGGCCCATCAGATGCTCGACGTATATGTCTCGGCTCCATCGGATGGTGTCCGAGACCATAAGCCGGGCAAAGGAGTGGGGAATGTGGAGAGACCGGAGAACAGCTTCGTTGAGAAAGTCCCATCCTCCGAGGGCTCCAACGACGAAGGCGTCTACTGTGGCGTCGAATCCGAGGGATTGGAAGTGAAGTCCAACAGGTGTGTACTTCTTAATCTTCTCGGCACGAGCCAGTTAAACGCAGTGCGCCTGTTCTCGAACGGAATGGTCACATCGACAATTTTCGCTGTTTTGTTGGATTTGTCGATAATGACCAAGTCCGGGCGCACTTGTTCTCCGTAGCCAGGGACGGTCTGGTTGACGCAGATCTCGACATTGGGGGCTGGGCGGGTGGTGCCGCGCAGTCTGTCGAGAACCACGATATGTCTGCGTGTGATGGTGGACATGTGCGGCCTGCAGTGGCAGAGGACGTGGGATAGTGTCTTGCCGGGATCTCCGCATCTCCTGCATCTTCTGGAATTGGTCCCTCTGGCTCCGGTGAAGCGCCGGCATCCGTTGAGTGGCACCACACCCAGCCTGGCTCGGTGGATGAAGCGCCACTCGGCGAATCGGGTGTAGTTCCCCTTCTGTAGGTAGTGGTTGGAGGCAGAGCAGCTTGATGTAATGTCGTACACCTGCCCCTGATTGGGTTTTTTGAGTAGTGACTCGAGGAAGGTGTTATGTGCTGCCTGCCTCAGTGTAAATTCACATTTCTTCCGGGGAACTGGGGAGCCGTGGAGGAAGAGGGACATCTGGTCGTTGACGACCCTCCACTCGACGTCGGGTGGCGGGGCGTAGATGGGTCCATATCAAGGGGATGTCTGCTGCATAGGTCTGGAGGTCCCCCTCCATGGAGCCGTTGAAGAAGGTGGAGATCTCGTCGGGAGTTGCTGGGCGCCGCATGCGCTTGGACGCAACGGTAGCAGCCGTGGAGTTGGCCAGCGCGATGACGGAGGCATCTGGGGAGGTGAGGAGACGCATGGCATGCGTTACTCTGCCGATGTCCGATAGGATGGTACGATATCCATGTCAGAGTGCGCTCAGAGGGAGAGAGAGTGCAAGCGAAGTAAGCATGAAGTTCTTCCCCAGGAATTTGGCAGAATGGGGAAGTGGGGGAGAGGACTCATCTCATGGCCTTAGTCCGCCCTGCTTGTAAGAAAGGTAGAGAGGTTCAGCGCTTGCGCGCCGAGGAAGGGAGAGCCACCTTTTCCCAGCTACTTTGATAGCTTTATCAAGCTGGTTGAGGGGCTTCTTAGGAATGACGCCGGCGTTGAGGTGAAATTGAAGTCGGGAGATAAGAAAAGTACACACAGCGTCGAATTTTTGCCAGGGGGCATGAAGTGATCGGTCGAGGGAGTAGAGGTCTGCCATGATGGCGGTGACCGCGTCCTCCCCCGTCCGGAAGTGGTGAAAGCCCATAGGCACGCCGAGATGGGGATAAAGATCGTCGGCGGAATGGACAGGAAGAGTGGTGGCACCGAGAGAGAACTGGTGTGGGACGGCATCTTTTGCCTTCCCATCAACCACCAGTGTAGCACACTTAGACGTTAAAGGTAAGTCCAGCCCACTCTGTGACGGAGTGGGTGGAGTTAAGAAGGGATTGAAGGTCCTCAGGAGAGGTAGAGAGAGAGCAAGGTAGTCGGCATAAGCAAGGACAGGAGTGGGGAAGTCATTGAGATGGTAGCCGAGACCGGAAGAGTGAAGAGTGCAAAGAAGGGGCTCCATAGTGAGGATAAAGATGATAGGGGATAGTGGACATCCCTGGCGGACACCGGAATGGATAGGGATAGGCTCGGTGAGGCCGCCAGAGTGCCGGATAGCAGTGGTGCATCCAGAGTAAAGACGGGAGATCACTGCAATGGTGGCCTCGTTAAGACCGGCCCATCGCAGTGAGGAAAAGATGGTAGCATGAGGTATCGAGCCAAAGGCGTTGCTCAGGTTGAGCCAGGCAACGCAACACGTTTGCCTGGTGCGCCTGGCATCGTCTATGGCCGTTTGAAGGGTGAAATTGTGCTCAGAGCATCCTTCGAATGGAAGGAAGCCCTTTTGCAAAGGAGAGAGCCTGTCATGGCGGATGCACCACTGAGAAAGACGTGAGGAAAGGCAAGAAGCATGTAGTTTAGAGATAGAGTTAGATAGGGCGATAGGGCGCCAGTTGGAAGGAGTGGAAGGGTCCTCCTTCTTATGAATGAGGACGGTAGTGGAAGTCTTCCAATGCGGAGGAGTGTACTCCATCGCTTGTAGAAGATTAAAGAGACAGGAAAGAACATGCGCGCCGGGGTCCAACGCCTTCCAGGCGTACCTGATTCCGTCAGATCGAAGGGATCGTCCTTTTCGACGGGTTCCTTTGCAAGAACTGGAATGTCAGAGAGTGCTCAGAGGGAGAGAGTGCGAGCGAAGTAAGCATGAAGGTCTTCCCCAGGAATTTGACAGAATGGGGAAGTGGGGGAAAGGACTCGTCTCATGGCCTTAGGGCGATTAGCCCTATACAACTTTTGCAAGGGTCGAAGGGCGCCGCGTATGGCCGTGGACGAGGGGGAGGCCTAGGTGGCTGGAAGGAAGCAGAGCGGTTGTTGATTCTAGTTGGCTGGGAGTCGGCAGGTGCTGTTGATGAATCTTGGACCTCTTTGGCGGCGCCGCAGAGGTCCGTGATGGCCGTGTCCAGTTCCTCCGTGGACTGGATAGCCTGTAGTCGGGTGACCCATTGCCGCTGCTGTTCAGTAAGCTTTGGCAGAGCAGGAGGGTCGGGAGTAGCGGAGGCAGGTATCTGAAGCAGGCATTATAGGAGCAGTGGATGTGCAGGTTTGCTGGCTGGGGACAGGTGAGGGCGTGGAGGCAGTGGCTGCAGTGGTGGTCGATGCTGGTAGTGTTGTTGACAGGACGGGTGGTGGTAGTGCGGAGATCTACCCGTCGGCATGGAGTGCTGTATGGAGGTAAAGGTACGCGAGCAGGCGTAGGCATTCTGGCACGTGGAGGCGCTCTGGCAGGCGGAGATGCGGTGGTTGCCCTGAGAACGGCAGTTGGTGAGGCAGGTACTGCAGGGGGGGGGGGGGCAAGCAGACAGGCGGAAGCGTGTTGTTTGCCCTTTTTGAGAAGGGAGAAGGGGGTGCAACAATACTTCCAGTAGAATGCCAGAGTGATGGGTGTAGAGTGAGTTTTAAGGTGCTTGGCAAGGGCGCCGTGTGTTTTGTTCAGTCGGCGGGGACAGTGGGGGCAGAGAAATGGTTCCTTGAAGGGGATAGGGATCGAGTGGACAGAAGGGTCCTGGCTTGGGGGAGGACGTCGAGGTGGTGTCGGTGGTGAGCGCCGGCAGACATCAGCGTATGACGGACTGCCGTCTGCCGGGAGAGGAGGTGGAGTTGTTTCATTGTAAGCACCAGGCGGCTGTCTGGTGCGTCTCGGTCTCTGTTGTAGTGGTGGTGATGGTGAAGTGCTGTGTAAAGGTGGTGAAGGCTGGTTGTGCAGTCTGCAGGAAGGCAGAGGAGGCGTCGGGAGCAGTGCGGCAGGTGTCTCCAGAAGAGGGGACCTGCGCGGCTGGCAGAGCGTAGGCGGCGAGACGGTAAGTGGTGGCAGGGAAGGCAGGAGAGGCTGTGTAGATGGAGTTGCGCCGAAATAGTGCGCTGCAGGTGTGCGGTGGACAGTTGGCCGGGTGGCCGTGGTGAGAGCCGGTGTGATGGTGTGTGCAGGGGGAGTACTAGGCGTAACGGCGGCCGGGGAGGCAGGCGCTGCAGATGCTGCCGGGTGTGTCAGTGTTGGCGATGGTGACGGGGCGTCGTCGCGGGGAAGACAAATTCCCTTTGGCCGATGTCGACGGCTGGGGATCCCTTGCTGGTGGCGTCGGCGGTGAGGGTGCGGCGCCGTGCCGGTGCATCATGCGCGGCAGCGGCGTTCCTCGGGACTCCTGGACGGCGCGTGAGGCATGAGTGCTGAGAGTGGAGGTGAGGGAGCCACGGATGAAGGCGCAGGCGCTGCCGGGACGGGAGATGGGTCCTTGGGAGGCAGCCTGGGCGTAAACATGTGGTCTCCTGGGGCGTGGGTCGCCTGGCGGCTGCTGGTGAGCACAATGCGGCTAACCCAGTCTTAGCTCTTCGAGCCGGGAGGGCGTGGGCGTGGCCGGGACGGGCTAATCAAGCTAGGCCTAACGTTTGGAAAATGATCGTTTGCTCGGATATATTAGAGACAATGGGAAATCATGTGCAGTATTGTACTTTACAGGACAGTGTTATTTTTATTGAAAATTAATACTTTAAAAAATTTTATTAAAGAGGAGAAATGAAAATATCAAAAGATTGTGAGAATGAGATCTGAGATCCTAGCCGAGTGGCTAGAATGGGACAGATGAAGAGTTGATCGTTTCTCGAAGATAAGGAGGGAAGAAAAAGAGAGATATAGAGTTCTGTTCTCATTTTTTTTTATTAATTTTTAATTAGATTTTAATCAGAAAACTGCCGGTGGCCCGTCAGATGTTTGACATATATGTCCTGGCTCTAACGAATGGTGTCCGAGACCATAAGTCTCTTCATCAGACGGGCGTAACAGTGGGGGATGCGGAGACGTCGAAGAACAGCTTCGTTCGCGGAGTCCCAGCCGCCAAGGGCTCCCATGATGAAGGCGTCGACGGTGACGGAGAAGCCGAAAGTCTCAAAGTGTTCTGCAACAGGGTTGTATTTCGCCACCTTCTCGGCTCGCGCCATGTCGAACGCTGCGCGCCGGTTCTCAAAAGGGATGGTGACGTCGACGATGGTGACTTTCTTAATAGCGTTGTCGAGTATCACCAAGTCCGGGCGCACCTGTTCTTCAAAGGACGGGATGGTCTGGTTGATGCGGATCTCGACGTTGGGCGGATGGCATTGCGCAGCCTGTCGAGAATTGCATTGTGGCATCTAGTGATGGTGGAGAGGTGTGGACAGCAGTGGCATAAAACGTGTGGGAGGGTCTCGCCGTGGTCGCCGCATCTTCGACATCGCTTGGAGTTGGCTCCTCGTGCACTCACGAATCGTCGGCATCCGTTGAGTGGCACTACACCCAGTCGAGCTCGGTGGATGAAGCGCCACTCGGCGAATCGTGTGTAGTCCCCGTTCCGCATGTAATGGTTGGAGCAGAGCAGCTAGAGGTGACGTCGTACACCTTCCCTTGATTGGGTTTTTCGAGGAGTGACGCCAGGAAGGTGTTACGTGCTGCCTGCCTCAGGGCCGATTCGCAGGTCTTTCTTGGAGTGGGGGTGCCGTTGATGAACAGGGACATCCGGTCGTCGACCAGTCTCCAAGCGATGTCCATCTTTTCACGGAGGAGCCGGTGGCAGGGCGGAGGTTGGTCCACAGAGAGGGTGTGTCGTGTGTTGGGAGCTGGAAGTCCACCTCCATGGATCCATTGTAGAAATCGGCGATCTCCTCAGGGGTGGCAGGGCGTCGTAGGCGTTTCGAGGCGACAGTGGCAGCAGTGGAGTTCGCCAGGGAAGCAACAGTCTCGTCGGGAGAGGTGAGGAGTCTCAGGGCGTGGGTGACTGCAGATGTCGGAGAGCAGGTTAACAGGAAGCAGGTTGACTCCTCCTTGTTTGTATGACAGGTACAGAGGTTCATTGCTGGAACGCTGAGGGAGGGAGAGCCATCGCTTACCAGCTGTCTTAATGGCTTTGTCTAGCTGCTGGAGTGGTTTCTTCGGGATGACGCCGGCGCTGAGGTGAAACTGAAGGCGAGGAAGGAGGAAAGTGCACACGGCGTCGAACTTTTGCCAGGGGGCAAGAAGAGAGTGGTCGAGGGCGGTGAGGTCGGCTTTGACGGCGGCGACCGCATCCTCCCCCGACCGGAAGTGGTGAAAGCCAGTGGGCACGCCGAGATGGGGATAAAGATCGTCGGCGGTGTGAGAGGGAAGAGGAGATGCGCTAATAGAAAATGAACGGGGGTCGGCGGTTTTTGCCTTCCCGTCCACCACCAGGGTAGCGCATTTAGAAGGGTTAAAGGAAAGGAAAGGCCAGCCCACTCGGTAACTGAGTGGGTGGTGTCCAGAAGAGACTGGAGGCCAGCAGGAGAGCTGGAAAGAAGGGTGAGGTCATCGGCATATGCAAGAACGGGGGTGGGGAAGCCATTGAGTTCATAGCAGTGACCGGAAGGGTGAAGAGAGTGAAGAAGGGGCTCCATAGTCATAAAGATGATAGGAGAGAGGGGGCAACTCTGAAGGACACCTGCGAGAATTGGAATAGGATCGGTGAGACCGTTGGAGTGCCTGAAAGAGGTGGTGCATCCTTGATAGAGACGGGAGATGGTGGCGATAGTGGCCTCGTTAAGGCCGGCCCAACGCAGGGAGTGGAAGATAGTGGGGTGGGGAATCAAACCAAAGGCGTTTCTCAAATCGGGCCAGGCAACACAGCAGGTGTTCCTGGTCCGCCGAGCGTCGTCTATGGCTGACTGAAGAGAGAAGTTATGCTCCGAGCAATCTTCAAAGGGAAGGAAGCCCTTCTGGGATGGAGAGAGTCTATCATGGCGGATGCACCAAGAGGAAAGACGGGAGGCAAGGCAGGAGGCATGAAGCTTGGCGATGGTGTTGGAGAGGGCGATGGGGCGCCAGTTGGACGGTGTAGAGGGGTCCTCCCCTTTGTGGATCAGGATGGTTGTTGAGGTTTTCCAGTGCTTGGGTGTGTGTTGGAGACGGAGTGTGTTGAACACGGCAGAGGATGTTGCTGCCGGAGTCCAGCTTCTTCCAGGTGCAATACCTGACTCCGTCGGGTCCCGGGGCAGTGTTGGCGCATCGAGACAGGCGCTTCCAGACTTCGGAGGGAGTGAAGGGAGCGTTGAAGGGGTTGTCCTCTTCGACTGGTTCCTTTGCAGGAACAGAAGCTGGAAGGTCGGTGATGGAGTGTTGCCTGTCAGAGAGGACAGTGGAGAAGTGGGCATGCAGCTGGGGTCCTGGAATCTGGCAGTAGGGGGAGGATGGCGAGAGGATCTGCCGCATAGCTTTGGGTCTGTTGGCCCGGTATAGCTTTTGGAGATTGGAGGCAGCAACAGGGTCGTAAGGCGCTGGGTTCGTCCTGGGCCGAGGGAGGGGTCTTGGAGGGCACAAGGTGGCAGGGCGGGCGTCGGGACATCTTTGCTGGGCCGGGGGAGCTGCCTGCGCATCAGTGGCAAGGGTGATGAGGTCACTGATGGCTAGATCGAGCTCGGTAGGTGTACCAATCGCCTGGAGACGGGCCATCCAATCTCGTTGCAGCTGAGTGGTCTTCGGTTGGCGGGGAGGGTCCACAGGTGGAGGTGTCGATGAAGGCAATGGCGTGGGAGGTGCCACTGTGTTGGACGGCAGAGACGGCTGACTAGCTGGCTGGCTTGTGGAGGGGGACGGGTTGACGATGGTCGGGGTGGCGCTGGCTGGAGGACAGCGGTCTCCTGTGTTGATGGGTGAGGTGGTGGCAGCAGGTGTGGATGGTGTGGGCAAGATGACGTGCGTGGTGGTTGACCTGGCAGGCTGCTGTTCCCGGGGGGGAGCAAGGAGGCAGGTGAGGGTGTGGAGATTGCCTCTTTTCAGGGAGGTGAAGTTGGTTCGGTAGAACCGGCAGTAGAATGTCAGAGAGATGGGGGGGGGGGGGGGGGGATGCTTAAGGTGCTTGGCCAGGCCCGGGTAAGTGGTGATGGAGCTGCCGGGGCAGATAGGACATCCGTAGGGGCCTTCCAAGGGAATTGGAAGGGAGTGGACGGATGGATCCTGGTTGGACGGCGGTGGTGAGCGTCGGCAGACCTCTGCATATGAGAGGCTGCCGTCTACTAGCAGAGCTGAAGACCTAACTGAGGGTGGGGATCTGCGCTGTTGTACGTTCCTGGGTGGTGAGATGTTTGCAGGGGGCGTCACTCGTAGGGACATCAGCGGAGGCGGGGATGGCAGAGCAGGCTGGGGAGAAGGCCTTACTGGAGAGGTCGAGCCATGCGGTGGAGAGTCAGCAAAGTAGTGCGAGGCGGGAGTGCAGCGGTGGCTGGGGGGTGCCGGCGGCCAGCTACCTGGACTACGGGGGTGCTGGACAGCGGTGGGGAGGGGGGGCGATGGCTCGGGTCATACCGTTGCAGGTGACTGCGCCGGTGGTGAGGAAGAGGCCATGGACTGGCCGGTTGGCTCAGGTGACGGGGACAGGCAGAGAAACTGTGCAGAAGGCTTCGGCGGGGGAGACAGGTTCCCGTGGGCCGATGTCGTCGACTGGGGACGAAGTTCCTTGGCTGTTTGCGTCGGTAATGGTGATGGGGGGGGGGCTCCGTATGGCGTGGCTGCATAAAATGGACATCGTCATACGGAGTGGGGATCGTCGGGCGGTGGAGGAGGTTCTCTAGTCGGCGCCGCCGTTCCGATGCCGTCGGCCGAGGCCGGGGAAGCATGGATGGACGTGGAGAGGGGACGTCCGGGGTGCGTACTGGCGGAGGCGTGGACAGCTTGTCGGCGGCGGGGGCTCCACGTACGGCGGGAAGGAAGTGAAGTCCTCAGGAGGCCGAGAGGTCGATCCGGTGGTCCTCGAAGAAGGTGCAGTCCGGCCTGAAGCCACAGCCGCCGGCCAGCGGCAGGAGCCGCTAGGCGTCTGCTGCGAAGACAGGAACGGGTCGTACTTGTGCATTACTTCACTGTAGACGGGCGAGTCGGTGCTCGGCCTAGCGTCTGGAACCAATCGAACCTCCGACTTAGAGCAGAAAAGTGACCGGAATTAGCGGTGTCCTGGTTGCCGCGAAGCAAGTCAGAACATGCGCGCTAACCCGATCTTAGCTCATCGAGCCGGGAGGGGCAGTGGCAATCCAGGCAGGCGAGTCAAGCTTGGCCTAACGTCCATAAAATATGATCGTAACTCAGGAATGGCTGTATAAGGCCGAGAAGCGATATTAAAAGGATCAGGTTCAAGTCGATGCCGATATAATCTCTGCTTCTCAACTCAGTTATAGTCATAGTTGTCCTAAACTACGGAATAATTAACTTATGAAAATATGTAAATTTGTAATTGGTAATTACTAATTGTTTGAATATTATTTATCATTTATTCTGCCTTTCTTCAGTACTAAGATAAAAGATGGGCCACACAGACCATTATATAAACCAATCAGAATTTATAAATTTACAACAATCAGTCACTTAATGGTATTCACTGCCTCATGATGACACTAACCACCTTGTAAGCCTTGATTGCCTTCTGGAAACAGAAGAGCGTAATTCTTTTGCCAATGAAGTATCTGGAAAAAAAAAAAAAAAAGATTTTTATCTGTGCTGTTTATGGAAACCATAATCTGCAATAGCTTGAATGGACAAAAAGAAAAAAAAATAAACGAATAATAAAAAGAATATCTTTACTTTTAATAATATTTGCTTGGAAATAAGGAAGAAATTTCTTAAACTGGAGTGTGGCACGATATGGTTGCTAAATGTGGACGATTGCAACTGCAGGAAAAAGATTAGAAGCTTTTGAAGTTTGGAGTTTGCATGCTCAAAATGAAATGGATTAAAAAACTAACTAATGAAGATATTTTTAGTAGAAAGGCAAAAACTTAAAATTTATGGAATAAAGTAAAACATTGGGTGAACGTTTACACTGTGTAACTATTTTTTAAAAGAGTAAATTTGTTGTATATTATGACAATGATTTCCTAAATATGACTATTGAATGTAAAAATAAAAGGAAAAAAATCACAAGAAGCAGACCACGATTGAAATATATAAGACAAATCGGGATGGACCTCAACAGTAATCCTATTCGGAACTAAATAGGAAGTCTTAAGAGAAAAGATGAATGGAGAACTACTGTAAACCAATCAAATGATTGATTACCAGAGACATAAGTATTTTTCTTATTTCAAAATATTTAAGACAGATTTCTAGATTGCTGATACTGCCGTCTTTTGTAGGAAAAACCAACAGGACAGCCATTTAAGTTCAGCATTAAAACACTGTCCTTTTATATCAACAGTGACTTAAGTCACTTCACAGTTTTACTGGAATAAAATGATTTTATTTAACAGTTTCTAGTTAAACAAAGGTTGTAACATGCTTAATTAAAACAAAGATGATTTTAATGTGCCTAATTTCACATAAAATTTTGATGTAATTTAGAATATTTAACAAAGCTTAAATGTTTTAATTATACTTGGGGCATGAAGTACATTTGTAAAATATAATTTACATTTAAAACTAAAATCTTTTATTCCACTATCTGTCCGGCGCAATGTCCTTTCAGAATGGAAAAATAGAAATAATTTTTACAATGAAATGTCCGCGACGGGAATCAAACTTGTAACCTTATAACCGAAATCAGACGCTTATCCATCAGGCCACAAGGACTACAACTCACTTTATATTGTTTTTTGACTTATGTTTCCTTCCCCTTCCCCCCATCAATAACGAATGTATTCAAACTTTTGTTTTTGAATCTCAAGATTATTTATTTTCGATCCGTCTATTTATTTATAATCCAAAAATGACAATTAGAACGCTAATTGCTGAAACATTGCAATATTTCAAATATATCCTTACTTAACCAAATTCTATGTGATATAGAAAAACAAGCTCGTGTACACGGGGGTTAGAAATTATTTTAATGTGTTATGTTCCAATTTTTTTTTTTTTAAATAAAGGAGTTAATTTGTTAAGACATATTGATCATTTATTTGAACTTGTGGATTTCTGTTATCGCAGATATTGACAATATAATTTCAAAATGACTATTATTTTAGCTATAATTTTTTATTTAGGGGAATAGGATTGAATTCTTTTTATTTATTCTGGATGAATAAGTCTCTAAATTAGTATTCCAAATATTGATCGACAATTTTGTGGCTTACCAACACGTGGTGTAAAATGGCAAAGCGTATTTTCTATTTAAAAATATCATTATCATATATTTAAACAATGAAATATAAAGTAAAACACAAATCTATGGTCTTAAAAAAAAAGAGGGAACTTACCTTTCTCTGAAGTTTCAGTCATTTTCTTTAAAAAAATATCTGGAAAACGTAGAACTTGTTAGTGCAAATGCCATCGTATCCCAAAGAATTAGTTTCCCAATGTGCCCACTAGGTGGAGTGTTTCTTGACAGCCATTTCAGTTCAGCATTAAAACTCTGTCCTTTTATAATTCAAGTCATTTCACAGTTTTACTTGAATCACTAGCGTAAGCTCCCATTTTTGGTGTATCCTGGGCAATTTTTCGTTGGCTAAATGCACACATTTCTATAAATAAAATTTTTTATAAATAAATAAATATCTTCATAAAAACAAATAATCTCTATAATTTTAAGAATATAAACCTTAAATATCATTAAACTCTTATACTATCATTTAAAACTGATTTTACTTTGCTATTCGTAGAACTATTGAAAGTTTTCAAAGTTAGGCCTAATTTGTTGGATTTATGTAGGCCTATATATAGTATTTTTAACAAAAAAATAATTAAGCACTTGAATTTCTTATGTTTTTCAAAGACTCAATCTTCCTAAAGTGCTACTAACATTTTCTTATGGAAACAAATTTTTCTGTTGTTAAAAAATCAGTTTGGAAAAAAACACATGTAAGACAGTATTTTCAAACTATTTGAATAGCAGATTTTGACCCTCTACATAGCTTTTGCGAGTTTACTGCCCCTGACCGTGGAAGCTCTCGGGGTCACAATATGATTGCACACACATATTGACATATTTGCACAAGAGATCATTTTTGTTAAAAAAAACAAAAAAAAAAACAATCAATAAAAAACTTCTTTATTGTGCTATATCGAACTTGATGGTATTGTATAGAGGATCAGTGACCTATAGCTCTGCCTATGGATGGGGTGACTGCTGTGAGAAGCACATCCCAGAGGAGATTCCCTTGATTCATAGAGAAAGCGTTAGCAGCGCTACAGAAAATGATCATTCAAGAAGCAGACGAATGATAATTTTACAATTCGAATAAAAACAAAAATTATAGGAACTGTAATAAAGAATAATGTTCTATTCCAAGAAATATTATTGAACTATAATTATTATAAATAATGCTACTTCAAAATTTCAACGGAAGCAAACCAGCGCTTCCATAGACGCTTCGCCACTGGTAGTTTAGGAGCAGCACCCTCTAAACTATCCGATCTTGGGTATAACCTTTGTCCAGCACACTTGATGTCGTCTGCTTCGAGGACTGGTCGCTTGCAGCCCATCACTGCGAATTCCTTTGACCCTCAACCACAGACTGCAATGGGTTCTCTCACAGATACTGGAGTGCTGATTGGTAATACATAAAAGCTTTCTGTTGAGTCACAATTATCCTTGATGCACCATGGTAGTCGGTTGTGTGTTCAAAGACTGTCATCATGAAGGCCAGTTTGCAGCGTGCATTTTGGAGCATCACATCTGCCCAACGCCAAGTGCCATGGTTTGGGGTGACATCGAGTTCAATTCACGATCTTGCCTGATACGATTTCAGAAACTCAAATAGCTTGGATACATCAGGGAAGCTTTAGAGCCAGAGATGATACCTTTCCTTCAGAGTTTTCCTGACGCTATATTCCAGCAGGACAATGGTTGATCACATGTGGTCCTGAATGTCCAAGACCTCTTCCATACATGGCACATTTCGTTTCCTATCTGTCCTGCAAGTTCGCTCTATATGTTCCTGATCGAACATGTCTGGGTTATGGTAGATAAGCAACTGGCCCATCACGTTCCTCTGCCTACCACCACCAATGAACTCTGGACTTGTATAGAAACACCCTGGCAAGCTATTCCTCAGAACACTATATAAACCCTCTTTAATTCAATGTCATGAATTATAGAATCTTTCATTGCCACTAGAGGTGGCTTCACATAAGGACTTCTGAAGCGATAAAATCTTGTTTCAAAAAAGAAAAAGGGGGGCGGGAATATATTTTCCCACTATTAAAGTTTTTATTATCTGAAAACTAATAAACAGATCTAGTTTACATTTAAAATAATAACGAAAAAAAAGAATTGTAATAACTTCACAAAATATATATTGATGTTATGTTTGAGAAAGAATTAGCTTTTATGAAATACAAAGACCAAAGCTGACAAATGGCTTTGTAGAGTGATATTTTTTTTAAAAAAATTATTTTTCATAAAATCTTTCAAGCATTTCAGATACAAAAGAATTTGCTGTATCAATGTACTGCTTTGACAATCAAAGATCTCATATCTTCTTAGAAAGGCTCTGTTTGTAAAGTTGTTTCCATTGTTAAGTATTCCAATTTAACAGTAACCATATTTCCATACAAGTATTTTTTTAAAAAAAATATCAATAATCCAAATAATTTAATCAGTAGGAGTTGAAACTGTTGGCTAATTTTTGCTTTTGCTAGGCATACATATTTTATTCAGAATATACACATTTTGTTCCAGATCAGTTTCTTTTTCTTGATAAAACCAGAAGGAAATCTACACCAGTATAATATGCGTATCTCATAGCTTTGTAAAAAAAAAATACCAAAAAAAAAGGGCATTGATAAAAACTTAAGTCAAAGTGAAAATTTCAGAATTTATTGTTTAAAGCTAATAAAATCATTTTTAAAAATGAAGCTTTCAGCTAGAAAAATATGATAAATTTAGCAAAATTTTTAATGTCCACTTTTTTAAAGAAAAAGTTAAGATAAATTGTTTACATATTTGATCCAAAAACTATTTATCTAACAAGTACTAAATCCAGAACTAAATGTGGTAAATTTTAACATTACAAATTTATGAAAAGAATCAAATACATGATGTAATACTTTTCATCTTCCTTTAAAATGAAATCGAGCAATGGTACTGGTCCTTCATTCCTTGGAGGTGTAATGACTTGGGTACCAAAGTAAGGCAAGAAAATAAAGGCTTTGTTTAATTCAATGTTTATAGAGAATATGATAATAGATAAAATAAAAGATTTCATATCAATATTACAAGATCTTAAAAACAATACAGTAAGGAAATTTCAAGATCTGAATAAAATTTGAAGCATGCACAGTATATTATTTTTAAAATGATAAGTGTGTACCTTTTATCCTATATAAAGAAAATAAATATATTCATTATAGCAATAATTTTTGCATTTTTTTTCAGTAAATTATTTTTAAAAATTAACCAAAATACTTGTGTGTGTGTGTGTGTGTGTGTGAGAGAGAGAGAGAGAGAGAGAGAGAGAGAGAGAGAGAGAGAGAGAGAGAGAGAGAGAGAGAGAGAGAGAGAGAGAGAGAGAGAGACGTATGTACATATAAATGAAATAAAAATTGCATCAACACTAAAATAATTGGTTAGACATCACATTTAAAAAAAGGGAAGCAACAGTTCAGGATCATTCCAATCTCTAAATCAAATCTCTAAACATCCATGTAATCTGAATTTTAAAACAGACTTGCTGATCCACAAGAGTTAAATTTTCTATCTTGGGATTCTCCTTGTCATTTCCTTGTAATTGCAAAAGCTACGAGAGAATCTGAATATGGAATTCAATCTAATCAATGAATTAATGGACTTTAAAAAAAGTACGACTTTAAACCATCCATAGCTCAAAATAACAGTCAATATAGATGGGCTACTAAGTCCATACTAAATAAGAAATTAGCAGCAATAGCCAAGGAAATGTGCCTTTAGACCATCTCATATTTTGACAAAAAATAAAATAAAAAGACATTTAAAAATTTGCAACCATGAGGGGAAAATTGACTTGTTCCTCAATTTTGCACATTTAGTTCCAGCACAAGGGTCAAGGTTCACACCAATTAAAAATTTAACTTCCTACTATAATTTAACTTCATAATCAACTATTTCTGCTTTCTCTGCATTTTTTTATAAATCATTCTACTGTTTTTTATTAATTAATTTCGTATTACAATAAAATCATTTCCAAAATGCAAATTTCCAATTATGTTTAATCAGGGAGAAATCCTGTATTGGTGGTTGAAAAAAAACATTGATAAGGTCACACCTGGTAGCAGAATTTTTGATTTACCTAGGATGCAAAAAACTTAATTATAATATCAAAACCTTTGTTTTGCCAATGACAAAAGAATTTTTCCCCCCCAAAGTAATGGAGTAGCCCCAACTTGAAACCTGTTCTCTGAAGAGCATTTTTTCAGTTTAAATTAAGACTTATTAACCCGAGGAAGAATGTTCGAAAATATGAACTTTTAATATTTGTGTTATTTATACATACACACACAAAACAATTTATGTCAATTTCAATTTTTGTTTCACAATTTTATTATTTTTTATAATTTTTTCAAAAAAACTGAATGAAATGGGAGTCATTTTAAGTGCTTTAATTTTGTTATTGATTAAAGATGTTTTAAGTGGAAGAAGGAGTTATTATGAGTTATTTGTATTTATATATTAAAGAAGAATTTTTGATTTTTCATTATTTGTGTTATTGTTAAATGTTTAGTAATAAGTGCTTCATGGTTTAACTTGGATTAAGACTTTAATACTGCATGTTAAACAATATTATCAAGAATATATTTTCTGCTTTTTTGAAACTTTTGTTTTTAATTATGATGGGATGATAAAGGGAAAATAATTCTTAAACTATTAAATTTTTAGCATAATTCAGACAAGAATACACTATTACACTAGCATTATGATGTTTGTATACATGACTTTGATGAAATTTTATAAGAGCAATAAATGAGTATTTACTAGAACTCAAAAGTCAAGCATCAATTTTATGCTACATTGCCTAAATAATTATGAGGTTGCCAGTTTAGACGATTCTTTACAAATAAATTCTTATTCAAGTATTGACAACAATTTAAACAAAAAAATATTTTAGGATTCCGATATAAATATTTATGACTCGATTTGGGATGACATTTTTAAGAAAGCCATCAAAACTTAGTAACATGAACATAAGCTTAATTTTCATACCTCTGTGTCTACTTCCACTACCTATAGAGAGTTTTTTTTTTTTTTTTTTAATGTAAAATCTAGCAGGACAAAATTGTAATTTAAAGAAAGAAAGGTAGAGAAATTTGGTTATTAGGATAGACCATGCAGGAAATTTGATGTTTCACAGCCCAGTCTTATAAACAAATCCATTAAGTTTAATCAACACTTTGAATTTCTCAAAGGAAAGGAGTTACAGTCGTTAATATTAACTGCAGAAATGAACCATCCCCATGGAATATAAAATATTCTGCAACCTCAATCTATGAAACAGATTGACAGCTATTAAAATACTTAAGAGAAACATTTCATAAGTAATGCATAATGATTCCAGTTTTTTAAATGTGCCATTTTTACAATGTTAACCTCTGCCCCCCCCCCCCCAAAAAAAAGAAATTCCAGCTCATGCTAATTATTTATATTTTATTTTTAAAAAAAATGCATTTTGCCTTACAGGAAAGTGCTTAGATTACAGTTTCTACTTCAGAAGCAATAAAACAGTTATATCAACCAAATTATTCCAACTGGAAATCAAGTACACAACAGAACTAACTGCTCTGGAATAAAAGATTTATTATCCAATTTAAATAATTCTAGAAACCATCTTACTGTGTTAATGAAGGAATTTTAAACTTTTTTTTTTTTAAATATAAAATATAATTATGACTTATTCAATTGACTTTGTGCTGAAGTTTTGGAACCTGGACTGTTCCAGCTGTACTGTGCAATGATGTTGGGAGTAGTGGAGACGTGAGGGAACACCAAGCACAGGGAAGGCACTGGGAGACCTTGGCAGACTACCAGAAGACAGGATCGTGTCATCAACCAACAATCGCGAGCTGATCTGGGGTTGTCCCTGTCCACCATCCACAGACATGTAGCAGCATCACTAGAAACCCATGTGTCTACCCACACAATTGCAAAGTGACTTGCATTCTCAGTGCCTCTTACTCTGTCTGCCATTAACACCACACCATCATCAGCTTTGCAATATTGTAGAGTGAGGGGGTGGCATGGACAGCTGTGGACTGGAAATGAATGTAAATTAGTGATGAATACAGGTTTTGTTTGGACATGGATAACCACCATACTAGAGTTTGGAGAAGCACAGAAATCCTGACATCATTGTTGAACGACAATGCCAGGACTAGAGGAGTCATGATGTGGGGAGCCATCTCCTACAACTTCTCAAGTCTCCACTGTTAGTCATCAGGAGAACATTTAACAGTGCAGCAGTCCGTTCAGGAGATTGTATGGCCTTGTGCTTCCATTCATGGAGCAGCTACAGTGACCCACTTTCCAATAACAATGCCTGTCTACATACAGCACGAGTTTCCTTGGAGTGCCTCTGTGCTGTCGACATTCTTCCTTGGCCACCAGGCATTAGACTTGTTGTCCACTGAACATGTTTGGGACCAGCTGAGACTGCAGCTTCGGCCATCAAAAGAGTATAAGCAATCTGGAACAGCAGTTGCAACAGCAATCGAAGGCTCTTCAGCAGGACAGCATTAGACGTTTCTACAACTCCATAGCAAACCATATTGCCACATTAGTGGCATTATAAAACAGGACTAAAGGGACTATTGAGCTGTAATGTTTTGCCCAAATATTCAGCCCAATTTCTCTGATGTTGTAATCAGTTATTTGCATTGCTATTCTCATTGCCTACACCAAGTGTTATTCCATTCTGACTGCTGCTTCCGGGTGTGTTAACGTTATTGGCAATGAGTATATAAGCAAGGTTGATTTTTTTTTTTTTTTTTTAATTCCAGATTATTCCTTAGACCGTTATTCACAATGCCTAGCACAATCTCACCCCTTGACAGTAATAAGACTACCACAAGCTGTGTGGAAGCATAATGTTTTAACATAAGATTTTAGTAGTAAAACCATTAAAACATTGTGGATTGTTTCAATGTCATTATTTGTTATTTATTTTTCAATCAAATTTTGTCAACACTCGGTATCTCCCTAACCGAAATTTTTAAGAAGATTCAAAGGGACTACAGAGCTCCCTTTGAATCTTCTTAAAAATTTCAGTTAGGGAGATATTGAGCTGTTTTGATCAAAAGTAAGATATTTGAATAGTATAAGTGGCTTATATGTGGCATCAATCATTGTAGGATGATGCGAAATCAGGTAGGTCTACTGTTAGAACTCCAGTTTAGGTTAAATCTTTTGCAAGCATCAATCCAGGAAAAACAGCAGCAGGCCTATACATAGCTAGCAGAAGAACAAGAAACCTTGCATTCAGTGTGCTGTGCTATCATCAAACGAGATCTGCATATCCATTCAAAGTTTGTGGCCCATCACCTCATGGATTACCAGAAGATGTACAAAATGGATATCTATGGATATCTGGTTATCCAGAGAGAAATCCGGGGTTCAGTGGATCCATTGATGGATCTAACAACCAAATTGCTATGAGTGACAAAAGCTCGATACTTCAAATATGATTCTAAGATGAAGTGACAACCAAAGTGTGGCTGTTTCCTGATGAGAATTGACCAATAGTAGTGCACAGTGATCAAGGTTAAGACAAGACTATGTTCTCTCTTTTCTTAAAAGAGTGTCATGATCTACCATGAGTACATATCAGAGGGACAGTATCAGCGACATATGTCCATTTTGAAACAACTACGTGAAGTCATCGCTTCCAAAGCAATTCTTGGATTCTGACCAATAATTTGCAGTCGCATTGTGCCTTGCCCAAATAGGAACCACTGTTTTACCCCACTCTGCATACTCTCTAGATTTAGGCCCCTGTGACTTCTATATGTTCCTCAAGCTGAAGGCCCCCTTAAAGGATGCAGATTTAACAGTCGTGAAGGGATTGGATTGTTCAGACATCAACAGTAGCCACAAAATGTCTTCCAAGAAGGCAGTGAAATGTTGTATGATAACAGGATGAAGTAACTGCAGAGGGGAATTACTTTGAAAAATAATATTTTTCATTTCCTCTAGTAGTTTTTCTTTTCCAGTGGTCATCCAGGAATTAAAAAAAAAAAAAATCTTTCATATGCAAACTTAAATTTACACTAAAGAGGATATTACGAGATAAAAAAAAGTAAGTGTTTTTAGTCTGACTGAACTATGTACTCACATAATTTCCTCTTTTATGTTTAGGAAATCCATGCATTTCAAAGTGATTTTTAATTTTTAGTTCATTACAGATCAACTGCTATGCTGACAGAGAATGAATTTTTTTTAATCATTTTCCCTGAGATATTGACATGTTTCTCTCTTCTGTAAAAAGTTTTTATCTCAGTTCTTGGAAAAAATGTTTATTGGAAAGAAGAAAGAAATAAAACTAATAGTTACAATGCAAATTTGAATTCTTTGTCCTTAATACAAAACAGGTAGGAAGTATACAAAACAGGTAGGAAGTAAATTAATGCCTTAAGAATTAATTACCGTATTGTCCGGCGTATAAGACGACCCCCAATTTTTCTAATTAAAATATCGAGTTTGGGATATACTCGCCGTATAAGACTACCCCTCTTCCAACGCACACCAAATAGAAATTAAAAAAACATCAAATTTTAATTTTAATTCAGAAACTGATGACATGCAGATGCTTAGCAGGAAAACCGTCACTTATAAACATAATGCTGTTTGTCATCAAACATGTAAACATACTGTCCGTTTTCAAAAAGCAGATCTACCACAAGCGGACGACTTTACTCCGCCGAGGGGGGGGGGGGGAATACGCTGAGATGGGCAATTACCTAAGAAATTCTTTTGGACATTTCGCTTTTATGAAAAAAAAAAAGAGGAGCATTTCTGCAATGCGCAAAAGCGTTGAAGGCTCTCGTAAACAAAACCGAACAGTAAAACTGTGCACGTGGATTAAACTTTTCCTTTAAAAGCGATATACCTTACCGGCTGTTGGCTGGTTGTTGTATACAATGCCTACTTGGATTGGTCAGCTCTCCCTGTCTCCAAGTAAATGTAGCTTTGTTTATTCTGGTGCATTTAAAATCATAGTATTTCTTAACTGTAGCCTTGTTTATTCTGTCCCGCTCTATCTCTCTTTTCCATACCCCGGGCGTCCCGGATGCCTGCAGCTTGCTCCGCCCTTCACATTGGGACAGCGTTAAATCACTTCTTTCCACGAATCCTGGTGAATGGATTTTCTTCTACCGTACTTGTACAGCGCTGTCCTTGCTGCTTTCATACGGTTGCCGCATACGGCGGGGATGCGGCCGTGGCCGTTTTTGAGGTTCCCCCCACCATATGCGGCGACCGCAGATTCTGCAGTTCGGCTCAGAAGTTTCAGCACCCGGCGTATAAGACGACCCCCGACTTTTGAGAAGATTTTCCTGGTTTAAAAAGTAGTCTTATACGCCGGACAATTCGGTACTTAAAAAGTCTATTGTAGCTGAGAGAGTATTTCCAATAAAATTCATATAAAAGGAGATATTATAAAAGTAGATAAACATATTCTGTTAAGTCTTAATCTATTAATATCACTGAAGTTAAAAATTAATTTCTAATTTTACCTTAATAAATTTATTTTCCATCATTAAATTTTTCTTCGGCTTTTTGAATCATTTCCACAGCTATATCTAAAAATTAAACAAAAAAGTGATATAAACAAAAAGCAATTTAATAATTATTGCTACTATATTATCCATAATATAGACATAATTGCCAATGAAGCTTTTATAGTGACACCAAAAATACAAAACTTTTAAAACTTAATTACGATATCTGGGATAAAGTTTCATTAAAAAGGTAAGTGTGAAGCAGGGGAAAGAAAAAGTATCATCAAAACATTTGTCTTTTATTGATGAAGAAGCTATTTTGTAATGAAACAGTAAGTTGAAGATTTATGAAGCTTAAATAATTAACAAAAATAAACAAAAAAGCTTAAATATTAAAAGTCAAATCATAATTTGTAAGTATTGGAACACAATAGGGTCATTCCACAGAAAACGTACCTTTTTACGTACAAGGCACTTATTTACTTAAGAAATATTCAAAGTTCTTCTTTCAGTGGTTATAAACAGCAATACAAACCAAGGAAGATATGAACATTGGTATTCTTTCTTTCATTTTATTTCATTAAATTTTTAAACAACAGTGAAGATATGTATACCTCTGTTACGTGTCACAAGTGCTTCGTCAGAAGGGTGGTTAATTATTGCATGAATTTAAGGAAATATTGAATAAGTGAGTCACATTGTATTTCTTACATTAAAAGGTGAACTGCAGTTCGACTTAAAAAAAAAAAATTAAAAAAAGGTTAGCTTGAACATGTGTTTTCAGTTTTTAAAGTTTCTCATAGACTTTCTCTGTATTTTCCGTTCTGAAGATATTTTATCAAATTCCCATTAGATGGCAATAGTATTCACAAAGAATGGATGGAGGAGCAAAAGACGCCACTTTGTTTTAGCTCTGTCTTGTGTTTGGAGTAAAATAGTATGGTTTAACTACATTCTATCTAACAGTTTCGTCAGGATTGTCAAGACGGTTCTCATCTTTGTGTATCCTCCGTTCTCAACTTAGACAGATAAATAACATTGAGAAAATACATAGAACATGTTCAAATTATTCTTAAATACGATTCAATTACATTTTAAAGGATGTTCACGAGCTAACCTCACAATAAGCATGACAAACTAGAGAAATTTTGCAGAATGTATCCTCCGTTACATTAACATTGAATGGAGGATATTAATTTCGTAACAGAGAGTACAAAATCATTTATTTAAACACTACGAGTCTCAATAATTGATTTAGTATCTGTAGTATATTGTTTATTATCATTATCTCAATAATTAAGTTAAAATATTTATGATATTGGAATATTTCTTAATTATTATCGGTAAATTTCTTTTCTGCTATTTTGCAATAAGTTAATGTTCTGTTTAACCACTCAGTTTCAGAATAAATTGAAATTTTACTTAAATTATGAGTTATGTTTTTAAAATATCGTAGATTTCATTACTGTATCTTATACTTTGTTACAGTTGTGTATCCTTTGTTCTTATCAAAATTTTATTTTATTCCTTATTTCATGAAAAAGGAAGAAACAATGTAACAATTCATTTTATAATTCATAGGAGCAATAATATTGCTTAGAAAATAAATTTTAGATTTGTTTGTCAATATTTTTTTTTAAACATTTTTGTCTCTTAAACGGTACGTTTTCTGTGGAATGACCCAATACACATAATTCAATCAAATATTTGACTACCCCCATTATTTTACACATCTATTTTTCTATTCTATCAAGTCAATTGACATTGAAAATCTGTACATATGATACTAAAGGTGTAATACACAAAAATCAGATCAAAATTATTGATAAATATGGGTTTGGAATGTGATCAGATGAACTTCAAAGAAGGTATGATTTTTAAGAACTAGTTTTTAAGATCCAGGCTATTCAACAACTGCTGAAGTTAAAGTATTCCAAGAGTGAAATGATAACGAATCAGTCACTGAACCAATGGTGGTTCCTCGATGTTCATGGTACACACAGTTTCTCTACATGTGGGTCTATTAATTAGGCACAGAGTTAATATTCCATTGCTTATACCTTTCTTTTCAGTGACTATGCCTACAACTTGTATCTAGGAGACATGGATGTACTGAAGATTGCAAAAAATGTTGCCTATCTAGATGATCCTTGTTTGCAGGTATGTCATATGGAGAACAGGTGGAGTTAGAAAATCCAGGTAAACAAATTGCCCAATGCTGTTATACTTGCAGTAAACTGGGGTAATTTAGTATAGATACGATTTTCTTGAGACCACTAAAACACAGTAAATCACAATAATTGGATAACATTGGTTGTGAGACAGCATTTGTGCACACAGCAGGTGTATACCTAATAAAGTGGCCGTACAGTATATATGTCTTTACTATTACTGTCCACCTTGTGCATTCTCTTGTTTTCCCTCATTTACTAATTTTACTCATTGGACATTAAAGTATCCAAACTGAAACTTATATTATTATTATTATTATTTATTTAATCACTTTGATCATTGAGATTTTATATACAAGATATTTCACAAGCATTGGGAAAACTTCAAGGATTTAACTATTTCTAGTAAAGTTGCTACAACCAATTAATTAGGAAAATTTATGGAAGAAACCTACCTGAGCTCAAAAACTGACGAACATCTGTGGTTCAAATAAATCAGGATCAAACTCCGCTGGTAAATCTGTAGGATAAAATAAATCTGTTACAAATTCACCATAATCATTCTCAAACAGAACAGACTTCTGTTTTCTTGTTTCCATCAAAATATATATTTAGCAATAAGAATGATAAATATTATTGCAAATAAATTAATCATTACAAAACAAGAATTATATACATACAAGAGAGACAGAAAATTCAAAATAGAAAATTTTCAAGGAATTTGAAATACTTTTGAGTATTTGTGAGATAAATTCAGTGATCACAGACATCTTTTGAAAAGTGGTTTTGTAGTTTCAAAAGTGGTTTCACAGCAACTTTTCATTGACCTTTAAATAAAACTAATTTAGCGTACATTGTGTTATTTGTTTCCCCTCTTTCTTCCATTGCTTTACTTTTACATAAATGATACAATTCTACATTTAAAATATTGCCTTAATAGCATCTTAATGAGAATGACAATGAGTTTCGTCTCCAAAATTTAATGAATCTTCACTTTATTTTATTTTTTTTACAAACTTGCCTTATAACACTTGCAGAAATATATTCTATCACCCTTTCAGAATATAATGTTAATATTTCATATCCTTCTTCTAATCATGGTTAAAGTTATCAGTGATATTTGAATGAAATGACAGATTAAACACCGATACTAAAAGCATTTCTGAGTCATCACTTGTGCAATTTGGTTCTATTTGGGCAATCAAACATTTTATGTAGACTGCCCTGAATTCTTTAGCATTTGGATTGTTTCTGTTTCCCCTTCTTCTACTGGCAAAGAACAGTTCCAAATGGTTAATACTCATCCTACGTATTAATATTAACTTTAGTGAAGGATTGTCATTCCACAAATAAATTTCAGCTAATTTCTTCAAACTTAACAAATTCATAATTAATCTGATTATGCTGACATGTACTCCTCTATAAATACACCCGAGTTCCAAAAGTGAATTTTAAAATTCCCAAGATTATTAATACATTTTTGAATTGTGTTACAAACTGTAGTTTTATTACCTCTAAACAATGGTGTTTTTGTGCCCCTGCTTATTACGTTGCATGAATTTAATAAATCAAATGCCATATCAATTTTTATAAATTTAAAGAGGCCTCACAATTTAAAAACTCGGGTAAACCTAAATTGTTACAAAAAATCATTGCAATGGCTACAGCGTTACAGAAAATTTGAGCAGCCAGTGCTACCGTCATTTTTTTTTACTCCTACTCAATATGGGATGTTCTCAGTTGCAGAATGTGCAACATCATTTTTTCTCCAAATCAGAAAAGTATTTCCATTTAACCATCTGGCCATCAGAATCTACCAATATTTGCTTTTCAGATAGTAATTTTCTAATCAGTTTCAACATATGAGCTGCATCAAAGAAAAAAAATTACTCTCCTCTCCATACTTTATGGATGAGGAAACCAACACTGAGAATGTAGGTAGGTAGTTATTCAGTGGCTGTACAAATTGGATGCTTTTAACCCATTTGGTACCATGCTTACCAATTTCAGACATTTAATGTTTTTTGAAGTCTGAAAATTCTTAAGTTTCGTAGAGACAAGATGATCTTCATACATAGATCATGCTGGGAAATCACATAAAATGAATATGGCCGAATTAAAAACATCATATAGGTGAGCGTCAAGACAATCGTGTCCTGAATTTAGTCTGAAGAAGGCAACAGCATCTTTTAGAGGTTTCCCCATAATATCCGTCATAGACATTCGATGAAGTCTATCTATCTATCTAACAGCCCACTGCTGGACAAAGGCCTCCCTCAGACAGCTCACTGTCTCGGGGGATGAAAGTCTAATCTCCCACGCTGACTTTCAACTGCGGATTGGAAGACGCATTTTAACCCTAACTGCCAGGGTAAACAAAACGGGAACAGACAGAAGGAGAAACAGAAGAAGAAAGAAACATCCATGCCACGACCGGGATTCGAACCGGGAACTGGCACACTGGCCGCAACAGCAGACCTGCCGTCTAATATACCTCAAATGTTACAATGATCTACATATATGGTATGTATAATATATATCTATAATCTTATCAATACTATATATATATTCTACATAAATAGACAATTACATCGATACCTACTCTACATAAAATATAGATCTGCATTGATATCCATTGTGTGTATAATTATCCACCTTACATGCAATAAATATTCAATGTACTTATATTCTATATCCATATAAATATTTATTCTATGTCTAAATGATATCTAATGTCTATGTACACATTTATCCTATCTATGTGTAATTTATGTATATATACATAATGTCTTATTAAAAAAAATATGTAATGGAAAATAGACTTAATGTTACTATTGGGCAGACCAATATATTTCTGATATACAATGATATTTATCCAATATTGTTGATTAGGATATCCAATAATAAGCAGGATAACCATGATGCCACTGAAAATAGAAGTTTCTGTATAAACAAAGTCTATTTTCTATGATTTTTTTTTTTTGTTTATTCCTAAATGTAACATCTACCTTTATTAATGTAAGGTATAAATTTTTTCATTGTCTGAAAAATTAAATAAATTAACAATACAAAGTAAAACCCAATTAATTTTAAAAACTCACAGCATCGAGTACAAGGATTACTAAAATTATTAATATGCATTGTTAAGCGCACGATGCGACCATGGCAGGCCATTCTATAGATTTCAGGGGAGGCTTTCACACGTGGCCGCTTCTGGCCACACGGCCAGGATTCTGGACGCGATTTTTCAAGCCGCCAGGCTAGATGTGCAATCACTGTCGTTCTATAGATTTCAGTGGAGCTTTTCACACTAGATGCGAATTTTGTTGCAACCAGAAGGTAATTTGTTAATTTTCGCTTTGAGAAGTGTTGAAAAACACGATTAAAATGAAACTACTTTAAAGAATGGGGGGACTTTTTGACACTGAAAAATTCATATTAGAAGTTCGTGAATATTTATGAACAAAAAAGATATTTCTATTTTAGAAATGGATTTTAATAGAATTAACAAAAAATTATTTCAATAAATAACATGATGTACATCATCTTCAAAAATATATTTAAATAAATTTTCGGAAATTTTTCTGTTTTCCTTTTTCAAGTTATTTCCAACAATAAATCCAATATTGAAATGTCACTTCGATAATTAATTTATTGTTGGAAATAACTTGAAAAAGGAAAAAATAAAAATTTCAAAAAATTTGTTTAAATATATTTTTGAAGAAGATGTTGTATGTTATTTATTGAAATGCAAATTAGGAAGGAGATTAGAAGAAAATATGGACTTAAAAAATTTATTTCTTTAAAAAAATGCTTCAAAACAAATTTAGTTTTGAAAACTAACAGCATCCAATGAATCTGCATGATATTTAGAAAGTCTTAAATGAAAACATTTTTTATTATGATTATTTGATAGCATGAAAAAAAAAAAAATAATCTAACAATTTATAAAACACAATTTTTAATTTTTTTAAAAATTAGGCCTAACTATTGCACTAATAATAAATATCTTAAACACAAATTATTTTATGATTTTTTGGCATTTAGGGGTTCGACAA
Source organism: Thereuonema tuberculata (assembly GCA_023159025.1). NCBI lineage: Eukaryota > Metazoa > Arthropoda > Chilopoda > Scutigeromorpha > Scutigeridae > Thereuonema > Thereuonema tuberculata. The sequence continues at coordinate 265,644,663 of JAFIDM010009631.1, read as the reverse complement.
GTTTTTTTTTAAGTTGGAAATATCGAGTACATCGTCAATTCCCAAAAAATTGCCAGTTTTTGAATTTTAAATTAATTACAGAATATTTTGAAAATTAAAAACAAGAAAACAAATCCCAGATGCTTCACAAGTTCATATTTAAATTTTCAAAAGTTTAGCTGCATTTGTAAAATAAATATATAAAAGAAATAGAAGGTTTGCAGTCGCCTGAATTGCTCGAGTCCTTTTAATGAGCTTCTTTGATTGTTGGAGTGTTTGGCCGCGCTGCCACAGATGCTTCGTGTGTAAAGCAAGCGATCTTGTCTGCACGGCCAAAAATTCCTGG
>JAFIDM010009631.1:265627472-265644328 GCA_023159025.1 Thereuonema tuberculata | reverse complement strand
TCGTGTGTAAAGCAAGCGATCTTGTCTGCACGGCCAAAAATTCCTGGCAGCGCTGCCATGGTCGCGTCGTGTGAAAGAGCGCCAAGACATTAACATTTTCCACCATTTTTAACTTTTCTTTTGATTCACAAATGAAAAAAAAAACAAAACAAACAAAAACTGTTCTATTTAATAATCCTATAAAGAAAGAAATTATTTTTATTTTATAACTGTAAAGTACTATTTATATTAATATTTTTTTAATTTTGTTATTTTTACTAACTAGACATTTATCTTTTTCTTTAGAACATGGGCATATGTAGGTTTTATTTGAGTACATTAAAGAAGGTACCGGGTGGTTATAATTAAAGTTCCCCACTTCTGCACGGTCTGGAGACCGCATGATTGCACGGATAGTAATGCAACTTTGTAATCTATGTAGAGCATGGGGAAGTGAATTCCAACGGAAAAAAAAATGAATTCAAAAAGTTGCCACCAGGTGAAAAAGTGGCGCTGCAAGATCATAAATGGATAGTGATTGGAGACTAGAGTGTGGCCAACGGTGGTCTTCTTTTCTATTGGCTAACGCTTCCGCCGCCATGTTCCTCCCAACTGGAGCACAAGTTTATATAGGCCACAGTAGGGATTTTTCACATTTTAAATAAATTTTTTGATTCACAGTTGTTCTACTGCCTTTGATTGAATTTAATGTTAATTTGAGAAACACAAACATTTTTCTTTCAATTTTGCACCCTAAAAACACTAATATATATACAGTCGGACCCCAATTTAACGAACCCCTATTTAATGAATTTCGCGATTTAACGAATTTTTCTTTTTCCCCGATTAAAATGAAGGCAAAAACCCCTATTTAACAAATAATTAACCCCGAATTAACGAATTATTTTAACAGCCGAAAAAAAATAATTTTTGTATTAGTTTAGGTAAACAAACGTAAACGTAAACGTACAGCAGGATATAAAGGACACTGTATTTTCTTCTCTCCACAAAGTCGAAAAAGAACTACTTCGAATCAGGAGTCAAACATTACTCAGTACATACTTTAAAATTTTAAATTAACTAGTGCGTAATTATTCGCTGTATTATTAGCTGCTGAATAAAAAGTGTGTAATTTCTAATTATGGGTGTTTTTGTATAGTTGCCTATTAGGGCTGTTCCATAAGGTAAGTGCAGAAATTTTTTATTTTGGACCCCGATATTACGAATAAACCCCGATTTAACGAATAAAATTTTCGGTCCCGATGAATTCGTTAAATCGGGGTCCGACTGTATATATATAAAAAATAAAACAAACCTTATATTTTGTGAGCAAAGCCTTTAAATTTTTTTTTTTTTTTTTTTTTTTGCAAAAATTAAATAAAAAATATGAGACATAAAATAAAAATCAATTTAAGAAAAAATAAAACAAACCTTATATTTTGTGAGCAAAACCTCTTATTTATTTATTTATTTATTTTTGTGTCATTTATATTTTTTTATTGACACTCGTACAAAATACTATCAGTTGAAGGGCCCCAAGGACAAAGGTGTTAAGCGACAGTTTCATGAAATTTCTGTTATAGGCATAAACAAAGGTGTTAAATGATAGCCCATCTGGTGGCAAAAGATGGAATGTCAATTCATATTTTTTAAACAATTACTTCAGTACAAAGGTGTTAAGTAATAATAAAAAATTACTTCATTGGTAGTGCAAAGGTGCTAAGTACAGTTAACACCTTTGGGAATGAGTTGGGTCCTGAGCTTCAGAAATTTCAAAGTGCAAAGGTATTAAGTCCAAAACTAAGCGTAGATGGAGCTTCTTTTGGCATAATGGCTGCCCCCATAAAACAAGCAAAACATCAGCCTATGTTGTCAGGTATGTAGAGTACGGGACAACATATGGCTAAAAACTCTTTGGAGATGAGAAACAAAGCTCAGAAGAGTACAATTGCACAACAGCACTAGAAGCAAACGAATGGCAAGAAAAATCAGAATCAAACACCAGTAGACTAGAAGTTTCTGAAAGTGTATCTTAGCCATAGGTCATATTTAATGAAATGTGAATTGTTACAAGTTGGGAGAAAAAAAAAGTAGGTCTTCAGCAAAAGCAACTTGCATCTGAAAGTCAACTCCTAGCCCAATCAAAACTGCAGATCTGCATATTTATTAGTCGTAACTCAGTCATAAATGTACTTTTACGACCAATAAATATGGTTTCAACAAAATCATGTTTTTTCAGAACTATTTTTAGATATTAGTGATCATTAATAATTTATTCTGAACAATATACAACTTATTTTCAGGAAGTAAAGCTTTAACTTTAACTTTATCTCGAAACTGCCAAGATGTTACTAAAATAAAGTAAATATCTCTTTGATATTGTTGAATTTTAATAGGGGAAATGGTGGAAATAAATAAAGGCTTTCTATTGCTTATTATCATTATTTATTATAATAGATTTTTATAACAGATAAGTAAATTTTTAGTTGTATATAAATCTATTGTTTAAATTAAAAATATACTTATCTATTATAAGTATTAAACTTAGTAAGTATTTATTTATAATTATTTAAATTTATTATATATAACTTCATGATAATAATACTCCAAAAAAATTCATTTAAATCTATTTTTTTTATACAATTTTTAAATATATTTGTTTATACATTTATTAAATCTATTTGTTTGTTTATTGTTGCGTATATAGTTGTATATAAATCTACTGTTAGTTCATTGTTGTATATGTATTGTTAGATATTATAGTTTTATGTTAACTTATATTATAAGGAATGTTATTAGGTTACTTTTTAGTAAATGATTAATTTTTTTTTCTGAAATCAGTTTTATTTCCGTTTTATTTTTAAATCAAAGTAAATATCTTTGATATTGTTGAATTTTAATAGGGAAAATGGTTGAATTAAATAAAGGGATATAAAGTCCTAAAAAAACTGATTTCAGAAAACAAATTTAGTTATTCATTTACTAAAAAATATCTAAAAATATATAAAATATCTTTTAATTATTTTTTTTTTTTTTGCCAAATTTAAATAAAAGATATGAGACAAAAAATAAAAATCAATTTAAAAAATAAAATAAAACAAGCCTTATATTTTGTGAGCAAAGTCTTTTATTTGTAATTTTTTGGGGTTTTTGTGTCAATCATATTTCTTTTATTGACACCAGTACAACATACTATCAGTTCTTATCAGTTATTTGTTTTATAAAGACAATAAATAAGTAAATATCTCTTGGATACTGTTAAATTTTAATAGGGGAAATGGTGGAAATAAATAATAAAGGGATATAAAGTATTAGAAAAATGGATTTCAGAAAAAAAAAATTAATCATGTACTAAAAAGTAACCTAATAACATTCCTTATAATATAAGTTAACATAAAACTATAATATCTAACAATACATATACAACAATGAACCAACAATAGATTTATATACAACTATATACACAATAAACAAAGAAATATATTTAATAAATGTAACTTCATGATAATAATCCTCTAAAAATTCTTTACTCAATAATAACAATTTTTCGAATAATCTGATCAATTAATCTTCATCAGGTCGAAAAAGGAAGAAATAAAACTATTTCCTTGAACATAAAAACAAATTCTAAATTACAATTCCAAATTACAATTGATAAAAGTTAAATTTGATATGATATAATTCAAACACTTTTATAATATAATTCAATTATTAAAATGATTGACAAAAAACATGAGATTACAAATAAACCAATTATTAAATGACAAATAAGAAACATTATTGTTTGTTTTATGTTCAAGGAAAGAAATAGTTTTATTTCTTGCTTTTTCGAACTTATGAAGAATAACTGATCAGATTATTCGAAATATTGTCGTTATAGAGTAAAGATTTTTTGGAGGATTATTATCATGAAGTTATATTTATTATTAAGTATAATAACTTATACTTAATAAATTACTTATTATTAAATAAGTATAAATAAATACTTATTAAGTATAATACTTATAACAGATAAGTATATTTTTAATTTAAACAATAGATTTATATACAACTAAAAATTTACTTATCTCTTATTATAATAAATATAACTTCATGATAATAATCCTTCAAAAATTCTTTACTCCATAATAACGACAATCTTTCGAATAATCTGATCAATTATTCTTCATCAGGTTGAAAAAGGAATAAATAAAACTAAAAACATAAAACAAACAACAACTTACATTACAAATGCTTCAAGTATAAATGCATAGATTTACTACTAAAAACTTTCCCCTTGTTTGCTTTTTATTTTGCCGAATGAATTTTTAATCTAAATATGACATTCTATTGAGTACGACCAGTTTCAAACTGTGGCAGGTTTCAATATGCTCTGCTTCTATATGTTTCATTTTATTAATGAGAAACTGTTTCACATCCCCTTCCTCATTTTCAATCAAGCCAATTCTGAAAAATTTCTTCGAGTTTTAAAATAAATTGAAAAGATTCTTTTTTACAAAAAAATAAACTTTTGTCATGAAAGCTCTTAATCCTTGTAAGTCTTTCATATGTAAGGTTGTAAGGGGAATGACCACCAACGCTGGCAACACATTTCGCACAGTGTTTATTTGTTTTTTATATACTTGTGAGTAGATAGCCAGAAATGCAGTATAAATGCAGTATAAAGAGTTCATTTCTGCACTACTGAGTTCTAACTTTTTGAATGTTGGCAACTCGCATGAAATCATATTTACTGCTGGCTTAGTTTGCTGTCTCTTTTGCAAAACTTCTAAAAAAATCACAAGCTTGCTCCCTATCGTCTACGAAATAGCTCCCTTTCGATAAATCCTTCATATATTGCGAAAGCATAATTAATTTTTTGGGACAGGCTGTTTGGCTCTCACTAAAGAAAACAAATTTTCCAAACAATCTTGAGAAACGGCCTGTCAAAAGAAAATCATAATTATTTTCATTCAAAAGATGATTTTGTAAATCTAAAATAGATTTAGTTGATATTAAAACTCCCTTTTGACAAGGCTTGAAAGGACCTTTTCTTGGACCAATTTTAATTTTTTCAAATAAACAAATTCATTAAGGAATGAAATTGCCTTGTCATAAGCTGCTTCATTCCTTTTGCTCAAGGCAAACAGAGGGTGGCGTGCTGTCATTATTTTAAACAATTGTTCAACTTGATCAAGAAACCAAGCAATAGTTAAATACTCTGGTTTATTAAGCTCTTCCCCCCAAAATTTGAGCCCACTACTAACAGAATGGCTGATGACATTGGTAGCAGATGAAACTCTCGTTTTTCGGAAATGGGAGGGATTTAAATCTTCTTCATGAAGCTTGGGTGATAATTTAAAATTTAATTTTTCATGATATTTGACCAAATCTTGCAAATGCTCGAAACAGACCAATTTACTTTTTAAATTATGTATTTGCACTATGTCATCTGGAATCGATATAATTTTGTTTGTGAGGAAAGAGGATCGAATATTTTTAAACAAATGGACAGGATCAGCAACAACATACACTCTGTCATTCTGATTAATGGGATGGGGAAAAAAATTAGAAGTGACGGCAAACCGTCCAGCAGTAATACCCTTAAGCTTCCAGAAAGACTGGTTTGCAGAACCCATGTCTGAGGTTACACTTAAAACGTGCAAACCAATCATTGTAGCTTTTTCTATAATCGATGTAAGTATGTTAACAATAATATCTCCTGAAACCGATTCACCTGTGAAGTGATATGCTACTGTTTGTTTCCACCGGTCTGTGATTCCAGCATAAACACTAATGCATGTGTAGCCAGATTGTTCTCATTTGTGGTGGTCACATAACACCTGCAGTTCGTATGCAGGGTGTCATAAACAATTTCAGGACGAATATTCATTTCGTCCAGAATTATGCAACAATCTTTTTGCTTAACATCCTTAAAATTATCTACTTTTAAAAAATTCAAAAACATCTTCCAAAACCCCTGGAGTAAAATTAATTGACTGTATTCTCCTTCTTAAAGTCCGAAGAGAAGGAAGGGGAAAATTTTGTTTTAGTTCATTGTAACCTCTAGTTCCACAGGTGAATTTAAGTTTAAGAGAATTTTTTATAGACTCATTAGACCAATTTGTGTTATGTCCCTTAAGCAAAAAATTGATTTGATCATCAGTAAATATCTTCTTCAATGATTTTAAATTTACATGTGATTCACTAGTTTTTTGTTTACGCTTAATTTGTCGTAATTTGTTTCTTAACTTATTTTTTATACTGACCTTTTTTAAAACTCTACTATAATGATCTATTTTGAGTTTTAACTCGCTTTGTTCGAGGCAGTACGGATGAACAACTGGATGTGGATGTTATCATTCCTATAGCTTCAGATGTTTCAATGTTAGTTGCACCGAGAGCCTAACAAAAATAAAATTTTTATATTAAAATGAAACCAACAGGTAAAATTTATTGGTTTATCCAACAGGTTTATATAAGGTTGTTTTAGAAAAACCGTTGTTGAAAAATCAAAATGTACATTTTAAAGTGTAGCTTAATCTAAAGATAGAAAATCTAAATGAAAAATTCCAATAAAAATGTCTTAAAAAAAGCCAAAAAACAAACATAGAAGTTTTTGTAGGAAAAAAAAAAAAAGAATATGTCCATCCTTTTCCAATTTTTCAATATCATATGATAAGGAATCACCATGTGGTGAACCTTGCCTAAAAAATTATGACTTGTATGAAATAAGGTGGCAAACAAAACGGCGTAATACCACAAAATTTAAATTTACAGAAGGAGCAAAAAACTTAATGTCACACATACAGTGGGATTTTGACGAGATTTTCTTTTTGTTGCCCTTAAGGATTATAGCACAGTCTTGGAAATTACTTTAGATTTGTACTCAGTGGGCCAATAACGTCAGGATGAAAAAATAAAATATTTTGACCAGAAGCGTAATTATACCGTTTTGTTCGCCACCTCCTCAAATGTAAATAGCTTTGATAAATCAATTTCCAATAATGTAATTACACTGACTCATGTAAAAAAAAAATATGCAAAACTATTATTTTATCAACAACAACAAAAAAAAAAAAAAAAAAAAAAAATACCCAGCCAGGATTTGAATTTGAACCTTAACCAATTACGCTGCCAGGCACACAATCCGATCTGGGGAAATATTTATACTTGGCACAACTTTTTATAAATAAAAAAAAACCACACTGATTTTTAGCTACTTTTGAAGATGACAAAGTCAAAGTGCAAGGAATTTATTAAAAAAATTAACTGCTGGAAGATTTTTGGCTTCTTCGTAACTAAAAACAAACATTAAAGTCTGGACAGCTGGGACAAATTTTCCAATCAGGATAAGTATGATGCTGTATTTGTAAGCCTTTTTTTTAAGTCTTGAAAATAATAAATGCAAATGCAAAATAAGTACATACTTGTTCTGATGTTTCATTAGCCTCAACAGCAACAGTTTTTTCGGGTAAAGCTTTTCTGGGTGAAGTTCTCTTCATTGGAGGTTTTCGTTTTTTCTTTTTTGGAATATGAGGGAAAATCGTGGGAATGGCATTAGGTTTTAGCCTTCTCTTGCCATCGGCTCTGTTCTGCTCAAACATTTCTGGAGCGAAATGAACCTACAAAATAATATATGGATATATTCACCACCTGGGAAACTAACTTCATTCTTTTCATACAACAACTGTCAAATGTTTTGGTCAAATAATACGACCCCTTGGAATGACAAGGTTCTGTCAGACTTCTGCTATATGAACAACGAACTCTTGTTGCAATCTGAGCAGAAATAGACTCTTTGTTGCAATCTGAGCAGAAATAGAGTTACAAGAACGCTCAAGTTCCAACTGATGAAATCACTGTTTGATTTATTGGAACGACAGCAGTTTTACTGAGAATGAGGTAGTGGGAAGTTAATACAGTATTACAATGTTTTCTGCAGCTTATTGTGACAAGCATTAAAAAGTAGGCCTACCATACCAAAAAAAACCACTACTGTAGGAGGAGAGATAACTGACTAATGAGTTAATGACATCGATTTACTTAAACAGTGAAATGTTACTTGGAACCTTGTCATTCCAAGGGGTGGAGTAGGCACCAATGTTGTTTTGAAAAATAAAGTTATATCTAAAACTTACCTCACAAAGGCAGGAAGCATTTGTAGGTGTCCAGTTTTCCCTTTTAACATTCACAGCCCATATCTTTCTTCTTTCTGGATCTCTGGGGAAACATTGCATTAAAAATCCTTTCGAGTCCCTATTTGAGCAGCCAACAGCAAAGCAACCAGGCATTCTAAAATTTATAGATGGTGTAAAAGAAATCATGCTAAAACCAATAAAAATTTTATAATTTAAACCTAATTCACAGAAATAATCGCCAAATCCTTAAATTACAACAGAATCAGCAGTCTAAAAATAATTAACCTCAAAGAAACTTTATAAATAATGAAGGATTAGGGAACAGTCGGTCCTTGATCGGGAAGCCGGGAGTTGGGGTCTGTTTGTAAACAAACCCAGCCCCAGTCAGTCTACCTGCAGTCGGAAGGGTGATGCCGAATCGGGACTTCCTTGCCTGGGGCGGGGGTTTTCTCCAAACGCTCGCCGGTGAGGGTCATTAAACTAAGTGACAGTGATTGAAAAAGTAGAGTTAGGAAAGGCAGGATAACTAATTTAAAAAATGAAAATAATAGATTTAATCACAAGTTAATATTTAAATTTTCAGAAGTTTGGGTGCATTTGTAAAATAAATATATAAAAGAAATAGAAGGTTTGCAGATTGTTGAGACAGAACCATGTAGTCATGTACTGGGAATACAATGGCTAGGAATGCATCACATGGGGGTATGAGGAACCTCACACATGACAATTCTGAGTGTTCAAGTGCCATCAAGATGAAAATGCACCTCATCTGACCACAGAATGTTCCAGGGCCACGCATCGTCGAAAGCCATTTTAGCCAAGAAACGAAATGCGAAGTCTGACTGCGTTTGTGGATCTTGCGGCTGTAACTGGTGCAGTATCTGGATCTTATGCAGGTACCAGTGAGTGCAAAACCTTTAGCACCATGGACCATGGAATTGTTAATTCATGTGCTACTGCTCGCACATTGTTCACCGAGTACCGGTCCACTGATGCTCCGTCAGCTACTGCCACTTCGTGGACAACATCCTCTGCAATCAGGCAGAGTCCTCTTCCTGGCAGTACACCTAAGTCCCCTGTCTCTTCGAATTTCTGCATCATCTTTCGTAAACCCCTTGCAGTCATGGGTCCTGTTTGCAATCCCTTCAAACTACGATATTCTCGCAGTGCTGATACACTATTGCTGCTGTTCTGGTAACAGAGCTTCACCAGGAGCGCGCGTTCTTTCCTTTCCAATGGCATGGTGATTTGTAATGATTGGTCGTTCACAGACACACAGCGCTTTTTACACAGCGCCGCTTTTTTACCTGGTGGCAACTTTTTGAATTTTTTTTTTCGTTGGAATTCTCTTCCCCATATGCTCTTTATAGCTTATATACAAAGTTGCATTACTATCCATGCAATAATGCGGTCTTCAGACCGTGCAGAAGTGGGGAAGTTTAATTATAATCACCCGATATGCAGTATATAAAAAAATTACCATTTCCACTTACCTCACATTAAAAGTTTCTTCTTCTGTCAAAATGGCAGTCCCAAATTACAAAAACCTTTTTCATGACAGATAACAGTATGACTGAAGGATAACACATAGACAAGAGTTATTACACATCGAATCACATAGTTTTCACTCAATATATTTAAGTACTGTTCGAGTAAGTGTGACTTACGACTAAAGCACCACTGAAACGCAGACAGGTAGGTGCAAAATAAAGCCTGGCTTGTTCCACTTTTGCACCATGAACAACAGTGTCTTTCATCTCGAGGTACCAAAATGGAACAAGCCGGACTTTATTTAGCACTTTATTTAGCTATCTGCATTCCAGTGGCACTTTAGTCATAAGTCGCACGTATTCGGACAGTACTTAAATATGTTGAGAGAAAATTATGTGATTTGATGTGTAATAACTCTGGCTATGTGTTATCCTTCACAGTCATACTGTTATCTGTCATTAAAAAGGTTTTCATTATTTGGGATAGTCGTTCGGAGTTTTGACCTTCTTCCTTCCCAGCTACCATTCTTGATCTGAAAAAAAAACAAAACAAAAAAACAAAAAACACAAGTGTTTTGTTCAGAGACTATTTTTTCTTACAAAATATCTTAGAGTAAATAAAGATCAAGCAATTACTATTTTTTTTAGTCAGTTCTGGAAAGATTTGAAAAATTCACTGATCAAAGAAAGTGTTTTTGGAAATTTGTATTGTTTTTGTTCAAATATCCGGATTAATATTTTTTAGTTTCATAAAGTTAAATTCCTTATTGTATACATATTATGGTTTGCAGTATAAAATGCTATACTGTATTGTGATGCTGTAAATCAGTTATTAATGATCTAATTGAAATTCTATATTTTAATTATCTGAAATGTTTAACTGCAAGAGATTTATAACAGACTATATTCTCTCGATGAATTCCTCATCACTTCTGTTTTAATTTTAGCTTAAATCAATATTCTGGATCTATTTTCTCTTTTTCTTTTTTTTTTTTTTTTTATTTATTTCTAAATTTAAAATTACAGTCCTGCTAGGTTTTCAAAATGAAATCCTGTGATGCAGGTGCTGAAAGTATAAATAATTTATATTTGTAATTTAAAAAGTATTAATCATATAAAATCATATAAAAATTATATAATTACGCAATTATACGAATTATACTTAAATTAGATTCAATTATATAATTATATAAAAATCAATATATCACAGAAATATAAAAAGAAAATCAAAACTAAAAAGAAAATTATTATAAATATCATTCATTACAATCAAATTTAAGGTTCCCAAATTATTTTTTACTTATTATTCTAATTACAATTTCTTTCTTTCAATGTTTATACTGTATAACATTACTGTATAACATAATGTTTATACTGTATAACATTAAAAATTTCTAAATCTAATTGTGAAAATAAAACTTTAAATAACAATCTCTCATGCCAAAATTATTCAACTAAAAAATATATAAACAAAATATCAATACACAAGACCAAAAACACACAAAATATAAATATAATATATGTAATCAAAAATACCTAAATATTCCAGATAATTTCGCCAAATATTATTTTTTTCAGTATTTGCCTTTTTAATATACTTATTTTATTAAATTTATTTTGTTTTAATTCATTTGTAATTTGCATAAAAATCTTTAATAGAATTCTATTTTTATTTCTTAATCCAAAGTTGTTCTTAGGATTTTCATAATATAAAATCTTTATTAATGTATTTCTAGTAATATTTTCTAAGTTATAATTTCTAATTTGATTTCTAATTTTATAAAAGTTATTTATTATTAAAGAATATAATATTTTTTCTTTTGGCATCAAAATTTTATATTTTATTCTTATCTGTATTTTTTCATTCTTTGTTAATATACAATAATCTTGTATTATGTAATTCATTATTTTATTTAATATTCTATTTATGTTATTAGTGTCTGTATTACCTAAATGTACCCAACAACATAATCCATAATTTATTAATGAATCTATAAATGATTTATATATTAACATCTTGTATCTTATAGAAAAGATACCCTTTATATGTTGAAACATATATATTAATGAATTAAGTTTATTTAATATATATAAATAATGTGTTTTCCAAGAGAATTGATCATTAATATATAAACCTAGATATCTAATTGTTTTAATAATTTCAATATTTTCACAATTACAACTTTGGAAGTTTATGTCATCATCGAATAAACAATTATAATCATGATATTTTATTACTGGATTTGTATGTAAAAATTTATTTTTTGTTTTCAATATCATTAGTTTTGTTTTTTCACTATTTATTTTCATTTTATTATTGTGTGTCCAAATAATTAATTTATTAAAGTCTTTTTGTATATTGTATTCTGCAGTTTCATAATTTTCATTTATATTTATCAATATGATGTCATCAGCATAAGCAAAAATTTTTGATGTTGATATTGTACTATATAATGTATTTAAGTATAAAATAAATAAAAGTGGTCCTAAGTTTGAACCTTGAGGAATTCCTGTTTTTAATTTATATGTTTTACCTAATTTTGAATTTAAATTAATTCTTATTTTTCTATTTTTTAAATAGTTTTTTAATATTTCTATCATATTGCCTCTTATTCCAATATGAAATAATTTTTCTATCAATATCTTATGATTAATACTATCAAATGCTTTCTCAAAATCTATAAAAATAATATATATATAATAACCGTTATTTAATGCACAATTTATGATTTTTTGGAAATCTTGAAAGAGTTTATCAGTACTTAAATTTTTTTGATATGCAAATTGTTCTTTTTTTAGTAATTTATATTTATACAAAAAGTTATATATTGAATTAGCTAAGCATGTTTCTATAATTTTTGACATATTGGAAAGAACAGAAATTGGCCTATAATTTTTTATATCATCAATTTTTCCTTTTTTATATACTGGAGTTATTTTCGCAGTTTTCCAAATACTTGGGTAAGTTCCATATTCAAACATGGCTTTTATAAGTTCATGCAATATTGCTGCAAATATATCCATATACTTTTTTATATCTTTTACAGCAATATTATCAATACCAACAGTATTTTTATTTTTCATTAATGTAATTATATTCATTATATTTTCAATACTAGGTATATTAAACACTATTGAATTTATTGAAGTTTCAATATCCGTATTATTACTTCTAGTGTTACAATTACATGTACTAACAACTTTACTAAATGTTTTACCAAATAATTCATCAGTTTGCTTATAATTATATTTTTCTATTAATTTACAAATTTTGTTTTTATCAATAGTTTTATGTTCATTATTTTTTATAATATTATTTATTATATTCCAAGTCTTTTTATTATTATTGTAAGTGTTTAGAAATTTATTTTGATAGAATCTTTGCTTTGTTTTTTGTATTAGGTTTTTTAACCAATTACTCTTTTTTCTATAAATTTCTCTATATTCTTTATTTGTTTTATTGTTTTTATGTTTTTTATATAACTTATCTTTTTCCTTAATATGACTATATATTTCATCTGTTATCCATTCATGTTTATAATTTTGTTTTTTATTATTTTTAGTTTGATAATGATATTCATGGTTTTCTCTATATTTTTCTTTATTACTTATTTGTTTTTTAGATTTATTTATAATTTTTACAAATTTATTTATTATTTTATTTGGGTCAATTATTTGCTTATTTCTTATATTATTAAGTAAGTTTTCTGATTTTTCAATAAATAATTCCTCATTTATTATATTATTGTGTCTTCTGAATTTTTTAAGATTTTGATTACTTTTACTTAATTTTTGATTAAATATTTCTAACATTATTATATAATGATCTGATATTTCTGTTTGTATAATATTACTTTTAGTATCTTTATTTTTTAAATTAATAAAACAGTGATCTAAGCATGTTGAAGTATAAGATTTTATTGTCTGTACTTCTCTAGTTGCAGTATCAATTAAATTCTCAAAGCCATAAGTATTAAAAATTTCTAAATATTTCAGTACCAAAGAATTGTTTTTTTTTTCTAGAATATTAATATTCATATCACCAATAATTATAAAATTATTAGTTTTTTCCAATTTTTTATGAGCATATTCTATAGTGTTTTCTAATTCTTTAAGAAAATAGTTTTTATTCGTTAGAGGAGGTTTATAAATTATTAATAATTTTTTTAAATTTGTACTATTATCAATTTTACTTATATTAATATCTTTATATTTAAGTACACATGTAATATTTTCAAATGTTATTGTGTCAATCTGAAAATTCATCAATGTATATTCATTTTTATAATACATTATTATCCCACCACCTCTTCTATTTTTCCTAAGATTATATATCATACTATAGCCTTCCAGGGTAAAATATTTAATTTCATTTACATTTATGTTTATTTCTACTAAAATTATTATGTTTATTTCATTTAGAAATTTTTTTATATGACAAATGAGATAATCAAAATTCTTTTTTATACTTCGTATATTTAAGTATAATATTTTTTCAGAAGACTGATTTATTATTCTATTTATATACCATTCTTCAAAATCACAGTAAATATTTAATTTTTTCTGATCTGATATTTCAAACATTAGTCAAACATTTTTAGATTATTTTTTTAAGATCATCTTCATTCATTATTTTTATTATAGATGAATTTTCATCTTTTCTTACTAAGATCTTATGGAACTTTGTCCAAGTGAATTTTGGGTGAAATTAAACTAATAATTGCATCTTCAGAAGCTTAAAAATTATTATTATTTTTTTTTTTTTAATGTGAATCAGTCCTAATAGGTATTTCTAAAAGAGAAATACCTGTGGTATAGGTACTGAAAATTTAATCTAAATACAGATAAGTGAAAGAAAAAAAAAATTAAGATTAATAATATTAAAATTTAAAACTACCATCAATAATATCTATTATTAACTGATTTTTAACCTGACTAATTCTTTCAAAATTATAATTTTCCCATTTTAATTGATTGAAAAGACTATAAAGGATTTGATTTTTTTGTCTAAATCCCATATTATTTATTTTTGTAACATTAAATATTTTTATCCAACCTTTTCTGGTGTTGGAATTATTTTGTAAGTTATCTTTTTTATTTTTTATATCAAAAAAATTCTTTATCATATTGTTATAAATAAATTTTTCATTTAATAAAAGTATTTTATATTTCTTTCTTATGCTTTGTTGTTCCTCAGGTTTTTTGTTTTTAAAGTTAATCATTACGTAATTAAAGATCTTCAGAATAATTTTATTTATATTTTTAATTTGTTGTCTGTTTATAAATATCCAACAGTCCAAACCATAATTTATTGTCGAATCAACATATGCCTTATAAACAACCAATTTCTGTTTAAAAGGAAACATATTTTTAATGTGATAGAAAAGATATAATAAAGTATTCAGTCTTTTTAAGATATAATTATAGTGGAAGTTCCAAGAAAATTTGTCATCTATATAAATACCAAGATATTTTTGTTTATGAACACTTTCAATTGTAGTACAATTACATGATTTAATTAAATTATTTAGTTTTTTAGAATTTATGCAATTTTCATCATGTAGTTGTAGATCTAAGTTATAATTTAACTTTTTATTTTTATTCTTAATCACAATAATTTTTGTTTTATCTTTATTTATTGTCATTTTATTATTCCTTGTCCATTTTTGAATATTATTTATATCATTTTGCAAAAAATTAAAAGCATCTTCCTGATTCCTATCATAAGTCATCAAGAGTACATCATCTGCATAGATATATATCTTTGAATATTGGATGCAATTGTTAATCGAATTTATGAAGATATTGAAGAGCAACGGACCCAAATTTGATCCCTGAGGAACACCACACTTTATATTGAATAAGTTGCTTTTATAATTTTTTATTTTAATTCGAAATTTTCTTTTTTTTAAGTAACTTTTAATCAATTCATAAGTATCGCCTCTTATACCCATTAAATAAAGTTTATCAAGTAACAAATCATGATCAACAGAATCGAAAGCTTTTTTAAAATCAATAAAAGCAATGTAAATAATATTTCCTTAAAATTATCTGCAATATTTTCATTTAAATTTATTAAAAGTTGCGTTGTACTCTTCTTGTTTTGATAGGCATATTGATTTTCACTAATAAGATGATTTTTTTGTATAAAATTATAAAGGGTATTTGTAATATATGTTTCTAAGATTTTTGAGATATTTGAAAGCAAAGAAATTGGTCTGTAATTTTCAAAACGTTCAGCATTTCCTCCTTTGAAAATAGGTGAAACATAAGCAATTTTCCATAAATTTGGATAAGTATTGGTATTCAAAATTTTCTTGGATAATTCAACTATAAAATCTGCGAAAATTTCTTTGTTTTTTTTATATCAGTTATATTTATATAATCAATACCAACTGAATGATTTATATTTTGTTTAGTTATTATACTTAAAATATCATTTGTATTTGGTGGCAAGAAGATAATAGAATCTTTTAACGAAGGATTTTCATATTTTAGCATCTCTTTTTTATTGCTATTTTTGTTGATTTCCTGTGTTTGTGTAAAATTTTTTTTAAATTCCTTAAAGATTATTTCTACATCATAATTTTCTAACATCTTAATTATTTCATTGTTTGAATTTTTATTATTATTAGTAACTTGTTTTTTTAAAATATTCCAAATTTTTATATTTGGATTTTTTTCCTTTTCAATTAAGTTTTTGAAATAAAGTCTTTTTTGTCTTTTAATAAAGTTTTTGATCCAGTTTCTTTTTTTCTTGTAACTTTTTTCAATATTTTTATTTGTTTTATTATTTTTATATTTTTTAAATAATCTGTTTTTTTCTTCAATTTGTCTCATGATTTCATGAGTCATCCACGGATTTTTAAATACTATTTTATTTTGTTTTGAATCTGTCTGTAAATTGTTTTGGTTATTATCCTCATTTATTTTATAAAGCTTTCTAGCTTTTTTTATTATTTTTTGAAATTTATTAATAATTATATTAGGGTTTGTATATTTATTTTTTTCAATGTTAGAAGTTAATAAAATAACTTTACTGTATAAGTAATCATCATTAATCTTGTAATATCTTTGTATTAAATTTTTTCTTAAATCTAAATTTTGATTATTATTTTCAATCTCAAGTATTAAGCCATAATGATCGGAAATGTCACATTCAATAATGTTAGAGATCATTTTTAGCTTTTTTGAGTATAGGAAACAATGGTCAATACAAGTTTTAGATAGAGATACAGTTGTATTGACATTTCTTGTGGTTTTATAG
>JAFIDM010009631.1:265606910-265620245 GCA_023159025.1 Thereuonema tuberculata | reverse complement strand
CCCACAAAAATTTTAGCCTTTGTTTTAAAATTGTGTGAAAGGAAACAAACATGTATAAAAAGAAATTTATAAAGTTTCTGAATAAATTTTCTTTTTATACATGTTTCCTTTCACACAATTTTAAAACAAAGGCTAAAATTTTTGTGGAGCAGCACTCCCCCACTAATTTTAGCTCCGTCCAAACTGCAGTCATCAAACTTAACTGAAGTTTGCTGCACTCCGCCATTAATGTTTGAATGGAATGTTATTTGATTAGATTCAATTCCGTTGACTTCATTATTTTTTCGACAATGATTTTTATTTAATGGTTGATTTTTTTTTTCTATCGATATTTTTAGCTACATAAATGTCTTAATAGTTTAGAATTGTTCCATTTTATTTGAAATTTGATGTTTAACATCTTGAAAAAGCATTTACTTGATTCAATTAGTAAAAAAATAATAATTGCAAAGAAAAAATTCGAAGGAATCTGATTTACTAAGATCAAATCCTTTTCATTCGACAAAAGGAATATAGATTTTAAGTGTTCTATGAAAGGATGTAGTTCCTCAAAACGTTCAGTTTTCGCTAATATTTTAATGATGCTTTTTAAAGAGAAAACTGAATACGTTTTGAGGAACTACATCCTTCCATAGAACACTTGAAATAAAAATCTACATTCCTTTAGTCCAGTGGTCGGCAACCTTTTGTTGTAAAAGGGCCAAATATGTTATGTGGGGATTACTGCGGGCCGCATTTGGGCTAAAAATTTTAATAACAAAAAAAAAAAAAAAAAAAAAAAAAAAAAAAAAAATTCCAACAAGTCCCGCGGGCCGCACCAAAACGCTTCATGGGCCGCGGGTTGCCGACCGCTGCCTTAGTCGAATGAAAAGGATTTGATCTACTTGGTAAATCAAAGATTCCTTCGAATTTCTTCTTTCAATTGGGGAAAAAAAAAATAATAATAATTGCAATCAAGTAATAATGCTTTTTCAAAGAAAAGAACTAGAATAGAATAAGGAAACATAATAGGTAATTTTCTTCGAATTTAAAGATGTCAACGTTCCATTTTATTTGAAATTTGATAATTCTAAAACTATTAAGACATTTATGTAGCTAAAAATATCCAAAATACCAATAGAAAAAAAAATCAACCATTCGATAAAAATCATTTTCGAAAAAATAATGAATTCAATGGAATTTATCTAATCGAATATCTTTTTATAGAAACTTTCCTAAGCCTAACTGAAACCTGTATGGTATGCTCGATTGAAAAACAGCAAATACATACTGAAAACAATAAATAAATAAAGGAAGACAGTTAAAAATAAATCGTCTATCACTAAATAAATCACTTCTCTTTAAAATTGCTTACCACTGACCATGAGAATGGAGAGACACTAAAAGGCATGTACGGTCCAGTCACTATAAACGTTTGTTCCTCTCAGGGACATCTATGGGGTGAAGAAACAAACAAAACAATGTTCGTTTCGCAACACGTGATTCAAAGTAATCGTTGAATCCTTTAATTTATGTCCGGAATATTAGTAATTCATTATTTTATTTTATAAATAATTTATTTTTTGCAAGTTTATTGTATTAATTATTTATTAGTTTTAAATTTTTAAGAGGCTGCTCCCTCTACAGGAATTTTTAGTAGATATTGTTATTTCAATGATCTGGGATAAAGGCTATGAAGATGATGATGATGATTAATAACTTCATTTGTTTTCATAATCTACAAAATTACAACTATAAAATCTATTTTGGGTATTTTTTCCCCATAATTTTTCTATTAATTTTCGTCTTTTTATCAGTTCCTGCATTTCGTGGGCAAGGCTAATTTGAAATCTAATGATTCTTTTAAAAGGTTAAATTCATTTCCTACTTGGAAACGTAGGGGGATAATGTTGCAGTAATTACCAGCCAACGTGACTAAGTTGAGCTGAAATGGCTAGTTGGATGTTGGCTTGACTCAACCCATACAAGGAAACAAGGGATCCATTTGATAGAGGGGTGGGGAAATCTTAGGACCAATCTAAAGTTGAAATATAACTAAGAAAAATTCTCAATCTCCGGCGTAGGTTTTTATATTATCCTGTATACAAACACTTTACAACAGCAGTTATCTGGCTTTATTATGCCTCTTTTTTTTTGTATATTCATTTTGTCACTATCCGGTGACAAGTGCCGGCTGTTTGGTTATTCGTTTTTCTCATTTTTTTTTAATTATTTTTACCGACCCTTTAAAGAAAAGGCAAGAAATGGGCCTCTATTGTTTTTGTTAGATAATTTATGTCAATTTGTTATACACTCAACCTCTGGGAAATTAAGTTGACTATTTCTGGTATTATGCAGGAGATTTTAGTCGACATCCATAGAAAATCCTTGCATAGTACTGTACGTTAAAATGTTATAGAAATGTCAAGGGCGTATATAAGGGGGGGGGGGGGGGGGGCCCCCCCCCCTAAATAATGAAGGTATGACCTCCCAACGTTTTTTTTTTTTGGTTGAACAGATAGTTTTCGATGGGGTGTCTTCTTAAAATTACTTAACTTACCCTTACATTAAACTTGGCCCCCCCCCCCAAAATATATTCTATATTCGCCACTGCGAAATGTTATAGACTAACGTTGATTTACATTGCTTTACGTATAACCAAGTTTCGCTAATTTACAGAACTTTAAAAGATCGAGGGACCACAGATCTCTTGAAACTCGAATAAATATCGAATAAAATACTTGAGATGTGATCATCGTCTTTAGTTCATTATTAGCTCTGATTAGGTTCTCTTGTCTGCAGCGATGTAATGTATTTTAGAGCTCCGTCTTATTTTCCAACCAAAAACAAAAATAAACAGACTGTATTTTGCCACTGGGTTTCATTTCCATAGTTACTAGAGGCGGATTTACACTTTTGCCGCCTATGGGCTGCGCCAGATTTGCCGCCCTTCTTCCTGACCCTCCTGTCTGAATATATCACTAGTAAACTATACTGATGTTTATGTTTAGTTTTGAGCTAAGTTACTGATAATTTACAACTCGTCTATTCGTTAGAATTTACTTACTCAGAGTATGAAAAAATATATATAAATATATAGACCCATAATGATGCATTCCTTTCCTTAAGTCATCATCATTAGTATTCTGTCTCATGACAGGTCCATGGCAAAAAACAATAAAATCAGTGAAGTCTCTTCCTCCATTTTCCTCTGTCTCTTGCTGTCTCTTTCATTACTTGATATCCATTTTCGTTTCCCGTATCATCCAGTATCATTATTCTTCTTCTTCCCCTTGGGCGCTTTCCCTCAATATTTTTCTCCAATACATTTTTCATAAGGCTTTCCCTCTTAATACATGTCTAATCCAATTATTCTTTCTACTTTTTAAAGTCTTTATTAAGGATCTTTCTTCATCAACTCTTTTCAAAACTTCTACATTCGTTATCCTATCCGTCCATTTTATCCTCTCCATCCTTCTCCACATCCACATCTCAATGCTTCTAACCTTTCTTTATCTCTCTTCCTCAGTGTCCAAGTTTCCGAGCCGTATAATGTTGTGCTCCAAATGTAACATTTTATTAGTCTCTTCCTCAGATTTAAATTCATGTTATTAATAAATAAATTCTTCCTGTTGTAGAATGCAAATTTTCCTTTCCTAATTTTGACCTTAATGTCTATGTCGCATTTTCCGTTCTCTTGAATGATGCTTCCCAGATACTTATATTGACTTACTTGTTCTATATTCTCCCTATTCAGCTTCAATTCTAACTTCTCTCGGTCTCTAGCAATTCTCATCACCTTTGTTTTCTTTATGTTAATCTTCATAACATAAGTTGTACAAGCTTTCTCAAATCTTTCCAATAAGTGTTGCAGATCCTTTTCCGGGTCAGCTAAGATTGCCTGATCGTCTGCAAATCTTATACTTTTAACTTGTCTACCTCCAATACTGAGTCGCTTATTCAGACTAAGATTTTCCTTTTTTTTCTCTTTCATTTTAATCAAAAGCATCTTTTAGCATTTCTTCTGAAAAATACTGAAAAGAACCGGAGACAGACAGCATCCCGGTCTTACCCCTTTTCCAATTGTACATTCCTTTCTATTTTTACCATTTGTATGAATTATTGCTGTTATTTGTATGAATGATTGTGGGAAATATAATTCTGCTATTAGTCTTCCATCTCTCCAATCCACACCAATCTTCTTCATTGTTTTAACAATTTATCCCACTTCACCATGTCAAAGGGTTTGGCCAGATCAATAAAGCAACTATACACTGCTTTATTAAGTTCTATATACCTCTCACATATAAATCTCTCGTGCCCCAATTGCATCTCTCGTGCCCCTATTTTTTCTGAATCCAAATTGATCTTGTCCCAAAAAATACTCAGCCTTGTTGTATAATCGGTGTTTGAGTATGTTTAGTAACAACTTTGAGGTATGAGATATTATACGTATTGTTCTATAATCACTGCACTTCGTAGGACGATTAGTTTTCCCAATTGGTATTGTAATGCTTTCCGTGAAGTCTTTAGGCCATACTCCCGTTTTACGTATGAGGTTGCATAGTTTCCATATCTCATTTATTCCATTTATATCTAATTGTTTTAGGAATTCACCTGAATTCCCATCGACTCCTTCCATTTTCTTATTTTTTAGTTCTTTGATTGCCAATTCCACTTCACACTTCAATATATCAGGGCCTCTATTATCGCCTATTATTACACTTTGTTTTTCTAAGCAAATTCTCTTAGGTTTTTCGTCTTTTGTATACAAGTTCTCTATATATTCTTTCCATATTTCATCCTGTTCTTCTATGTCATAAATCAGTTTTCCTTTCTTATTTTCAATAGGAAGATTATTTAACTTATTCTTTTTGTATTCGTTACACATTCTAAAAATATGTTGTAAAAATTTGTTTAACAGAAAATTAAACATCAAAGTTAATTTAAATAATTGGAATATATTTCGTACTTAACAGTCGCAGAAGATATGTATTAGAAAGTAAATACAGTATAAGTAAATACACAGACATCGGGTTGGGACATGCAAATGATTATAATGCCAGTAAAAAAGTGATATGTTTACAGTGGCTAGGCGTGAGTCCTGAACAGGGGAAGCTCAAGCTTGTAAAATGTATAATCACTAAAACAAAATAGTGGAACGAAAAATATCTGGAACTATATCCTTTTATAATTACTCTCTCGGGATTAAGATTGTTACAAAATTGACCTAAAATAACTTTTTAACTTTTTTTCTGCTTTTATCAAATATTTATCCTACCTTACTTTGGATAAGGTTTTTAAGATTTTTTTCTTGCAAAGATATCAATTACGTCATCATGAAATGAGGGTCTTTTGCAACCTTCGCAACCTTTTCAATACTTGTTGAACTCGTAAAAATAATTTAGTAAATAATTCATTTTAGGTTTTTCTTCTAATCTGTAACAATCTGTTCTTTAAATTTCTAAATTTATTACTTCTTATTTATTTGAGGGAACTACTTCTCATCTATTGAAGGTATCTTTCAAATTAAGAATATTCCTAACTTTAAATAAAATTTATAACATTGAATCAACTTATTACAATATCAAATTTGAAAAAGTATTTTTGGAAACTGTTAATCATCTTAGTTAAATTACAGAAAATAAATAAATTTATTAAAATAATTCCAATTTACATCTTAGATCAAAAAATTATTGAAGTCATAGTAAAAAGTAAAAAAAATAAAATTAAATTGTAATTTAATGACAAAAAAACAAGATTCTAAATTTTTACTCATTCCTTTTTTTTTTTCAAAAGTAATCAATATTAAATTGTATTTTTAGAGCTAAATACTTTATTTTTATAATTCTACTGCTTAATTACTTTATTTTTTTTTTCAACGAAATGGACAAATAGAAGAATATTCAGACAATATTCAGAGTCGTATATCTTTTGTTGAAAACAAAGTAGTTTAAAACATGAGAGAGCTCGAATCAGAAATTATAGCATTTTTCTATACATTAGGGTAAAGTCTCCTAATTTGTACCGGTCCCTAAATTGTACCGCTATGATATCTTGTAATAGGTATGTCTTGTGGCGTCGGCACACGGCTAGTATCTTCACTGCGATGTACTGGCACTATTCTACTAGCCACATCTTTCTACGACCTGTTGTTTTATCACAGTCGACGTTTTCATGTTCTCTCTGTTTTTGAAGTTATTTTGATAAGGAAAACCTAAGGCCCCATACAATACAAATTATGTGCAAGAACTAATTTTTACATAGTCTAAGATTCTCAACTTAGTTGGCATTAAAATTGTATGTTTGTATTAAAAATTAAATTCTTCAGTAATGAAGGAATACATGTAGAGTTCAAGATGGCGACGTCTCCTAAATTGTACCAACCAAGTTATCTTAAATTGTACCGGTACAATTTCAGATAATATTTTCCAAAAAAAGTTAAAATTTAGGTTTTCATTTGCACCAAGGCTTAAAAATGCATTATGTGTATTATGTTAAGGCTTAAAATTAAAATGTGTATTATGTTACTCAATTTTTTCAATTTCGGTACATTACTGACCGAATTTAAATTTTTATTCGAATTTTTAATAGGTTTTGAGTTAGAGTTGGGGTAGTTTTTTTAAGTAAGAAATATGAAGATTCCAGTTCAATAGAAAATAAATCTACATTTAAAAGTATTTTATATGAGGAAATTATAACTGAAAAAATTAAATAGCCTTCTTAATTATCATTCTAACTAACTTAACAATGCGCTCAATTCTCATGTAATTTAAATAGCCTATTTTTTTTGTATTATTATTATGGATGCACAATTTGGTCCCTCAACGTTTAAACATCAAGTAGGAGCCATTACCAATCTTTTTGACTCTTAAAAGTCTGAATAAATTAGAGTAAATAAATATTTTTTTGAAAAAAAAAAAAATTATAATATTCACCCCACCCCCCGAAATTTTAGCTGTTTCTAATCAAGTACTACTTAAATGTTGTTGTCAAAATAATAATAATAAAACAATATTAATAAAACATAAGCCGTCTTTGTACAAACTCATCTTTTACAGAAATTATGTGCCTGGTACATTTTAGGGGAAGGGTAGTACAATTTAGGGAACGGTTTCCTAAATTGTACCAGTTGACATATTTTTTCTTTTTGTTGAAAACTATGTATGAAACATATTGAAATATTTGCTCAAATACGTGAAAAGCTTCAAAATCCATTGCTTTGTGTTGTTTAAAGTCTAAAAAAGTTCTTGCCCAACCAATTAAGGAAAAATATGGAATTTAGTAAAAATGGTACAATTTAGGAGACCTTACCCTACTTTCATTTTCATTTTCTTGGTTTTATTTTCATTATTCAGTTGTCTCCTTTAAGTCATAATAAACTTGAATAGAATGATAAACATAAATTCAGCCAAAATACAGCAATTTTGTTTTTCACTACTAAATATGTTTCAGATATACATTGGTTATATTTTTAAGATATTTTAAGAAATAAAACCTCTTAATTGTTTGTAAACTTCCTTTGTAACTTCGTCCTGCCTTTAATAAAATGATTTTCTAATTAGAAATAATAATAATAATAAGCCCCCATGGACCTTACCTCCTCGCGGTGGGAGCGGGAACTACATTAGCTTTAGGGTAGGCTAAAGGATCCAACCATCTACATTGAGATTTTGTTCAAATATTGATCATGCTGCATCGGGTGTGGCGCAGGATAAAGTCACCCGCATTCGAGGGTTAAGCAGAGGCCTCCTTCGAAAAATATACTAAAGTTACCGCAAGTGATGGTGAAGAAAGTGGCACCCAATTCTGTAGTATGGGTATCACAATACTCGGGCAACACCATCCAGCCCGAACGGTCGGAAGTGTTTCGTCTGTGTCAGAGCAGGCGACCACCAAGACTGGGAAATCCCGTTTGCGCATCCGATAGTCATTGCAGATGAACTAGGATCTTATGCGGGACTTCTACACCGTTACACAGTTAGGGACTAATCTCACACGATACAGACATCCACTACACCACGCATTCACCACACGTTATCCATCGTTATGTTTCAAACGCACTTCCAGCCAAAAGTGGGGACTTGCAGCTCTAACCATAAAAATGAGAGGAGAAATACCCCTTTTACTGCATGTGTCCAGCACTTCGCTAATCGCTTCTATTGTGGTAGTTTTGCCGTGGGCTTTTTAAATCACCCCCAGAAAATAGAATCCGTTCCAATTTGAGAGTCAAGTGAAGACTCTCTGGGTCCCCTAATTAAGTTCTTCTTCTCATTTTTGTGGTTAGGGCTGCTAGTGCGTTTGTAGGCTTAGGGCTTAGCGAACAGTGGGTAGCGGACCAGCGACGTTCCGTAGTAGTAAACAATCTTATTCCCCTAAGCATACTAGCAAAAATTAGGGAAGAAGTCTCTGCCACAGAAAAACACACGGCACCCACTACTACCTTTATGGACACTACCTTTATGGCAAACACAGAAGCAATCTCTACCCCTCAGTACACATGCCCCAACAATACAACTAATGACAAATTAAAAGCAGCACATGATCATTTCTACAATACACTATCACAATATACAGTAGCAATAACTCTCCACAATCATATACCGTCTCAATACATACACTATCCAACAACACCTTCACAATATCCAAACATTAGAAGACATACACACGACACTCTACTGCGAGACACAGGGAACCATTCGGGCTCTTGGAATCAAACAACACCATATACCTCCCACTGTACGGTCACAAGAATACATCCCCCCTTAGAGATTTCGCCTTGAGAACCGCTTCAGCGACCTTCGAGGAGATATAGCCAGGCTCAGGCTATAGATTGCATAAAACAAAACAAAGAATCTTATGTCCCAGGTTACGCAGATATTCAAGCACATAAACACTCTCCCTTCACACTCAAACCATCATAACCAGGTTCAGGAATATCTCGACACACTAAAACAAAAACTTAGTGCACTTGCTAAAAGATTACAAAGATACTGACAGTGCACTCTGCACAAACAACAGAACAACACTTTCCAATAAAATGAGAACAAATTCTACAGAGCCCTTACATTGCCCTCTACTACACCTAACACAAACACTCCCACCAGCAAGGTGTTACATGAATACTGGTCGTTTCTGTGGTCAAACCACATCCCCCACAATTGCAAAGCACTATGGATCACGGAGGAACAACAACTGACTGAACAGTTACCTTACATGCCCTTCAATGAGATTACACTCGCAGATTATTGATCGGTAATCCTACAGCAGGCGTATATCGACCACAAGAAGGCATTTGATTCGGTCCCTCATTCCTGGCTCCTACACACTCTTCATCTCTACAAAATACATCCGAAGATCACGGCATTCTTGGATGCCACGATGAAGAGTTGGAACACAACATTACACTACGCACCTCCAACACCTCCATCACTACAGTCCCCATTCCCATAAAGACAGGTATTTTCCAGGGAGACTCCTTGAGTTCACTTTGGTTCTGATTCACCTTGAATCCATTGAGCCAAATGCTAGACAATTATTAAAAAATAATTTTCTTCATTTTCTAATAGTTTTAATATTTCAAAATATGATGCAGAACTTAACGTATTAATTAAAAGCTACAGAAAAATAAGACTTTAGATTTATAATAGTAAAAGAAATATAAATACAAAAAAAATCTTTTTCTTTAGATTTTGTTGTGTTCAATGAATCATTGTTTACATCTGATCAGCGTTTATACGCATAAAAATAAATAATTTATTAATTTATTTTGCGAAACTATTCATTTTCTGAAAAGAAAAAAAATCATTGAAATAGACAACATAAATAGACAGCAAGAAAACACAGAAACAATCTCTACTCCTAAATATATACATGCCCCAACAATACAACTAATGACATATTACAAGCAGCACATGATCATTTCTACACTGCTCTAGCACAATGCACAGCCACAGACCCCATACTCAGGCCGCCACTCCCCAACGCATATTTATAAATAAAAGCATATTATAAAAGCGTTATTCTGTCTGTCATAAGACTTTACGTTTTTCTAATTTTGTGACCAAACTATAAGAGATAGATTGGTCATGTAAATGGATAAAATGTAGATCTTTTTAAGACAAACAAAATGCTACAAAAATCTTTAAAAAAGTTTTTGGTTTCCAAGGTTTTAAAAGGTCAAATTTTGACTTTTTCTCAATATAAACGAAAAGTATAAAAGATGGAAGAGAACATTATATTGAGAAAATGTTGGTATTTGAAAGTTCTATCGAACGATGTATCACTTATTCACAAACGCTTCAGCGTTTGCAAGATACATGCAAAAATGTGAATTTTCGGTGTGTGA
The DNA here is from genome assembly GCA_023159025.1 of Thereuonema tuberculata. Lineage (NCBI taxonomy): Eukaryota > Metazoa > Arthropoda > Chilopoda > Scutigeromorpha > Scutigeridae > Thereuonema > Thereuonema tuberculata. Next base: position 265,609,918 of record JAFIDM010009631.1, on the reverse strand, counting down.
CGCCAACCCGCAACACATCCGAGTTATTCGGAGAAGCCACAACGGGCTGGGAAGTTATATATTCTCCGACGATCGCAACATTAATTTGCTAAATAAATAAAGTTTGTTTTTTGAATGCTATATATTCAAAGGGTTTCCGGTGCGAAGCGACGGTACCCGGCTATTATTATTATATATTATAAAAACGTATATTATAAAAAAAGATTATTCTGTCTGTCATTCTATAAGCAAAATGTTAAATTATAAATTTCTAAAACGTCGGAGCAAGGAAATCTTTTGGAAAATGATTCAAGAATTTTCACAAAACACGTTATCATGAAGTTTTGTAATAAAACCTTATGTTTCGTTATTGAAAATGTGTTTGTGTTATCAAACACAAAACAGTAACATTTTAGCCCTATATAAACCAACAAAACACGAAAAAAGGTAAATTTACTGAAGAATTAGAGAATCTATTCATAAAAAATGAAAATATATATTAAACAACTGTCCAATTATACTAATTGGCGACGTAAATGTAGATCTTTTCAAAATGAATAAAAACAATGCAGTACAGAAATACCTAAAACTGATGTGCAATAATGGTTTCAAAAATTGTCTTTACGGAACAACAAGAAACAATTGTACAATTCATGGAAATACGAAACCAAATATAGATCATAAATAAGCATGATATTGAAACACCAGGAATAATATATAAAGAACGAATCTCGGATAATAAGAGTTGAAAAGGAGAAAATAACAAATCCAAATATAATCTATGAAGAACTAATCAATGAGTTTAACAAAACAAAATTCAAAAAAATCTACCTATATAAAAAGAAAATTCCTGACTCCCTCACTGACTGACTCTTCAACCCCACCCCAAACCCTTGGACCTAGAAAGCTGAAATTTTGCACAGAGGTTCCCTTTATGATGTCGACAAGGAATAAGGCCGGATTTTTCGAAATTCCCACGGGATAGGGAATAATCTGGCAAACTGACCATGAAGTGTGTGGCGACAAACCCAGGTGTGTGGTGCCAACCCGCAATACACCTGAGTTAAGTGGAGAACGCTACAACGGGCTGGGAAGTCGTATATTCTCCGATCTCAATCATAATTTGCTAAATAAATAAAGTTTTTTTTAATGCTATACGCAAGGGTTCCTGAGCGAAGCGACGGTACCCGTCTAGTTTATAAATAAAAGCATATAATTTATTTAAGGATGATATTTAAGAAATAAAGGTAAAATTTCTCTGAGAATTTGTCTTGGTGTTATTAAGATAGGTTTCTACGGACATAATGTGCCGACGACTTCGGACACGGATAGCGCTCTCTATAAACACTGGACATCCACCTGTAGAATCCACTAAGCTGGCGATTGCATTGCTCAGAAATTGATAGTCCTACTAAAGTTCAAACAATTAAAAACAATTAAAATTAAAGTCTGTATAAGGGTATGACTTTTTAATGTTTTATAATTTACGAGCATTATTACATTTTGTTTCTATGGACATACGGTAATGTTTGGTTTTGTTTCTTAAGAAAATGCAACACAAAATTTCAATGAATTAATTTTAATAAAATACTCAGTTGCTTGTTAAACGCTTCAAGAAAGAAATAGAAGGAGAATATCTCCTATTTTTTTGGTTTCAACAGAAGAAAGCTATTCAGTTCAAAGAGATAGATGTCAAGAGAGGGCATTCTAACTTCCGCTGTAGAAACAAAAAGTACCCGTAGGTTGCACCACCGATATTAATCATATCAACTAATGATAGTGTAAACAAGGAAGGGATCACAACAGTTTCTGAGTCAGAGTTAGCTCAGTTTGTTAGAGCGTCGTGCTAATAATGCGAAGGTCGTAGGTTCAATCCGTTGAAGGGAAGTATTGTAAAGGTGTCTTTTTTTTCATTTTTTTTTTCTACATTTTTCCTCCCCATTTTAAATTTTTTCACAGTTTTTTAAGTTTTTTTTTTAAATCATTATTTGGAATTCAATATAATAAGGTTTGAGTTAAGAATGACGATTATTCCATATAAATAGGGGTGGGTAAGATAGCATGGGGTCGCAAACAGACTCGCGCGAGTATTTTCTATACCACCCCGGGGCAGTCTATTCTAAAGTAAAGGTGACTCAGAAGCCGTTGCGAAGCACTGTGATTGGTTTAATAATCACTATCCCTACCTTTGTTTTTCTTGTTAAGTGAATAGAACGGGAATTTAAAACAAACAAAACATACTTTGATTTTTTACACTGAGTTTAATATAAAAGTTACAGAGTTACAATGTTACTATTGTAAAACCAAATTACCTTAAAAATTGTTTATTTATAGTGGACTAATACAATCACGTACAATGGATTACTAAGATAAAGACAGAAACAATTAATTGCATGACTCATAGGAAGAACTGCGAGATTTATCTTAAAAGTGATAATACAAGTTTAAAAAAGCAAATTGTTTAACAATGTATACATTTCATTAGCAAAATTCAAAGTCTACACAGGTTGACTTTTTGCTGAAAACATAGCATTACATGAACTTCTGCTTAACTGAACTTCTGTTTCCTAACTTTTTTAGAAGCAAAGTCATTGATTACTTTATCAAAGTTAATTTGTTGAGCTCTATCATTTTAAATTAAAAGCAAAGCTAGATTGCCGAGCCTTTTTTGTCCCATAGTGCTTCGTAAGTAATTTTTGATTAACTTCAGTTTTGAAAATGACCATTCGGCCTTAGCTATGGTCACAGGAACTGTCAAGTACATAATAGATGCTGTACACACATATCAAGATAAGTTGGTGAAAGTAAGCTGTGATCAATTATTAACAGATCTCAGATTCTTGACGCTGCTCATTTTCTCAAGTTGGCATCCCAAAGATTTTCAATTGGATTAAGGTCCGGCGAGTAAGCCGATCACTCCATACGCGCAATCCCCTCACTCTCCAGAAAGTCGTCAACGATGGCAGCTCTATGGGGACGCGCATTATCGTCCATTAAAACGAAAGAAGGACCAACTGCTACAGCGTACA
>JAFIDM010009631.1:265592169-265603662 GCA_023159025.1 Thereuonema tuberculata | reverse complement strand
TCTTGCCAAGACTAGCTCATAGCCGTTGAGAACTTATTTCTAGCTTGTGTGATTGTCAAGTTATAGATCTCTAGAATTTGATCTTAATTTAAAAGTTTTGTTAAAATCTGTAGTAAAATATTAAAATTTTATGAAATTGTGTAATTCACACTATCGCATAAATATCTAATGATTCCCATTCCGAGAACTCTGTTTTCCAATCTATTCTCAATCAACTTACTCCCAGTTTGCAGACATTTTACTTTGAGATTTCTCATATTTTTTTCCACAAACTGTAAAAATGAAATAAGAACAGTATTCATAATATAGCAGACGCAAACTAAAAGAACTCAAAAGTAATTGATTTAGTTCAATTACTTTTAGTTTAATTCTTTGTAAGGTATGAAGAGGAAGTTAATTTCTCTGCCTCCAAATGTCTGAAAAAGTTGGTAATATACCAAATATATTTTGTAATAAAGATATGTGATAGTATTAAAATGTTATTTCATCTTGTGATTTCACATAATGCTAATTTAATTTCAAATATATAGGAATTTAAATTATCAATAAATTAATAAAAGATTGATATAAAAACTTTGTCGTAAATTTGCAGGTTTTTTTTGGTTTCTGTGTTTACTTTTTAATTTAATTATAATTATTATTCAGAATTTTCTTTTATGTACTATTAAAATTTCAGTCTGGGATTTAACTGGGAAAAAAAAGAGAGAGAGAGAGAATCATTGACTTTAATCAACAACATTTTCAAAAATCTAATTCTTTATCAAGAAATTTTTGCTATTTTTTTTTTTATCTTTTGTTGTTTTCTAGTAGATGTCCTGTTTAAATAAGCTGGTAATTAATTAATTTAAAACATTAAAAATTATAAGTATTCTAAGAAACGAGGAAAACAAAAATTTTCATGAAACTGGCAATTATGTAATTCTTACAGATAAATATTTAAAAAATAATCTGTTAAGTTAATAATAATTATTATGAAAAATACATAAAAATAATCTGTAAGTTAATAATAATTATTTATGAAACAAATGCTAAAATAAGTGAGTATGTGTCTTATTTTATTTTGGTATTTGTTGTGTTGTATTGAGATCAAAGGAACTTAACCAAAAAGGAAGAATCTGACGCTCAACAGTGAGCAGAGCTGTTAAGAGATTACAACAGGATTATTGCAGTAATCTACTTAAGGGAGGATACGCTTAAAAAACGAGGGGAGGGATACAAGGGTGTGACATCATTGCTTGTAGCGCCATCTAGTATCAGCGAAATCAATTACGTAATTGCTTTATGGGAACCTTAGATAAATCTTGGGTTGTGTCCAAAATGAGTGAAAAAAAAAACCGAAGCATTTTGAAGCTCACATGTGATTTCATCTTTAACTTGTGATGCTAATCAGTCGATCAGCTCATTTTGAATTTCCGGACTTTATTTCCGATATTTTACTGCACCATGTGGACGCCTTCGCAATTCTTGCAACACAGGATCAGACTTTGATAGCAGTTCAATGATTGATAAGAAATTTTCCTTATTGCTAGCGTTTCATTGGTTCTGCGAAAAGCGAGATTGTATGTTGCAAGGGTTAGGGTCATATTTTGTAGTCTTATGGGATAATCTGTCTTATGGGATAATCCATAACCAAGGAACTCGACAGCCATAGCCACACTCATGCACCACGTGGCAGTTCGCAGCCTAACCAAAGAATATAAACTAATTATTTTACTAATTATTAATAACTAATTGCAGAACATAAAAAAATAATTAAAAGCTACAGAAAAACAAGACTTTAGATTTAGAATAAATGAAATACGATTATAAAAAAATATAATTTTCCTTCAGATTTTATTGTGTTCAATGAATCATTGTTTAAATCTGATCGGCGTTTACATGCCTAAAAATAAATTATTTATATTGTGAAACTATTGCTTTGTTGAAAAGAAAAAATCGTTCAAATAGATAGAATATTTATAGAATAGATGCGTTTAATTTATTTATTGATAATATTTAAGAAATAGAGCTAAAAATGAACTGAGAAGTTGGTGTTTTTAACATAGGTTTCTATGGACAGAATTCGCCGAAGACTACGGATACGAGTGGCGTTCTCAGTAAACATTGAAAAGTGATCTTAGATCCCATCCACTTTTTCCCCTACCCCTCCATTTATAGACAGCATGGTTACAAGATGGCTGACATTATTAAGAGAAGCTGTTGTTAGAAATTGAATCAAGGTCACCAGCCATCTTGAACTACAACAAACAAGTAAAAATAAAATGACTGATGTTTAAGCAACTTAGCCAAGTTAAAAAATTTGTTTCAATGGCAGTGTGATGGCTTCATTAATGACAAATCACTAAGAATAAAATAACTATAGTTTCATGCAACACAGCCAAGTAAAAAAAAAAAAGAGATAAAAGGAAATTAATGGCCGTAATTTTTTTTTTAGTTCATCTCGTGTATATACAGTGGAGCACCGTTTATACGTTTTTATCATTTATACGTTTTTTTGAATGGTCCCGGAAAAATCCAATGCATATTAACGTTAAATAATTTCATTTATACGTTTTCCTCAAATCGCAAATTTCATTTATACGTTTTTTTCAAGAACTCAAGAAGAGAGAAAATGCGCATTTCAACTTCAGATTCCTATCTGCCGATTGTTCAATCTTAGAAAAGGCAAGCAATATTAGAAAATTGCACTGAAAAACCTCTGCCAAGTTTTCAACAAGCTTTGGCGGGTTTTAACACTAAGCAAGAATACCTCATTAGCAGTGATTTAAATGATAAAGTTAAGATGGCACTTTTAACTGTTCACAATGAACTTTTTTCTGTGCATTCCAAAAAAGCCCTACAACCTAAAATAACAAAATATTTTGTCAATGCTGAATGAATATGAATAGTAGTACTAGTTGTACATTAAATCCGGAATAAAAAGTTTTGTATTACATACCTCTTGTAGTTCATTTTCATTAATATTTTAATTTACCTCTGACTTTTTATTGTTGGTTATTACGAAATTGTTCGTAACTTATGTGAATTTCGTTTATACGTTTTTTCATTTATACGTTTTTTTTTCTCAGTCCCTTGAAAAACGTATAAACGGTGCTCCACTGTATATGAAACAAAGAACTGAAATAAAATATTGTTTTCAATTTATACTCATGGACAAAAAAATTAGCGCACCAAGAAATAATTGCGGGATCGTAACGAAACTTGCAATGAAGGTACATGTCGGGGAGATATGCAAATGATTAGAAATGCAGCGTGATTGCGCATTACGTATAGCTGGTAGAGGGCGTTGAACATCGTACTCTGTGGAGTATAAAACAGGTAACCAAAGCTTTTTTGAGTGTGCTGAATCATTTACAAAGGAAGAGCTGAGGTAGACAAGCCATTACGCCGTGTTCGAAGATAGTATACGCAGTTGTCGCAGTTTGAGAGAGGGAGAATCGTCGGGATGATGGAAGCTGGGTGGTCAGCTAGGCGAGTAGCTCGTCAATTAGGCCGCTCTGATTGTGTTGTGAGGAGGTGTTGTACCAGTGGACCCGAGAGATGTCATGTACACGAAGACCAGGCTCAGGACGCCCTCGACAGACCAGTCGTCGAGAAGACCGCCACATAGTCAGAAATGCACGCGTACAGCCAACTGCTTCATCGGCCGCCATCCAGGCACAGGTAGCACCTTCACTAGGGGCCGCTGTGTCTTCTCGAACCATACGAAGGCGCCTGGCTGAAGGACAGTTGGTATCGCGGCGCCCATTACGTGTGCTGCCCTTGACGCCCACCCATCGACGCCTCCGTTTGGAGTTTTGCCGCGCACGAGGAAACTGGACTGCAGCGGAATGGAAACAGGTCGTCTTTAGCGACGAATCCAGATTCAATCTCGGCATTGATGACAATCGTGTTCGTGTGTGGAGAGCCCGTGGTGAACGCTTCAATCCTGCCTTTGCTATACAGCGACACACCGCTCCCACAGCTGGTGTGATGGTATGGGGTGCCATTGCCTACAATACACGGTCACCCCTAGTATTGTTCCGTGGCACCCTGACAGCCCAGCGGTATGTTCATGAAATCCTACAACCACATGTGTTGCCACTCATGCAACGGCTCCCAGGAGCCATTTTTCAACAAGACAATGCTCGGCCTCATACGGCAAGGGTGTCACAAGACTGTCTCCGCACTGTTACTACCCTTCCTTGGCCTACCCGATCCCCAGATTTGTCTCCAATCGAGCATATCTGGGATCATTTGGGACGACGAGTTGGGCATCCCACGAGTTTGAACGAACTAGAGGCAAGGTTACAGCAAATATGGAACGAAATGTCTCAAGACATCATACAGAACTTATATGACTCAATTCCCGATCGTATCGCATCGTGCATTCGCGATAGAGGGGGTCCAACGGAGTATTAACTCCTCCGTTCTTTTGCCTTTTTCTCTGAAATAAATTATCCTTTTTCTTAGATTTTCTAATCATTTACTTATATCAAAGTAGTCATTAAGTATGTAAATTTTCGTTTCATTTTGACGACTCCTTCTTGGTGCGCTAATTTTTTTGTCCATGAGTGTAATTGTCGAATAATAAGCAACTTTGTAATGTAAAATGTGTCCATTGTGTCGTCTGCTATGAGCCTGGTTACAAACCTAGAAATCCTTAAAATGGATTCAGGAGTTGAGTATACATAAAAGTAAGCCCGGATTTACGCAAATACAATTCTGTGCACGTGCACAGGGCGGCAGCTTTGCACAGGGGTGCGGCGACAAGGATTGGATTTTTGAGAAAAATTTTACAAAATAAATTGTTGCGTTACTGGTTAAGTAATGAACGAATGTTATGACTTTTTAAAATGTTACAAGCGATAAATGGAATAGCCATAACTTAATAGCTGGTAACATTTTAAAAAGTTATAAAATTTGTTATCTACATTCACTTCCAAAAGTTCAGCCGGAGCGGTAAAATGCGAAAAAAATGGACAAGTACTGCTTTGATTGACATGAAATGCTGCAAGTAAGTAGCTCTATGTTTATTCATGAAACAAAACAAAGAATTACATACAGAGATAAACAAAATATTGAATTTTCATAAATTATAAGATAACATCATATTTGCGTCATTAACAAAATGATGTTCAAATTCAAAACAAACAATAAAAGCAGACATTAATAGGGTATGTGAGCGCACATTACCTGCATACAAAGTATACAGCGTGTGATCATGCTTGATATGAGGTGATCAACCACCGCAGAGTCCTGTAATCGCCATTCCTCCTGTAGGGCAGTTTCTAAAACTCTGAGAGTGGCTGGAGGTGGGAAAAGTCGACATACAGCACGACCGAGGGCATCCCAAAGATTTTCAATTGGATTAAGGTCCGGCGAGTAAGCCAGCCACTCCATACGCGCAATCCTCTCACTCTCAATCCGTGAACGAATGTTATGACTTTTTAAAATGTAACTAGCTATAAATGGTATAGCCATAACTTAATAGCTGGTAACATTTTAAAAAGCTATACAATTTGTTATCTACTTAACCAGTAATGCAACAATTTATGATTGTAAAAGGTTTTTTTTTGTTTTTTTTTAAATTCATACTTTGCCCACCCCCCCTCTGTCGCCCTATAAGTTATGGTGGAATGCAGGGAATTGAGACGCAGGTAACTAGATACACAAAAATGAATGCCGCCCTTCCGTCGACCCCCACCCCTTCACAGTCTGTCAAAACAACAGCAACAATGAGTTATCGTCTGGTCATCCCCTGTCATTACAATGTTAGCATAGAGAATTTTTCCTAAACTTTTTTCTAAATTTCATTTCTAAAGCTGAAAAAGTAAATGTTGAAGTTGCCATGGTTTTATTTCGATTTTAATTTCTTTTATCACCCGTTTGCCGCTCTCAACTCATATATTTGTTTTTGTTTGTATTGTCTTCTAATCCCTTGTTTTGTTCTAAAAACATTTGTTTATTGTAAAAGAAATCATTATTTGTATTCATAAATCCGATCATTTTATATTTTAATCTTCGTGTTATCGCCTGTTTTTCTAAATTTTCGATTTTCGTCTATTATATTCCCGTAAGAATAGTAAGGGCCGCTACCCGCTGTTCGCTAAGATCTTACGATGGATAACGTGTGGTGAATGTGTGGTGTAGTGGCTGTCTGTATCCTGTGAGATGAGTCCCTAACTTTGTAACGGTGTACAAGTCGCGTGTAAGATCCTGGTTCATCTGTGATGACCATCGGATGCGCTGGCGTGGTTTCCTATTCTTGGTGGTCGCCTGCTCTGACACAGACGAAACACTCCCGACCAAACTGGCTGGATGGTGTTGGCCGGGTATTGTTGTAGCCATACTACAGAATAGGATGCCACTTTCTCCACCACCACCTGCGGGAGACAGTAGTATATTTTTCGAACGGAGTCCTCTACCTAGCCCCCGAACGCAAGTGACTTTATGGTGCGCCCCATCCGATGCAGCATGATCAATACCAGAAAAAGATCTCATCATAGATGGCTGGACTCTTTAGCCTACCCTAAAGCTATGGTAGTTCCCGTCCCCACCTCGACGAGTTAGGGTCCATAGGCGCAATTATTATTATTATTATTATTATTATTATGTAAAAGAATCTAACCTTGGGTTTTCCCAGCAAAGACAACATGGCGGGTCAAGGACCAAAGCACATATTGTCAAGTGTAAAAAAAAAAAAAATGTGGAAGAATAGTTAGGGATGTGTGGTTGTGTCCATAAATTTCCTCACTATGCGTGCTGTGTTGAGTATCATAGCCTTCTGGAGTTGTGCATAAGTGTTTTTGTGAACTCCTAGTGTGCTGAGACTGTGGTGCAATGTGTGAGGCACCAGACCAGTGGCGGACAGGACGATGGGAACAACACGTATTCGGTCCTGCCTCCACTGCTTCTGGAGCTCGTGTGCTAGATCGGTACATTTACTGCTCTTGTCTGCGTGAGTATTCTGCATGTTCTTGCTGATAGGTACTGCAATATCAATGAGGTAGGTCTGTTTGTTGACCTTATCAACAAGTGTGATGTCAGGCCTCTTGTGATGTATGGTTTTGTCTGTGTGAATGGGATGGTCCCAGTACAACTCATATGAGGATCACTCTAATACGTTTTGAGATATGTATTTGTCGTAGGGGACCGTGCTCTCAATAAGTGAGTGTTTGTGTGTTAGCTGTTGATGAACGATCGACGCTACCTGATTGTGTCGGTGGAGGTAGTCTGTTTGGGAGAGAAGGGGACAGCCTGATATTATGTGGTCGATCGTCTCATACGTAGTGTGACATTTCCTGCATCTGTCGTCATGTGTGTTTGCATCGTGTAGAATGTGTTTTTTGTAGTTGCGTGTGGGGATGACTTGGTCCTGTATCGCTATCATAAACCCTTTGCTCTCCCCCAAACAACTCACCACTCGTCAACCATCTGTCCAACGCTTCCATGTCGACATGAAGCTGGCTGAGTTCGTGTTGATGTCTGCCATGGAGTTCCTTACGAGCCCATGATTCATGCAGCTGCTGAGTGTGGTGTCAGGGATGGTGAGTGTTGGATAAGGGTTTTTCAGGTCTAGGGGTGTGAGGTATGTGTCAGCCTTGATAATGGCCGAGTGTAGTGAGGAGATTTGTGCTCTTTGGTGGAAGTGTTCCCTAAGTGTGTGTATTTGTTTTTCGTGTAGGGTGATGAGGTTGATGAGTCCTCAGCCTCCCTCCTTGCGGGGATGAGTCATCCTTTCCTTAGCGGTCTTGGGGTGGTGCATGTTGTGTTTCGTGAATGTAGTGCCTGTTGTGCATTGTAGTGCTTCGAGTTCGGTGTTTGTCCATGGAATTATGCCGAACGAATATGTTAGTGTGGGGACGGCAAAAGTGTTGATGGCTTTAATTTTATTTCTGGCGCTGAGTTGTGTTTTGAGGATGTTGTGAGGGATGCACAGTAGGTGTTCTTGATTGCATTTTTGATGTTTGCTTTGTCATTGACGAGCGCTTGCTTGAAGCCCAGGTACTTGTAGGTCTCTCTCTCTTCTCGCATGTTATACACTACCTCCCAACAAGTAATTGGACACCCCTGCAAACGACGATATCGGCGGTTCTGAGACACATCACAGACAGCAGCTGCCGTTAAATATCGTGTGGGAAACAACAACACCAACAGCCGCATGCAAGATGCCACGCAGTTCGGAGCTCTCCGATTTCGAGAAAGGGGTAATTGTTGGGTATCACAGAAATAGCCGATCCATACGTGACATATCCAGTGAGTTGGCGCACCCAAAATTGACAGTGGCCTACAAGTGGAAGGAGAGGGGTGACTGTCGGGTGACTGTTGGAATATAACACTCACAAAACTGGGAGTTAGAGACCGACGGGTGCTGTCCAGAGAACTTCGGAAGACCCGCCCCAAATCGATGGGTCAAATCTGCAAGGAATTCCAACAGACAACTGGGACTGTTGTGTCGATGAATACCATCCGTAAGGAAGCTCATGTGCTCGGTTATAATGGACGTGCTGCCGCCCACAAGCCTTTGATCACCAAGTCCAATCGTGCTGCTTATCTAGCGTGGTGCAAAGAACGTCGACAGTGGACCGTGGAAACAGGTTCTCTGGAACGACGAATCAAGGTTCACCCTCTACTGTTCGAATGGCAGGGTCTGGGTTTGGCGTCTACCTGGAGAACGCCTCCTGCCAGAATGTATTGTGGCAACAGTGAAGTTCGGCGAAGGTGGAGTTATGGTGTGGGGGTGATTTTCCCGGTATGGCACGGGACCCTTGGTCGCAATTCCTGGTAGACTCAACGCCGAGACATACAGCACCATTTTGGATGACCATGCGCTTCCTATGTTGTGGCAGTTTTATGGGGTGGACGCATGTTATTTTCAGGTTGACAATGCCACCTGTTACGTTTGAAGGTCCACCATAGCTTGGTATGGTGACAATGGGGTTAATCGACTGGACTGGCCTGCGCCAGTCCCTATCGAGCACCTCTGGGACGAGTTGGAGCATCGACTTAAGGGGTGTCCCCTCCGTCCAAAATCGGTGAAAGAACTGACATCCTTTCTCCAAGCCGAGTGGAAGGAAATAATGCTCGCCGTCGTATCACGACTGGTTGAGAGTATGCCCCGGAGGGTCGCAGCTGTAATTACCGCTCGTGGAGACTCCACCAACTATTGACGGTGAATAAACTTCGTTTTCTTTGTCTATCACAGGTGTCCAATTACTTGTTGGGAGGTAGTGTATGTAGCTTGCGGCATTTATCGATTCCAAATTCCATCCCAAAGTCTTTGATGAACTGTGTGGTGTCAGAGTGCCTGAGGTAAGCCTATTGTTTTGTGTTATCCAGCATGTGGCTCGATGGGTTCAAGGCGAGGCAGAACCAATGAGGACTCACGGAGTCTGCCTGGAAAATACCTCTCCTTATGGGAATGGGGTCTATATTGATGGAGGTGCGTAGGTGTAATGTTGTGTTCCAACTCTTCATCGTGGCATCCAAGAATGCCGGGATCTTGGGGTGTATTTTATAGAGATGAAGAGTGTGTAGAAGCCAGGAATGAGGGATCGAATCAAATGCCTTCTTGTAGTCGATGTATGCAATATGTAAGTTCCTATTCTTCGCCCGCGCCTGGCGCAGAAGAGCTGTCCAAGGTTGTAAGGAGCAACTCCTTATTGATCGCTAATCCTGCAGCAGGCGCGGGAATAATACGAATAGGAACTTGCACATCGCGTACATCGACTACAAGAAGGCATTTGATTCGGTCCCTCATTCCTGGCTCCTACACACTCTTAATCTCTACAAAATACACCCCAAAATCACGGCATTCTTAGCTGCCACGATGAAGAGTTGGAACACAACATTACACCTATGCACCTCCAACACCTCGATCACTGCAATTCCCATTCTAATAAAGAGAGGTATTTTCCAGGGAGACTCCTTGAGTCCTATTTGGTTCTGCCTCTCCTTGAATCCATTGAGCCAAAAAGTAATTTCCTTCATTTTCTAATACTTTTAATATTTTAAAATATGATGCAGAACTAAAGATGTTAATTAAAAGCTACAGAAAAATAAGAATTTAGATTTATAATAATAAAAGAAATATAATTAGAATAAAAAATATTTTTCTTTAGATTTTGTTATGTTCAATGAATCATTGTTTACATCTGAGCAGTGTTTATATACCTAAAAATAATTAATTTATTTATTAATTTATTTTGCGAAACTATTGATTTGCTGAAAACAAAAAATCGTTGAAATAGACAGCATAAATAAGCAACAAGAAAACACAGAAACAATCTCTACTCCTAAATATATATATGCCCCAACCATACAACTAATGACATATTACAAGCAGCACATGATCATTTCTACACTGCTCTAGCACAATGCACAGCCACAGACCCCATACTCAGGCCTCCACTCCCCAAAGTACATATATCAAAACAACTCTCCACAGTCATACACCATCTCATCAGTCAATAATAATATCGGGCTGTCCCCTTCTCTCCCAAACAGATTACCTCCACCGACACAATCGGGTAGCTTCGATCATCATCAACAGCTAGCACACAAACACTCGCATATTAAGAGCACGGTGCCATACTACAAGTACACACCACAAAGCGTATTAGTCACCCTCACATAAGTTGTACTGGGACCGCCCCATTCACACAGACAAAACCACACATCACAACAGACCCCACATCATACTTGTTGATAAGGTCAACAAACAGACCTACCTCATTGATATTGCAGTGCCTATCAGCAAGAACATGATTAGTAAATACACCGATCTAGCACACGAGCTCCAGAAGCAGTGGAATCAGGACCGAATAGGTGTTGTACCCATCGTCCTGTCCTCCACTGGTCTGGTGCCTCACACATTGCATCACAGCCTCAGCACACTAGAACTTCACACAAACACTTATGCACAATTCCAGAAGGCTGTAGTACTCATAATTAGGAAACGCATAGTTAGGAAAATTTATGGACACAACCACACATCCCTAACCTTCTTTACCACATTTTTCTGTACTTGGCAATATGTGCTTGGCCCGCAATGTTGTCTTTGCTAGGGAAACCCAAGGTTTTAATCTTTTACATAATAATAAAAATTTCCTTCATTTTTTTTAATACTTTTAATATTTTAAAAGCTTTAAAAATATGATGCAGAGCTTAAAACACTAATTAAAAACTGCAGTAAATAAGACTTTACATTTAAAATAATAAAAGAAATATAATTAAGTATATATTTTTTTTTCTTTAGATTTTATTGTGTTCAATGAATCATTGTTTCCATGTGATCAGAGTTTTTTGCCTAAAAAGAAATAATTTTTGTTCCTAAACTATTGCTTTGTTGAATCGAAAAAAATCGTTGATAATGATGATTCATTGAGTAATGTTATTAAATTGAGTAATTACATTAGTAATGTTATTAAATTTATCCGTAACCAGATAATTCTTTTAGACTGTAAGAAGGAATGTCGAAGATATACAACTGATATGCTTGTTTTTTCTTCT
>JAFIDM010009631.1:265563619-265577169 GCA_023159025.1 Thereuonema tuberculata | reverse complement strand
TTGAAATAAGTGGAATCTCTTAACTTGATTTATCTTGTACTATATTAATGCTGTATTTTTTAAAATACCTTATGTAAATAATATTATAAAGAATTTATTTGTAAATATTGTATACTCACTTTAAAATAACTTTACTTACAATATAATTCCTTTTCTTTTCTCAGGTATTATACTGCACAACCAAGTGTATTCTTATACAGCCACATTCTCATATGCTTCGTTAATATATTAAATAATGTGTAATGATGATATACAATTGAATAATAATATTGTATGATCTATATATATTCCATAAATTATTTTGTTTTGTATAAATCTTGTCCTTAGATTTATTGTTTGCTTTGCTTTGATACTATCTATATATTTGTCTTTTATCTTCTGCATTTTTTTAATATCCCAAACTAATTAAGTTTTGTATAGGTTTTATGATTCTTTTTGTAATTTTCATTTCTAATTTCTGTATATTAAATATTTTTTTTTAATGTATATTTGCATCACTAAATGATTTGTAAATAAAATTTTTGGATTTCTTTAATCAGTCTCATTTTTTTTTTTAAAGCAGAAGTACAAATAATTTCTATTTTTATTTGTTTTATCAACTGAACCTATTAATTATAGTTCCTAAAGGAATAAACAAGCCAGTACATGAAATATTTTTCATAATTGGAGTTTAAATAATGTATTTTCTAATTATAATCTGAATTAATTGTTCTTATAGTAATGAAAATAATACATTCACTCACCAGTAGTACAAGACAATTGACTGCTTACTGTGTTATAATTAAAATAAAAACAGTGGAATTAGAAATATACTGAAATATAGATGCTATTGCAAAGTATTACAAGTACCTGAAATAAAATGAAGCCTGGGTAAATTCTGCAGACAGCTGCCATGATTGGAAAGAACTAAGATATTGATAACAGTGGAAATTACAATATATAAATATATATATTGAAATTGGGGGCAATACATTGGTTTTTCAAAACTGAAATGGTTAGTAATAACAAAAGCTGCTATTAAAACTGAAAATAAGAAGGTTGGAAAACAATTAGAAAGCTTCAATTTATAAATAAAGATAAAAACAGAAGAACTAAGTTCACTTATTAAAAGAGATACAAATATTACATGAGTTGAAATAGAGAAGAATACAAGAGAAATAGAAAGATAACATAAATTAATAAATGGTGGAGATAAATTATTTAAAAAAAATTCTAAAAGGTTGTATTTAAAGCTTATTAGATGTTAAAATATTCCTCTTTATTATGTAATTTCTTCTTTCTCATTATTTAATAAAAAGCATGTAACATCCTGAAATTTTTTTGCTTCTCAGTTATAAGTTAATAAAGACCATTTTCTTTTTCATACTATTATATTTTTTAATAATAAACAAATAAGAATCTCGCATACTGTCGTAAGATGTAATTTTTTAATTTATATATGAAAACATTGATATTTCATTCTCGAAAAGCCTGTTCTTATAACTGGGAATAAGGCAAAAACAGCACACACGCGAACGGTTGCGCCATCTGGTGGCGTTCATCACACCGGAAACACCAAAAAGCAGGTCGATCGCGACACTATTTATTCTAGCCACTGTAGTAGCGCCGTTAATATGCGTCCGATTTTCACGTGGCGCAATGACATATAAACTACATAGACTGGCCGTAATGCCGCCATCTTTGAAGCATATGGAAAACTGCACCGCTATTTTTTTTTTTTGTTCTCACATGGAGGAACAAATCGATGAAAATACTAAAAACAAGTATATTTCAAATGGAGGGAAATCGCCAACCGGACAATAAATATGCCTTCGCCCATTGAGCCAACATCAACGAGAATTCTGTACAATTGTTTCGTCCTTATTGGGGACTCATCAGCAGAATCTACTCGTTGATGTTTGGCTCGCAGTTGCCAAAAAAATTATTAATTCTAGCAGTACAAAGGAGATATTTTCTGCATATAATTAGTTGTTTTTACCAACTTTATTTTTTTGTAAATTGAAAGTATAAATAATATGTGTATCTTAACTTTTCATAGTGGGTACAAAGTACCCCTTCCCCCAACACACATACGTTGAAATTCAGTGCAGTGCATAATACCCTGTTATTGCAAAGGTTAATATAGAAACTTAATATAAATTATACATTAAATATTTATTCTTTAATGTAGGTAAATGGAAAAGTAAAACTTGTAATTTCGTTATTTTAATAAATAGTTCAGCAATTTTTACAGAAATATACAGTTTTCAAATACAGTAAACTTCCAATTATCCGCGGACCTCTCCTATTTCCATTTCTTTTACTGCACAATAAATTACGGAATCAACAAACATTTTTTAAATCTAGAGTAAGGTAAACATTAAAAGGGGCACATTCGGCAAAGTTCAAGTAGGGGGTTTTCGTGTTTCGACACGAAAAAACAAAAACAAATACCAATTTTTTTTTTGTTAAAAAGTAAGAAAATAAAGTAAAAATAAAATAAAATAATTGGTTATAACATATTTACTGCCATTTTAATGTAAATAAAACATGTTAAAAGCATTTTTGTGTTGATTTTCGTCCTTTTTCATCCTATTGCGGATTATCCGCAGAATTCGCTTTTCCGTGGTTGCCGCGCCACCCAACTCCGCGGATAACAGGGAGTTTACTGTATATACTTTTCATTGGCCTTTAAATAAAACTAATTTAGTGTACATTGTGTTATTTGTTTCCCCTCTTTCTTCCATTGCTTTACTTTTACATAAATGATACGATTCTACATTTAAAATATTGCCTTAATAGCATCTTAATGAGAATGACATAATGAGTTTCCTCTCCATAATTTAATGAATCAAAAAGTAGGTCATTTCCAGAAAATAAAGTTGTCCCTAACATTCCTGACACTTCAATATACAACTTTAAAAGGAAATTATTTTTGCCCTTTACCCCTTGGTTATTCCTCAACACTTTACTCTGCCAATTTTAAAAGTTGTACAACGTCTTTAGCTGGCATGAACATTCATTCATTTAACATTCATGTAAACATTTCTACATCTTTCACAGCAATCAATCCTGTTTTTCTTCATGTTGAGGGGCAAAGAGAACTTCCAGACAACCTAAACACTTCATTTTATTTTATTTTTTTTACAAACTAGCCTTACAACACTTGCAGAAATATATTCTATCACGCTTTCAGAATATAATGTTAACATTTCATATTCTTCAACATCATCATTAGTTCTGAGTGATATTTGAATGCAATGACAGATTAGACACTGGGACTAACAGCATTTCTGAGTCATCACTTGTGCAATTAGCTGTTTTTAAGGGTTCTATTTGTGCAATCAAACATTTTTATGTAGACTGCCCTGAATTCTTCAGCATTTGGATTGTTTCTGTTTCCCCCTCTTCTGCGAATACTGGCAAAGAACAGTTCCAAATGGTCCTGACACATCCTACCTGTTAATATTAATTTTAGTGAACGACTGTCATTCCACAAATAAATTTCAGCTAATTCCTTCAAACTTAAGAAATTCATAATTAATCCACATACTGATATTTTTCACCTTCATAAATACACCAGAGTTCCAAATGTGAATTTTAAATTCCCAAGGTTATTAATACATTTTTTGAATTGTGTTACAAACTGTTTTGTTACCTCTGAGCAATGGTGTTAATGTGCCCTTCCTCATTATGTTTCATGAATTTAATTAATCAAATGCCATATCAATACTTTTTGTAAAATTTACAGTACCCTCACAATTTAAAAACTCCTAAATCTTTACAAAAAATCATTGCATTGGCTACAGAGTTACTGAGAGTTTGAGCAGCCACTGCTATCTTCTTTTTTCTGTGATTTGTACTCAATGTGAGACCTTCTCATTTTATTTGCAGCAAGCCGACCATTTTTTTTTTTTTTTTGTAAATTAACCAAATTAGAAAAGTATTTCCATTTAACCATCTGGCAATCAGAATGTACCAATATTTCCTTTTCAGTTAGTAATTTTCTTATCAGTTTCAACAAATGAGCTGCATCAAAGAAAAAATTACTTTCCTCTTCCTAGTTGATGGATGAGGAAACCAACACAAAATGAGCGGCAAGACAGTTGCCTTCTGAATTTTATCTGAATCAGGTTCTTTTCAAGGTTTCCCACACAATACAGTTATGTATATTTGATGTATAATAGATATCCGTCATAGACATTTGAGATATCTACAAAATATCTACAATACGTAAAAGATATGTATCATATATCTCAAATGTTATGACGCTTTACGTATATGGTATTTATAATATATATTTATAAAGATATCTGTACTATGTATATTCTACATATTGTAGACATTCACATACCTATCCATTCGACATATATTCTACATCTACATAGATATCTATTCTACATATAATATATAGGACTGCATAGATATCCATTATGTGGATATCCAGTATACTTTATATTCCATGTCTATGTACACATTTATAGTGAAATTGTAATTTTATTATTTTAATGAAATAATTTTAAAACTCTTTTAGTGTACATTGTCTTATTTGTTTCCCTCTTTCTTCCATTGCTTTACTTTTACATAAATGATACAATTCTACAATTAAAATATTGCCTTAATAATTACATCTTAATGAGAATGGCATAATCCAAACTTAAATGAAACAAAAAGATGTTGATTTCTAGAAAATAAAGTTGTCTCTAACATTCTTGACACTTCAATATACAACTTTAAAAGGAAATTATTTTTGCTCTTTAACCCTTGGTTATTCCTCAACACTTTTTCTGCCAATTTTCAAAGTTTTACAACATCTTTCGATGGCTTGAACATTCATATTTTTGTAAAATTTTTACATGTTTCACAACAACCAATCCTGTTTTTCTTCATGTTGAGGGGCAAAGAGAACTTCCAGACAACCTAAACACTTTACTTTTTTTACAAACTTATTTTACAACACTTGCAGAAATATATTCTATCACCCTTTCAGAATATAATGTTAACATTTCATATTCTTCTTCTAATCATGGTCATAGTTATCAGTGCAATGATTTGAATGCAATGACAGATTAAACACTGATACTACGGTCCATCTCACATTCAACTTGCAGGGAAAACAGGTTTGTATTTTGCCGCCAAAGAAAATAGGTCCAACTTGCCGGCTTAGCAAAGTATTGTCAGATGCGAAATAAAACGTTCTAAATATGAAATTTCATTTTTCTAAAAGAATTCAAAACAATCTGCCTTTTCGTTAGGCAATAATATTTGTAATAATATTTGTATTCTCCGCCAATCAAACTGCAGTAAAATCAAAACAAACAAGATGGCGGCCAATGATAGTTTTCTGCGTATACAGGATTTTTGACGGATCTGCCACGAGAGAAAAGACCAAATACAGTGGAACCCCGCCATTTGTTCTTCTCTATACTCTTACAACTCCGCATTCTTTTAACTTTTTCGAATAAAATTCTACTCGGAAATCGGACGGAGTCCGAGTTTCATATTGACTCGTTTGCCAAGCATTTTTAGTAAATGTAAAACGTTCTGTTATTTCATTGCTATTCTTGGTTGTTTTTAAATATTAAATATTTTTATCGAAAATAAGTTTAATCAAGTGTCCAAAAAAGATTAGTTATTCAACCAAGCCTAAAACAGAAAGCAGGTGAGAACGACAATTGAACTGAAAAAAAAAAAAAACTAAACTCGTGTTCTTTCTTGTTGAAAGTAGAATTCGGTCTCGTCAGACCTGGCCACTCAATATGCATGATATTTTGCATTAAGTATTATTATAGAGGTTTAAATAAGCATCATCTGGGGGTCTGGAAAGGTTTAATCCAATTTACATAATTTCCTATGGAAAAATTGATTCAACATTCGTACAAATGGCAATTCGTACAGCTTCCTGGAACGAATTGTGTTCGAATAGCCAGGTTCCATTGTATATGCTAATGAATATTTACTGATGTTCATTTTATATCCTCACTGATATGAACTTACAAAAATAAAAAAAACAATCTTTTTTACTGAATATCAACAGTTCATTTCATATCCCCACTCATGTGAACTTAAAAAAAATAAAAATATGCAGTTCATTTCAAAATTATAAAATCGAGGAGTGAACTTTAAAAAAGGAAAAGTTAATATTTATTATTCAAGAAAAAATTAAGATATTTTCATTTCTAATGAATATAATATATTGTGGTAGACCTTATGTATATAATTATCAACAAGATGTATTTTTATTTATTTTATTTTTATTTCACTGAATCAACTTACTATAAAAAAAAAAAATAAAAAAAAAAAAAAGCTTCCATCTCTACAGTACATCTAAAGTTTTTTTCATATCCCCATTGATGACAACTTGCAAAAATAAAAAATTATCATATTTACTGATGTTAATTTCAAAATGCTGTGAATTTACAAAAACAAAATTATCATTTTCAATAAATACCAATAACACATTTCCCCACTCACCCCATTCATGAAAACAATAAAATAATGACTCACTGAATATCAACATTCACTCCATATTCCCACCCATGTGTACTTAAAAAAAAATGTATGATTGTCAATGAATATCAACTATTCATTTCAGAAATGGAGACTAAAGTTAACAAAAAAAAAGATTATCTATTATACAAGGAATTAAAAAGGTTAATATCTATTATACAAGGGGAAAAAAAAAATATTTTCTTTTCTAATGGATTTAATAGATTGCTGTTGACCTTATATATATAATAATAATTTTGTATATGATAATAGATATCTACAAAATTCTTTTTTGATATAATGTAGAATACAAATATTAAAATCATTTATCATAGATCATAAAAGTAATGGTATCATCTTTTAGATTAAAGTTTGTAGAAATACTCCAAATTTCCAAATTCCTGAACTAAAAAAAAATTTGATGGATTCTAAGAATGATATATGAATTTATAAATAGATATTGTGTGTGTGTGTGTTTATAATATGTCTTTGTAAATAATTGTAATGTGATTTCTCTAAAGTAATATATTCAAAAGTTTTTTATATAAATATTTCTTTGCCAATATATATTTATAATATGTGTGTGTGTGTTATGTATCTGTACAAATAATGAACAACACAACAGAAATATTAGGAACTAATAAAAAAAAAAAAAAAAAGGATAATCTGCCTTAATGACAAAACCGTAATTTTATTTCTAAGTTTCTGTTTAAAATTTGATATTTTAAATAAAAGCTTCATTTTTACGAATTTTTATTCTTAAAATCTAGATATTTTAAAAAAATTAGGACGAAATTTATACATTTTTTTCCCCTAAAATTGTTTTAACACAACAATCTTGAATTCCGTTTTAAAAGCGAAATATTGATACTGACATCTTGTGTTCCTTCTGGCGGAAGGATACATTGCGTCATTTTGTAAGCCGTCTGCAAATTTAAAACGAGATAACCTTTAACAGCATTTCTGAGTCATCACTTGTGCAATTAGCTGTTTTTAAGGGTTCTATTTGTGCAATCAAACATTTTATGTAGACTGCCCTGAATTCTTTAGCATTTGGATTGTTTCTGTTTCCCCCTCTTCTACTGGCAAAGAACAGTTCCAAATGGTTATTACACATCCTATATGCTAATTTAAATTTTAGTGAAGGACTGTCATTCCACAAATAAATTTCAGCTAATTCCTTCAAACTTAAAAAATTCATAAGCAATCCATATACTGACATTTTTAAAGTGGTCCAAAAGTAAATTTTAAATTCCTAAGGTAATAAATACATTTTTGAATTGTGTTACAAACTGTAGTTTTATTACCTCTAAACACTGGTGTTTTTGTGCCCCTGCTCATTACGTTGCATGAATTTAATAAATCAAATGCCAGATCAATATTTTTTTTTTTTTTAAATTTACAGTGCCCTCACAATTTAAAAAGTGGTAAGCCTAAATCGTTACAAAAAAAATCAATGGCTACAGCGTTACTGATAATTTGAGCAGCCAGTGCTACCTTCATTTTTTTTACTCATACTCAATATGTGACGTTGTCACTTTATTTGCAGCATAGAAATGCTGCAATTTGGAAATTAACCAAATCAGAAAAGTATTTCCATTTAACCATCTGGCCATCAGAATCTACCAATATTTGCTTTTCAGATAGTAATTTTCTAATCAGTTTCAACATATGAGCTGCATCAAAGAAAACAATTACTCTCCTCTCCATACTTTATGGATGAGGAAACCAACACTGAGAATGTAGGTAGGCAGGTATTCAGTGGCTGTACAAATTGGGTGCTTTTAACCCTTTGGTATCATGCGTACCAATTTGAGACATTTAATGTTTTTTGAAGTCTGAAAATCTTAAGTTTCGTATAGACAAGATGATCTTCATACATAAATCATGCTGGGAAATCACATAAAATACATATGTAAGAATTAAAAATTTTAACTTTATATAGGTGAGTGGCAAGACAGTCTTGTCCAGAATTTAGTCTGAAGAAGGCAACAGCCTCTTTTAGAGGTTTCCCACACAACACTGTTATGTATATTTGATGTACAATAGATGTCCGTCATAGACATTTCAGATCTACATTGTGTATAATATACGTATAATATATCTCAAATGTTATATCCATTATGTGTATAATTGATATCCATCTTACATGCAATAAATATTTGTAAATATTTATTCTATGTCTAAATGATATCTAATTTCTATGTACACATTTATTCTATTTATGTGTAATTTATACAAATATCCATTATATGTCTTGTTTTAAAAAAATTCATGGAAAATAGACTTTATGTTACTATTGGGCTGACCAATATATGTTTATCTTTCTGATGTATATACAATGATATTTATCCAATAATAAGTGGGATAACCATGATGCCACTGAAAACAGAAGTTCCTGTATAAAACTAAAGTCTATTTTCTATGATTAGTTTTTATTATGAAGCTTAACAATAATACAAAAAAAAGAAAAAGTTTCTGTTTACTCCTAAAAGTAACATTTACCTTTATTAATATAAAGTAGGAATTTCTCCATTCTCTGAAAAACTACATAAATTAACAATACAAAGTAAGATTTTCTCAATCTATTAATTTTAAAACTCATGCATAAAGTACAAGGATTACTTAAACCATTAATATGCATTGTTAAGCCAATAATATTTTCCTCCATTTTTAACTTTTCTGTTGATTCACAGATGAAAAAAAAAAAAAAAGAAAAATAGTGTTCCATTTAATATTCCTATCAAGAAATAAATTAAATATTTTTATTTTATAACTATGTAAAATAATATTTATATTATTTTTTTTTTTAATTTTGTTATTTTTACTAGTGAGACATTTATTTCTTCTTCAGAACATGGGCATATGTATGTGTAGCTCTTGGTCCCCCCCCATCCATTGTAATTTCATAATGTATAGATTAGCACTGTTTTCTTTCATTGTTTTGGTGCAAAAGCAAGTTGAAAACGATTTTGGCTCCCACCCCTCCCAATTCTAAAAACGTTTTTTTTTTTTTTTTTTCCCTGGTTGTTGCTGATCAGTTTGGCCCCTTCCAAAATAAAATCCTATTTGCTGAGATAAAGGCTTTGATAAATTCATGTTCTACAGGCATTTAATTTAATTAATAGATTGCTTGAAGATCTTGCAAAATACAAAATTATAGAATTGATTATTATTTTAAATATTTTTTTTTTTTTAATTTATGATAGTATTTTAAATGATGAAGGACTTCTAAGTAAATTATACATCAGAAGTTGTTTTAGCTAGGAAATAAATATTTCATATCTGTGTTACATACAATATATTAGTTAAAAATATGTTTTACGTGCTATTTTTTAAATTATATAATTAGCCTACTAAAATTGCACTTACTTTTCTTGGATTAATATCATTTAAAAAACGACGTTTCGGAGTCCCATTTTTTCCCGGACCCCCTTATCAAGTTTTTAAAAATTCAATTTAAAATTATTCACCCTTACATAAGGAACATGCTCCCTGTCGGGTTTCGTCAGTTAAAAAAGTGACGAAAGTTTTATTTCAACAGTGGCTAAGCATTTTTGTTTAATACACTGAGTAATTGTTTAAAAACTAAGAAATCTAGACTGGAGAAATGTCTGTAAAATATTTAAAGTTACACAGTGTAAAATATTGAGATTAATATTTGTAAAATACAATTTTTAAAAGGTCGTACTGCTTGAGTATATGGAATGTTTCTCTTTTGAGGTGTACAAAAAGAAATGTAGTAGTATTTGTTCAGCAAAATATCCTATGGTTCTCAGTAGATATAGATTCAATAAAATACCAGTACAGATTTTACAGCCAAAATAGTGCCTGGATCAAGTTTCCTGAATTCTTGGCTTATTTAATGGATTATTAACAAGAAAAATGGCTGTGATGTATACTTGAATGTAAATACATAAATAAGAATCATTTTCAAATTTTAATGTAAAGTAATAATGAAATGGCATTAAATTTTTTCTCCATTAGTTCAAGCGATTGCTTGTTGTTGGAGTATGATAGTTATTTATCCTTGACAAAACAGGTTGTGCAAAATAGCAAATTTTCCCTTTAATTTAAAAACTTAATTAGTTCTTTGTAATTTGTGCCATACATATTTTATTTATTTATTCTAGGTTTAAAAATAAACAGTCTTTCTCCATCCTATTGTGCCACTAAGCATGCTATAACAGCTTGGACTCGCTGTTGGAGCGTAAGAAACTTTACTTCTTTTTTAAATATGTTTGATGTTTCTCTTCATCAATACTGTAACAGAGAAATTTACCTACCCTCGAATTTAGATTTCAGTATAATATAAATAACTAATTAATCATGTTTTTTTAATTTATTATTATTATTGTTTTTTTAAATAGCAATAAAAATCTTTTTGTTTGGTTGGTTGTTTTTTTTATTTTTTTTATTAACCTTGGAGAAGCTGGTGAGATTTTAGAACAATAGTGAGTGTGGTCGGTCTCTGAAACCAAAGTACTTTATGTTTAGTTTGAGCATTTGTTAAACTTCAATAACTGTTAATTATATTTAGAAACGACCTATTTTTACCTTTAAAACACGTATTTTGTAATACCTGTAATTTGTTCATAGATTTCACACAAAGATCATTTTCTTTTCTTTTTTAAAATACAATAAATATTTTAATAAATCGGTAAAGTAATGAATGCATATAATTTATGTCAATGCAAGTCAATAATTAAAAAATATAGAATATTAAGTAAAAATTTAAATTAATCTTTAGTAGAATGAATATAAACCAAAGCACAATCAGATTAGTGTGATCAGAGTAAGACTTAAATTATTGCATATTTCTTAAACAATGGATCCTATGAAACTGAATCACCTCTGGCAAATAGCTGAAACTATTTCAGAAAGCTACCATAAAGAACAGCTCCTGTCATCTATTGTTTAAAGATATAATGAAAACAATTGTATGTGACAAGTCTGTGAGAATATGCCACACTAACACAGGGTTAAAAAATTAAATTAAAAAAAACTAACAATTTCAAATTTAAATTTTACAAAAATAACTTGCTGCTGAATTCTTTTTTATTACTTTGGAAATGCAGATTAAGAAAGCTTCAGTTATTTTTCTCAAATGCTTATTCTTCTGCCTTCATAAAATTGCTACTTAAATATCATGAAAGTGTCTTCTTTCTCCTTGGGATGTAAACATTTATTTCCTGACATGATTTCCTTGTTTGTTGAAGCTTCCTGCCAAAGTGGTTGTTGTTGACTTCACTTACAAAACAATTTATTGTGCTATACAACTTTTAAAGAATAAAAGAAATGAAAATATAAAAATATTTATTTATTTATTTTGTACATAATTTTTACTTTAACTCTTCTGTATATAAATTCTGTTTAGGATGAATCCAACGTAAAACAGACAGGAATGAAGGTCTGTGCCATTTGTCCAGCTGGAGTAGATACTGCAATGACTGCATCCATGGACAAAGATACACTGGACGATAAAATTTCCAAAATCGTTAAGGAACATGTTTTGAAAGATATAATGCAGTAAGTTTAAAAGATAATAATTAAATATAATTCACACAAAAATAAGTTTTGCCATAGACACAAAGTCTGATTATTAATTGGATATAAATCTTTAAAAAAACAACTCTCCATTTTATCTATAAATCTGAATAAAGGGAAGGAGGGAGAGAGATTCAACTTCCCCTGTCATGTTAAATAAAGATCAACTGTATAAATGTATTGAGAAGATAACAGCAGTAATATCAAAGTTTTCTATTATCTTCTGTTATGAGAATGCATTTGCTTTGTGATGTTAACTTTGCAAAATAATGGATCTCCTATTTATATCATAAGGATTATAAAAACAATTAGAAATTCTTTGGATAGAATTTATAATCTTTATGATATAAATAGGAGATCCATTAGATATTTAGGTATGCCCGGGAATATTTGAAATTGTTAAACAGGTTATGGAAAGGATTACCGTACAGGTAGTTGGAAAAATGAGTAATAAGCTTTGTAACTTTATTAATCTATATTACTAAAATCTTTTATTTCTCTGTCTGTCTGTCTGTCCGGCGCAATTTTCTGAGAGAATGGAAAATAGAAATAATTTTTACAATGAAACAGCGACAGGAATCGAACCTGCAACCTTCTGATCCGAAGTCAGATGCCTTATCCAGTAGGCCACAGGGACTACAACTCTCTTCATATGGTTTTTTGACTTATATCTCATTTCCTTCCCCCCATCAATAAGGAATGTATTCAATCTTTTTTTTTTGAATCTCAAGATTGTTTATTTATTTCACATCAGTCAGTTTATTTGTAATTCGAAACTGACAATTAGAACGATAATTGCTGAAACGTTGCAATATTTTAAATATTCTTACTTAACCAAATCCTATGTGATATTGAAAAATATGTGGGTGTACACGCCAGATGTTGGAGTAAAGAAAACAGAGTCAAGAAAGAGATAACCACTCTTTTTTTGAGGTGGAATACCGAAAAAATCACTATTTTCAACTCAAAAACCATCAATAAATGTAACTCAAACGTCACTGAAAAGTGACAATTATAATTAAAATGAGAGTCAAAAAAGGATGAAGCGATACTTCTATTCGATAGAATACTGAAAAATCACTATCTGTAACTCAGAAACCATCAATATTTGGAACACAAAAGCCACTGAAAAGTGCCACTTAGAATAAAAAAAGAGACTCAAAAAAGAAAGAAGCAGTATTTCTATTAGATAGAATACTGAACACTATTGTAACTCAGAAAGAGTCAAGAAATAAGAAGCAGTATTTCATTAGGTAGAATACTGAAAAATCACTATTTGTAACTCAAAAACCATCACTATTTCTAACTCGAAAACCACTGAAAAGTATCAATAGGAATAAAAAAAAAAGATAGTCAAGAAAGAAAGATGCACTATTTCTATTAGGTAGAATACTGCTCAGAAGTTAGACGTCTTAGCCATTAGACCACTAGGCCTACATTCTAATCTCTGTAAAAAATAAAAATATATCATAGATATATGATTTACAAGGTGGTTCTAAAAGCAGTCGTAGATTGAGAGAATATAGACATCAAAA
>JAFIDM010009631.1:265525372-265563519 GCA_023159025.1 Thereuonema tuberculata | reverse complement strand
GACATAAAAATCAATCAGGAGAGAATGCAGACGCATTGAATCATGAACGAATTAATTCCTGGCATTTTCTAAACTGATACCTTATTACAAATTACATTATAGTGTGCAATGATGTTATAAATATACTTTATCTTCAATTCATAATATACAGTCTTAGCAGATGTGATAAGATTCGTTGATATTGTGTTTAGTTAAGGACTGATAGGAGATGATAAACCATATTACAACTCTGTAACTTTTGCAATGCTATTTCCATTAGCAGTCACCCAGTTTAGTTAGCTGCTGTTTCAGATTCTGGAAATTTGGCCACACACCATCACTAATTCTTGTTATAAGAGTAGAAGTACCCACTAGGATTCTAGTTGAATACACTGCTTATTTATTAATTTTTGTAGCCATAAGAATAAATTTAAAAAGCACATTATACAATATTTTCTTTGCCAAATCCATTAATTACTTCCTAAGCAAAATTGATTGACCTGGTGGATCATGATTCAAAAAGTGATTATTTACAAAATTAAGTAAGTTTCCTCAAAACTTTATTGTAATTTTGGCTTAAATTATGTATAAAATAATCCTAAGTTTGAACAAAGTTTCATCGTGATGTCAACATTTTTCTTTTCCACCTTCAATAGACGGGAATTTATATAAACTGACAAAACAGTAATTCAGAATTACAAAAGCAAAAGAATCTTATAAAAATTCTTGATAATTTATATATCCCGGTAATATAATAATAATAAATTTATATTAAAATTTGTGGATATAATTTCACCATTTTTTTAAAACTTTTATATGATAAAAAGTTGTATGTAATATTTATTTATATTAAATAACATTATGAAAGCTGTGTAGTTATCTTTCTTATCTAATAAAAAGCATAACTGATTCATTTTTAATATTAACTTAATGTCATATGCAGTTAACCTATTTTTCTTGTGGGAAAATGATGCCAATAACAATATCTCTATCACAGAAATAATCTCCATTTAAAGAAATCAGAAACTAAATATAAGAAAAAGAACACTATAAAATTAATGGAAAATAAATCAAAGAAAAAGAACACTATAAAATTAATGGAAAATAAATCAAAGAAAAAGAACACTATAAAATTAATGGAAAATAAATCAAAAGTTTGTTTGTGTAATGATATTCAATAAATTTAATAAAGGCTTACCTATTTCTTAATGAAAAAAAAATCCAACTGGAAGAAAACTATTCCATTCAAAGAAAATCTCTTTTGTACTCTTGTCTTAATGAAAAACACAAATGATGGTTATAAATTTATGGTTGGAAAAAAAGAATAAGTAAATACTAATGCTGAAAATAAGGTTACTGCTTCAGTTAAAATATGATTGTAGATCTATTTGATTTATTTTTATATGAAAACCTGACTTTTAAAATCTCTTCAAAAATTTGAAAAAGGCAGATTTTGAAATGTATTGATAATAAAGTTTTTTTTATTTCATTAGATTGTAGGTAAATATAAAAATTAAAATATTAGAAGTTTATATGAAATAGTATGTTCCTTTTTTATTAAGATTTTTTTTAATGGAAAAAATGTTAATAACTACAATATAAATAAATTATATTTCTGTTAGGCTAATTTTATCTGTAATTAAATAAATTATCTTATATGTTTTGACTTATAACAATAAGGATTGTTGATCTAATATATGTTTCAACTTAGATTTTTATAGACATAGAATTTATTTATTTATTAAACATTTCTTATTTATATCTAAATCTATATATATATATATATATAATGCATATCTATTATAATATCTAAAATGCAATATCTAAGAGATGTATAGTAGACATTGTCTTATAGATGTGTCAGGGAAACAAACTGCCCAATGCTGTGGGCAAGCAGATACTTGCAGTAAACTGAAGTAATTTAGTGTAGAGACGATTTTCTTGAGACAGCAATTAGTATAGACTGCAATTTCTGTCATTAACATTGAATGCTAAAACACTGTAAATCTAACACTGGATAGGTTGTTTATAGCACAACTGATCAATCATGCTCATTGTTTTTGTGAAGTCCTAGTGTATTGAGGATGTGCAATGTGTGAAGCACCAGACAGGATGATGGGTACAACACATACTCGGCCCTGCCTCCACTGCTCCTGGAATTGTGTGCATGAGTTTACTGGATGTTCTTGCTGATAGGCACTGCAATATCTATGAGATACGTCTAATCACTGACCTTATCACAAGTGTGATGTCAGGTCAGTTGTGAGGTATGGTTTTGTCTGTGCGAATCGGGCGGTTGCAGTACAGCTTATATGAGGGTGACTCTAATACGCTTTATGGTGTGTACTTGTTGGAAGGGACCGTATTCTTAATAAGTGAGTGTTTGTGTGCTAGCTGTTGATGAACGATCGACGCTACCTGATTGTGTCGGTGGAGGTAGTCTCTTTGAGAGGGAAGGGGACAGTCTAATACTATGTGGTCGATCGTCTCATGCTTAGAGTGGCATTTCCTGCATGTGTCGTCTTGTGTGTTTGCGTCTTGTAGAATGTGTTTTTTGTAGTTGCGTGTGGGGATGACTTGGTCCTCTATTGCAATCATGAACCCCTTTTGTCTCCCCAAACATCTCACCACTCGTCAGCCATCAGTTGATCACTTCCATGTCAACTTCAGATTGGCTGAGTTCATGGCGATATCTGCCATTGAGTTCCTTACAAGCCCATAATACATGCAGCTGCTGAGTTTGGGTGGTGGTGAGTGTTGGTTAAGGGTTTTCAAGGTTCAGGGATGAGCTGTGGGTCAGTCTTGAGAATGGCTAAGTGGAGTGAGGAGTGTTGTGCTTTTTGGTGAAAGTATTACCTAAGTGCGTGTACTTGTTTTTTACGTAGGGTGATGAGGTTGACAAATCCTCATCCTTCCCGTAGCGGACTTGGGGTAGTTTATGTTGTGTTTTGTGAATGTAGTGCATGTTGTGGTGCTTTGAGTTCAGTATTTAAGAAATATATTAGAGTGAGGGGAGGGAAAAGTTTTTGTGGCTTTAATTTTATTTCTGGCATTGATTTGTGATTCGAGGATGTTGTGCAGCCAGCACAGTATGTGTACTTAAATGCAATTTTGGTGTTTACGTTGTCAATGATGCGCACTTGCTGAAAAGCCAGATACCGTAGATCTCGCCCTCTTCCATGGATTGGACGACCAGTTCAAAACCCTCCAAATTCAAAGTCTTCCCACATGTTATATGTAGCTTGCGGCATTTCTCGATTCCAAATTCCATTCCAATGTCTTTGGTGAACTGTGTGGTATCTTGTAGTAAATTGCTAAGTTGTGCATTGTTAATGGCATAGAGTTTAATATCATCCATGCAGAGTAAGTGTGTGAATTTGTATGGTATCAGAGATCCTGAGGGTAAGCCATAACCGTGTTTTGTGTTGTCTAGCATGCGGCTCAATGGATTCAAGGTGGGGCAAAACCAAAGAGGACTCGAGAAGTCTCTCTGGAAAATACCTCTCCTTATGGGAATGATGACTAATAATGGAGGTGCATACGTGTAATGTTATGTTCCAAATCTTCATCTTCCAAAAATGCCATGATCTTCGGGTGTATTTTGTTGAAATGATGAGTCTGTAAGAGCCAGGAATGAGGAACCGAAACAAATGCATTCTTGTAGTCGATGTATGTGATGTAAGTTCCTATTCTTCGTGCATGCCTGCCACAGGATTACTGAGTCAATAAGGAGTTGCTCTTTACAATCCCTGTTACTGCGACGGCCCTTCTGCTGTTCGGAAAGAATGTTATGTGTCTCGATGTGTGTGTAGATTTTGTCTGCAAGGCAGGAGGTGGGGAGTTTGTAAAGTGTTCGGAGACAAGTGATTGGACGGTAGTTTGCAGGGTGTGCTGTTTCAGTGTTCTTGCTCTGTAGGTATGTGACACCCTGTATGAGGAAAAGAGGCATATGTTCTGTTTTCATAACATATGAGGCATATCAGTGAGTGTAAGAGCTAGCTTCCCATGCAGGGACGTAATACATCCAGCTGTGTGCATGTTTTAGTGTTGTCTGTATGTCTGCGAGAGCAATCTCATGGAAGGAAATGTAGGATAAGTGTTCAGTGAGTTATTGTACTCTGTTATCCTTGGTGCTTTGTCATTGTGAGGGATCAGGTTGGACCACACAGACTTACCAGTATTCATGTAATGTCTCGCTGGTGGGAGTGTTTGTGCTGGGTGTAGTAGAGGGTGATGTAAGGGACCTGTAGATTTTTTTATCATTGTATTGGAAAGTGTTGTTCTGTTGTTTGTGCAGAGTGCACTGTTTGTATCTGTAATCTTTTTGCAAGTGCTCAGTTTTGATATTAATGTGTCGAGATGTTCCTGTATCTGGTTTGAGTACGAAGGGAGAGTGTTTATGTGTTTTAATATCTTTCTAACCTGGGACATAAGTTTCTTCGTTTTGTTTCCTGCACAGTATTGTGTGAACTTGGATATGTATCCTCTAAGGTCGCTGATGCGGTCTCAAAGAGGGAATGTATTCTTTTGAACATGCAGTGGTAGGTGTGTGGTGTTGTTTGATTCCAAGTACAGTTGACTCGCGATAATCCGACAGTTGCGGGACCAAGGGGGTGTCGGATTACCAAAGGTTGATTTTTGTAAAACTGAATTTTGACTTCTAAGGCAAAAAAATTTAAGTTATATATATATATAGTAAGTATATTGTTACAATACATATTGAGTACATATTTTACGGCCATTGAGGATATAAAAAAATAACTCATTAGGCATAGTTTTACACAAATGAATACATATGTATGTAATACTAATTTATTTCTATATTTATGTCTTAAAAAAATAAAATTACAGTATATAATGTAAAATATATATCTTAAAATAAAAAATAAAAATACGTACATTTGTATTTACGGCTTAAAAAAAAAATCTGTAATCATTTTTTGTTTCTTCTTGCATAAAGAGTCTGTCATGGCTTTTTCTTGAATATCTTTTAACATTAAAATGTTCTTGAGTCGAGTTCCCTCTTCTCACACCAATGTATCTAAGTATTTGCAGCCGACATAACTTCATCACAAGTGATTGTGCATTTCACCTCTGTGACTGCCTCAATCACGTCAGTTTTCGAACCAACCTGCGCCGGACTACCGAGCTTGTCGGACTGTCAAATGTCGGATTATCGCGAGTCAACTGTATATGACTGTGGTGTGTACTTTGGGGAGTGGCGGCCTAAGTGTGGGGACTGTGCCTGTGTATTGTGCTAGTGCAATGTAGAAATCATCATGTGCTGCTTGTATTATTGTAATGGTGTTTGTGGGAGAGTCTTTTAGGAGCGAAGAAATAATGAGTCAAGTTTTGGAACTGAACTGAATTAATTTATTAAACAAGAAACACTGGTTTTTATAATATTTACATAATGTAATTTGATTGGAAGATTAATTAAAATATACAGAATGATTGGTTCAAATCATAACAAACTTAAATTAATTAACTAATTAAATGGCTGTAATGGAAAAGAATTTAAAAATAAACAGAACATCAATAATTGTAGACTGAAAATAAAAACCAGGCTCAGTGCCACAATAATCGATTTCCATTTTATTGCTAAAATATGGGCTATGTGCCTATGCCAGTGCGGTAAAAACTGGGCTATATGATATTCAGTCTGCAAGTAGTTCAAACTTTAGCCAATTGTTAGACTTTCACTGTAGCCAATATTAAGTTTTCACAAAGGTTTTTCCTGTTTTTCTCAGAACTTAGATTTGGCACTTAGCACGGTTTTTGTTTTCAGTCTACAATTAAGAAACAGAAAACGAATGCTTAAATATAAACAACGGTGAACATTACAATGAATAAAATACAGATAAATAATTTCTACAAAAAATTCAAATAAATCCCACCCAAAACATTTCATGTAAAATAAGTTGCCAAGATTCACATGCTCATAATGCTTTCACTGTTAACAAGTTATCAGATCTCATGTAGAGCCAAGCCCCTAACTCTACAAGCCCCAACTCTAACAACCCTATATCTTGATCAAAAAGTATGGCTTGGCCGTTTCATGGCTGTCGCACAGACAATCCCATGGAGTTATGTAAAGGATATGGAGTATGCTAAGGCATACTTTTTGACCAAGATAGTAGGGTTTTTAGAGTTAGGCCTTGTAGAGTGAGGGGCTTGGCTCTACATGAGATCTGATAACTTTTTAACAGTGAAAGCATTATGAGCAACTTGGCAACATATTTTACATGAAATGTTTTGGGTGGGATGAAATAGTTCCATGAAACGGCCAAACCATACTTTTTGATCAAGATATAGGGTTTTAAGAGTTAGTGGCTTGGCTCTACATGAGATCTGATAACTTTTTAACAGTGAAAGCGTTATGAGCATGTGAGTCTTGGCAACTTATTTTACATGAAATGTTTTGGGTGGGATTTATATATTTACTAAGCAATACTATTATAGAACTATGTCGTTAAGATTTAACTTCGCAATACTATTATAGAACTATGTCGTTAAGATTTAACTTTGCAATAATTAAGTTTAAATCCTAAACAATTAAAGAAAATTCCATAGGACAAAGCGCTTCGAGAAAAGGTATGTAGTGCCCTACTTCCTTCCTTCGGCTCGTCAGATTCAAGGAGAAAACCGACAATCTGCCCGCGTTCGGGTAGCGCACTCAAGCACCGGGGGTGGCAGGCAGAGGGCAACACTAAGCGCGCGTGGTGCGTTTGATATCATTCTGTCCCCTAACCCCTTGGATCACAGATATTTGTTGTTCAATTGAAATGTTGAAATATAAGATAACATCTAGCTTTCATATCAAACTTCAGCTTTCTAGAACTTTTGTTTTGGAAGTATCTATAAATAAGACATTTTATAATACAGACCTACACCCCCCTTTATGGGGTGTTGGAGGGTGAAATTTTTTCGTTATTTGTGTGCAAATCTTAGCCTGCATACCAAATTTCAGCTTTCTAGGACTTCAGGAAGTACCCTAGAGGTTTTGATGATCAAGTGATCATCAGTCAGTCAGTGACGAAATCGACAAATTTTAGGTATTAATAAAATCCAAAGTATAAAAGCTAAATAAATGAAATTTAACGTATTTCATTAGTCTGGTAACTGCATCTTATCCTGAAAATAATATAAAGAATGAAAAAGGTTAGATATAAACACAGATATAAGTTCTGAATAATCTTATTTACAGTTAAGGACAAATTACACTAAAAACAGAGACAAATCAGCTGGCCAGTACAGAATGACTTAACAAAAACAATACAAATAAATGATATCTAAAAATATTTACCTATAAATTGTTACAAAATGTCATTATTTGTATTGTTGGGGCATATGTACTGATGGGTAGAGATTGTGTGCCTTCTAGTGGGGTGGAGTGCTGTGTCATGTGGTTGGATTCAGCGATTTCTTTCCTAATTTTTGCAAAGATGCACGGGGGAAGATGATTGTTAACTACTATGGAGAGTCGCTGATCTGCTACCCGCTGCTCGGCAAGCCCTGACAATGGATAACGTGTGGTGAATGCATGGTATAGTGGCTGTCTGTATCCTGTGAGATGAGTCCATAACTGTGTAACAGTGTAGAAGTCGCACATAAGATCTTGGTTCATCTGCCATGACCATCGGATGTGCTGGCGCTGTTTCCCAGTCTTGGTGGTCGCCTGCTCTGACATAGACAAAACACTTCCGATCATTCAGACTGAATGGTGTTTCCTGGGCATTGTGGTAGCTATACTACAGATTGGGATGCCATTTTCTCCACCACCACCTGCAAGAGACTGTAGTATATTTTTTGAATGGAGGCCTCTGCCTAACTCCCGAACGCGGGTGACCTTATCTTGCATCACACCCGATGCAGCATGAGCAATACCAGAACAGGTTCTCCTCATATATCGTTAGATCCTGTAGCCTACCTTAAAGCTAGGGTAGTCTCGCCCCCACCACAACGAGATAGGTCCATAGGGTTTATTATTATTATTCTTTCTTCGATTTTGGCCGATTATGAACCACGTGAAATAACTAGTCATTATTATTTTTCTCCCTTCTTTCTTCTCTTCCAGTACTCTTTCATTCTTTCTCCATGTTGTTTCCTTCTTTCGTCTGTGTATTTTGCTCCAGTCTTCTTTTTTGCCTTTTTTTGAAAACCCTTGAATCCTCTGATCTTTTCTCTGAATTCTTCTTTTCTCTCCACCTCTTCTCCATCTATTTTCATTTCTTCCATGTCTTTTCTGACCTCTTTGATCCTTGTCACCTATGTTTTGGGGTTTCTGTCGAAGTAGTTGAATATTCTCTTCGTGAGTCTTCCTTCATTCATTCTTTTAATGTGTCCGTAGAAAGTCACTCTTCTTCTCCTCATTGTGTCTGCTACTTTTTCTGTTTTTGTGTAGATCTCCTTGCTGCTTCTCAGTTTCCATTTTCCATCTTCATATTTTGGTCCCAGGATTATCCATATGATTTTTCTTTCCTTTTTTCTACCTTGTCTAACTGTCTGGCTGTGTTTAGTGCAAAGCATTCTGAGGCGTAGAGGCCCTCTGGCTTAATAACTGTCATGTAGTTTTATTATTATTATTATTATTATTATTATACTTTAATTATTGAGATTTTGTATTTAAAAATTTTTTCGAGCATTGGGAAAACTTTAAGAAGCCAACTATTTCTAGTAAAGTTGCTACAACCAACTAATTAGGAAAATTTATTGAAGAAACCTATCCGAGCTCAAAAACTGATCATCAGGAAAATCCCCACACATCCGCTGTTCAAATAAATCTGAAGAAGAAGGATTCCTTTGCATTTCTTCGTCAAGCTGGTCTCGTAAATCTGTATGATAAACTAAATCTGTTACAAATTCACCATCATCATTCTTGTAAACAGTGCAATCTTCTTTGTTTTTACTGCAAGTAATATTATCATTTAAAAAGAAGAAGAATTTTATACATGCAAAAGAAACAGAAAATTCAAAATAGAAATTTTTAGAGGAATGTCAAATATTTTGAAGTATTTGGGAGATAAATTCATTGACCAAAGATATCTTTCAAAAGTGGTTTTGTAGTTTTGTAAATAAAAACATATATATAGTTTTTCAAGTGCAATTTTTTTATAAGAATGGGATTAATAAAACTCAAAATTCTCATTTCACAACCCATGGCACTATTATGAAACATTAACCAAAACCTAATCACTTGTTAATAACTAGATCATACTTCTTCATAAATATTTGTTTTCATACTTTGTATGATTTATATCATCAATAACTGGAAGTAAAATATTGTAATAGTAAGAAAAAAATTATGAATTAATTAACTTTGAAGGGAAATTTCCCAACTCAATTCATAAGCAATGTAATAGTTTTTGTAATACTTCATTTTTTCATTTATTTGTTGAAATTTAATTAACAGTTTAATATATCAATGAATCAGTTTGAAAACTTACACGAATTATGCTTACATTAAATTGTTTTTATTTTTTATTTTTTTTTTTTTGATCCTCAAATTCTTCAAGTTTCTTTGAATATGTTAAAAATATCACAATCTTAGCAAATCATTCAGCACTGTACGTTTTTACAATTTAGAAACACCACTGTTAATGGAACAAAATTCTTTTCCAACAGATAAAGTAAATATCACCAACTATATTGACCATCTCTAAATGAATAGCTCTGAATCAATTAAATTTTTTAAAAATAAAGCAAATGGGGGAAAAAAATTGCAGAAAAAAAAAGAAATTAAATAATTAATAATAATCATGAAAAAAAAAAAAAAGACAATTAAGACACCTACGTGAATTGACCCCACCCATCTCCAGACCAACACCCTAACATACTGCACCACAACAACACTTCTTTAGAAAACGAAAAGGAAGTAAATAAGCTAATACTCGAAAATCGATGAAAACAATGTCAAATATCTCGAAAATGCTTGATTCTCAACTGATATCTATTTATGTCATATATATCAGTACTCCGTGAGTACTGTCATCTCACAAAAGGGCATTGATATTCGCGATGTACAGGCCGTAACCTCTCCTTATTAGGGTAAAATCGTATTTTACCGTATTTAATTAGTTTCAAAAAGCTCCCATTGTTATCACAATTACATTTTTTTTTTTAATTAAAATGAATCGTAAATACTTACTAGGCATGATGAAGGTGGAAAAAAAAGTGTAATTTTCTTTATTGTTTCTAAAAAATTTCGCAGGCGGTGGATGAACATTTTTAAAGCAAGAAATTGAAGCACCTTTAAAAAGTTTTCAAGACCGAATCTGTAGCACCGTTAATATGCGCCCGATTTTCACCTGACTTATAAAACTACATGAACCCCTTAAAACCCAAGTGGTGTAACTCCATTTTTTGGTTTTATTGAGTTAGGGACACGGAAGTGTTCAACAAAGGCCATTCTATTAATAGCACAATTGGTGTAAGTTGTAACTCTCTTAGCAACCGTGTAGGTAGCAGCAGTAGTTTATGCAGTCAGTAGAGTCATCTACCTGTTGAAAGCCCAAGTGGTGCAACTGGAGTTACACCATTTTGCCTGCAACTGTCGTCAGAGTGTTCCTGCTTTTGTAGATTGATGCTCAATCCTCTGCTTATTGGAACAATCAAATTTACCATATTATTTTGTAAACTTGTGTTCTGTATTATTCAGTATGAATTCTAGTGATGAGGAAAGCATTAGTGAGCCAAGCCTTTTTGCTGATAACGGATCCAGTGATGAATATTTTCCATCACATTCAGAACAGTCTAGTACAGGTACGTGTTTATTTCTTTGTTTATTATCAGTTTTCCTCAACCATTCAAGTTTTTTTGGTTTCATGGATGTTCAACGTAATTTAGGCGTACTGAAGTACAGTACAATACTGAATATAGCAACCTATACTCAGAAACTGAATGTTTCAAGAATGGCCTAGTCTGTCCATTAAAAATTTAGACCAAAGAGGAGAATAGAATTAAAGTATAGGTTCTAGTTTAGCACTGTAACTTAATCTCATTATTTAATATAGCCAGTTTAAGGTATCTGATCACCTTTAAAACTCTATTTTCGCTCAAAATACATAATTTTTAGTTTTGATCTTGTAACCTTCAGACCCGAACTTCTAAGAAAAATATTAAAAATGAAAATTCCTGTTGGGCTCTGAGGTTACTTTTTAATAAATTTGTAGTATCGAACAGTTTTTTTATTTAATGTTTTATTATTTTTTACTTTGTCCAGTTGCGTTTAAAATTCTTGTTGTGGTATTCTCTAAGCCGGAAACACATACGGATTTAGTGGTCAGCAGATGGCTGATTAATCTTATAATTACCCCAAAAATAGAACCTTTTGGAATTTCTCAGAATCGAGGGGATATAGCCTGTTTAGAAAAGATATAAATAGAGTAACTGATTTTTAATCAAAGTTTCTCTTAATATTAATCATTATTGTAGTAGTTTCATTGATATCCTAAACTGTTTATAATTTGGGTTGTCATGAGCTAAAATCAAAACAAGGATTTATGTATTGTTGGGATGAAACGACTGGATCCCGAGGTTCGCAAGAAATCAGTGCTTGTTTGATCAAACACATAGAAACCAGGGCAGTTGGAGCAAAACACGTTGTGATGTTCAGTGATACATGTACTGGGCAAAACAGAAATTGGAAAGTTGCCATGTCAATTTGAAACTAGTGTTGAGTGACGCAAACACTATTCAGATCATTGATCAAAAGTTCATGAGAAGTGGACACTCCTATTTGGATAATGACTGTGATTTTGCCTCCATAGAGAACTTCAACAGGACTCAGCAAGTTTTTTGCCCAAATGATTGGTACAATATTATTGCAAAATCAAGAAAAAAACAACCATTTCATGTTACTGAAATGACAAATGACGACTTCTTGTCTGCTGAAAATTTGCTGAAATAAATCACCAAAAGAAAGACAGATACCGAAAAACATCCAGTATCATGGTTGAAAATGCAATGGATACGGTATCAAAAGAATGAACCGTTTTCAATATTTTTCAAAGAAACTCTATCAGATGAAATGCCATTTTCACAATTGGACTTTCGGCCATCAGCTAGAAGGGGTCGCCCAGTATCTCTAGCTAACATAACTCAGGATAAGCTGTACAGAGGACCAAGGCATATTACCAAAGAAAAGAAGAAGGATATGGAAGACCTGTTGCCTTTCATCCCACCAATCCATCACCCCTACTTTCACGCTCTTCAGACATCAGATGATATGGAAGACATTGGACCACTATTTGCTGACAATATTGATGATGACTGATATTAAATTGTGTTAATAAACTGATGGTAATACCCTTAAAACATCTGCCTTATTATTGATATACTTCACTTGTTTATAGCACAAGTGGTGTAACTCCATTCAGGCCCCTACACCAGGTCTATAAAAAGAAAAATTTAATTAAAATTGATAATTTAAGATAAAACACACCTTTGGAAAATATGTAAAAAAAAAAAAATTAAAAAGTGTAATGCTGAATTTACTATGTTAACCCTAATAAAACCTTAAAAATCTCAAAACAAGAACAATGTGAGTTACACCACTTGGCCTTTAAGGGGCTCACATATAGACTAGTCTTAGCGCCGCCATCTTTGAAGCATTTCGAAAACTGCGGCGCTATTTTTTATACAGTCATGTGTGAGGAACAAGTCGATAAAATACTAAAAACATGTATATTTCAGTAGTTAAAAAAATTATTAATTCTAGATGTACCAAAGGGGGGGGGGATATTTTTTTCATAGAATTTTTAGTTTTTATCAACTTTATTTTTTTTCTTAGTATTAATTCATTTTTTTTTTGTCAATTGAAAGTATAAATAACATATGTATCTTAATTTTCATATAGTGGGCACAAAGTAACCCTCCCCCAACATTCGTAATCAGTTAAGTGGAAAAGGTTAATATAAATATAAATTTAATGAATATAAATTATAAATTTAATGTTTTTTTTTTCATGTTTTTTTTTAATGTAAGTAAAAGAACAAGGGTTAAATATAGAAAAGAACAGTAAAATGGAGTAAAATTGTAATATTTTTATTTTAATAATAATTTTAATATTTTATTTTATTTTAATATTTTTATTTTAATAAAAAGTTAATCAATTTTACAGAAATATACACAGCAACTTTTCATTGACCTTTAAATAAAACTAATTTAGTGTACATTGTGTTATTTGTTTCCCTCTTTCTTCCATTGCTTTTACTTTTACATAAATGATACAATTCTACATTTAAAATATTGCCTTAATAGCATCTTAATGAGAATGACAATGAGTTTCCTCTCCACACTTAAATCAAACAAAAATATATTCATTTCCAGAAAATAAAGTAGTCCCTAACATTCCTGACACTTCAATATACAACTTTAAAAGGAAATTATTTTTGCCCTTTACCCCTTGGTTATTCCTCAACACTTTCTCTGCCAATTTTAAAAGTTGTACAACGTCTTTAGCTGGCATGAACATTCATTCATTTAAAATTCATGTAAACGTTTCTACATCTTTCACAGCAACCAATCCTGGTTTTCTTCATGTTCAGGGGCAAAGAGAACTTCCAGACAACCTAAACACTTCATTTTTTTACAAACTTGCCTTACAACACTTCCAGAAATATATTCTATCACCCTTTCATGACTAAAAGCATTTCTGAGTCATCACTTGTGCAATTAGCTGTTTTTAAGGGTTCTATTTGTGCAATCAAACATTTTATGTAGACTGCCATGAATTCTTTAGCATTTGGATTGTTTCTGTTTCCCCTTCTTCTACTGGCAAAGAACAGTTCCAAATGGTCCTGACACATCCTACGTGTTAATATAAATTTTAGCAAAGGATTATCATTCCACAAATAAATTTCAGCTAATTCTTTCAAACTAATAAATTCATAAATAATCCATATACTGACATGTTTCTCCTTGATAAATACACCAGAGTTCCAAAAGTGAATTTTAAATTCCCAAGGTTATTAATACATTTTTGAATTGTGTTACAAACTGTAGTTTTATTACCTCTGAACACCGGTGTTATTGTGCTCATCCTCATTATGTTGAATGAATTTAATTAATCAAATGTCATATCAATAAGCTTTATAAAATTTACAGTGACCTCACAATTTAAAAACTCTGGTAATCCTAAATCATTGCATTGGCTACAGAGTTACTGAGAGTTTGAGCAGCCAGTGCTATCATTATTTTTTGTGACTCATATTCAATGTGTTCCCTTCTCACTGTACTTGCAGCATGCAGATAATCTTTTTATTGTAAATTAACCAATTCAGATGATTATTTCCATTTAACCATCTTTGCCATCAGAATCTACCAATATTCACTTTTCAGATAGTAAATTTCTAATCAGTTTCAACATATGAGCTACATCAAAGAAAAAACAGTTCCTCTTCCTACTTGATGGGTGTGAAAACCAACACTGAGAATATAGGTAGGTATGCAATGGCTGTACAAGTAGGATGCTTTTAACCTATTTGGTATATGCTTCCAAATTTAAGACATTTATGTTTTTTGAAGTATGGAAATTCTTATTAATTTTTGTACAAACAAGACGTTCTTCATCAATAGTTGATCCTGGTAAATTACATAAAATATACATGGCTGAATTTGAAATTTTAACTTTATATAGTTGAGAGAAAAAGTACTATGTCCTGAATTTAGTCTGAATAATACAACAGCTTCTTTTCAAGGTTTCCCACACAACACAATTATGTATGTTAATGTAGAAGATGAGTGGTAAATATATCTAGCACCGAGACCTTAGGTCTATTGTACTACCCCAACCTTAATCCCCCCCAAAGTCCTGAAGCAGTGGCAAACGCCAGTAGTTTACTGATAGGGATTGTTAAATGATCCTTTGGTTCTAAGAAAAAGAAACCTAGGATTTTCTGTCTAAGGGCTGTGAAATTCTCACAATCACACAGAACATGTGAGGAAATTTCTTCCTCATAATGACAACTTATACAAACAGTGCTGTGTTTAAGGTTAATCAACCATAGATACTTGTTAAGTCGATAATGACCTGTGAGTAGACCAACAACAATGCCCACTTCGTTTTTTTTTCTAGGTTTAAAAGTTCAGAAGCTTGCTTGTTGCTTGGTCCCTTGATAAGCATCTTGGCTTGCCTTTGACCATCAAGTCTGCGCTTATTCTTGCTTAAGCTGCAAAACTCTCATTTTCTTTAGAAAAACCTGTTTAAGCATGTTATTTGATAAACCAATAATAGGTTCTGGACCTATAAAGGTAAACTCTGCTCCCATCTTAGCAAAAGAATCTGGTTTTTCATTGCCCTCATAACCACTGTGTCCTGGCACTCAAAAAAGATGAACTTTATTGTATTGTGCCAGTAAAGCAGAGCTTTGAGGAAATTAAAAACAATCTTAGAAGTAACGTGACACTAATTCAGAGCTTTCAGTACTGCTAGGCTATGAGAATAAATATAAATATTCTTATTTCTGATTTTCCTATCCAAACAGACACAGGTACAAGCAAGAATAGCAAATATTTCTCCTTGAAAGACAGTTGTAAAATTACCCAGGCTATATAAGAAACAATAATTATCTGTTTGCCCCTGAGTCATTAGCAGATTTTGATCCATCCGTGTACCGAATAGAATCACCTGTAAGTTCAGGAATAGAGTTATTACCCTATTCAGCATATTTATATATGCTGAATGTTCTCATAAAAAAATGAAAAGGAAGCATTTTGTCAGTAATTCATTTGGAAGAGAAATTCCTGACTTGAATACTGTGAGTGGAGCTTTGTAAGGCTATTTTCCAGAGGTACATTTCCATTCATCTGCAATTTTTAGCCTTTGAGCCCATAGTGTGGCTTCAGCCTCAGTATGCATTACTGTATTTAGTATGTATTTTTTTTCTTAGTATTACTTCAGTTTTTTGTCAATTGAAAGTATACAAAATAAGTGTATCTTAAATTTTCATGGTAAGCACAAAATAATCCTCCAACATTTAATGTGGTTCATGAGATACATGCCAATTATTACTAAAACAAAGTAAATTAACAGAAGAGGGTAAGATCAATATCTTCAGTCCTATTATTTACAATGAAAGTAGGTTCATTGCCTTTATTTAGAACATGTAATTTAGTACTTTTCAAATACTCCATGAGGTTTTCTCTTCGTTGGTTGTAATCAATGCTACCCCAAGCAACATGGTGAGCATCCAATAATGATTGGTGTTCCATTGCTATCACAGTGGTTTATAAGATTCCTTAACTCCAATGGTGGGAAGATCAATCTCCTCACAAGGGAAGTAAGCAGAGTTGAGAAAGAGTTCATTAACTTTGTTTCCTTCTATAATAAGTTAGACTGCAA
This sequence comes from Thereuonema tuberculata, assembly GCA_023159025.1. Taxonomy (NCBI): domain Eukaryota; kingdom Metazoa; phylum Arthropoda; class Chilopoda; order Scutigeromorpha; family Scutigeridae; genus Thereuonema; species Thereuonema tuberculata. The sequence continues at coordinate 265,547,198 of JAFIDM010009631.1, read as the reverse complement.
TTGTGTCTCTTGAGAGAAACTCTGTGAGGGGTAAAGCATTAATGCCTTCCCTGACCATATATCTAAGATTCTTGAATAATAGCTAAATCAACATTATCCTCAGCCAGTCTGTGGCATAAGGCTACAGAAGCGGACCGTTTGTTGGGAAGATTGATATGAATGCAGTACAACATGGTCATGGTGACATTGGGGAATCAAGGGTAAACAGTGTAATGACTGGGGGTTTTCCTCACTGTGAGTGTCAGATTCCAACACCCGATCAGAGAGGTCACCACCCTCTTCCATCCCAACCATTTTTATGTTTTCAGATAGAACTGATCCCATGTCAAATTCCCCTGTTACCACTTCCAGATTTCTGACTGCCTTTCTTCCTGTTATAGCGAGAAGCTCCTTTTTGGCTCCTTAGATGTGGAGGGCTTTGGTCCTGAAGTTTTATCCTACTCATGTAAGATTTTAAAGATTTCTTTATCGACCCCTTTGTATGCTAAACAATTTGCTTCAATGATAGCCTTCGCAGATTCCCTGTATGATAAGCTAAATATGTTAGGAATTCACCATCATCATTCTCATAAACAGGACAGTCTTCTTTGTCTTTATTGATTCTAACAAAAACAAAAAATATATTTAGCAATAAACAATGATAAATTTTATTGCAAAACAATTAATAATTAAAAAAAAAAAACACTACATACGTACAAGAGAAATAGAAAATTTTAGAAGAATTTGAAATATTTTGAGTATTTGGGAGATAAATTCATTGATCATAGACATCTTTGAAAAGTGGTTTTGTAGTTTTGCAAATAAAAAACATTTCTATAGTTTGCCAAGTTAAAGATTGTTTATAAGAATGGGACTAATAAAAATTAAAATTCTGATTTCACAACACATGGCACTATTATTAAACATTAACCAAAACCTAATCACTTGTTAATAACTAAATCATATTTCTTTATAAATATTTGGGTATTTTTTTTTCCAGAAATTCTGAAATATTTGTTTTATTACTTTGTGATCAAAGTTACAGTCATATGAGATTGTTTCAAATCTGTCGTAGACTTATTGTAATGCAGACTTATATTAAATTTTTTAATAAAGAAAAATAAATAATTAAAGAAAGTAATTTCCTCAATATATTGATTACGTAAGCAGTCTGTTATGCAGTTTTCTTTTTAAGTAGATGTAATATTTTTAATACAAAATTAATATTATATATACAATGTTTAATTACAAGGATAATATTTATAATTTCAATAACTGGAAGTAACATATTTTAATAGAAAGAAAAAAATATGAATTAATTCACTTTGAAGGGAAATTTCCCAACTCAGTTAATAAACAACGTAATAATTTTTGTAATACTCCATTTTTTGTTTATTTTCATTTGTTGAAATGTATTTAACATTTTAATATATCAGCGAATCAGTTTGAAAACCTATATGAATTATGCTTATATTATATTGTTTTTGTTTTTATACTCAAAGTTTCTTTGAATATCTTAAACATATCATAACACTTTCTCCCTACAAGAATTGAATCCACGACTCTTACATCTCCAGACCAAACCCTAACATACTGCACCACGACAACACATATTTAGAGAACGAACAAGTTAATAAGCTAATACTCGAAAATCGATGAAAACAATGTAAAATATCTTGAAAACACTTGAGATTTGGCCCCTAATTCCATATATATTTTTGAAGTACTCCATTAGTACTGTCATCTCACAAAAAGCATTGGTTTTCGCGATGTACAGGCAATGACCTCTCCTTATAAGGGTAAAATCGTAATTTATCGTATTTAATTATTTTTGAAATGCAATTTCATTTTTTGGATTAAAACAAATCCTAAATACTTACTAGGCATGATGAAGGTGGAAAAAGGTGTAATTTTCTTTATAGTTTCTAAGAACTTTCGCAAATCTTGTTGGAACTATTTCGCAGGCGGTGGAAGAATATTTTTAAAGAAAGAAATTGAAGCTCCTTTAAGAAGCATTCAAGACCGAATCTGTAGGACCGTTAATATGCGTCCAATTTGCACCTAGCGCAATGACTCATATAAACTACATAGACTAGCCAGAGCTCCGCCATCATTCAAGCATTTGAAAAACTGTGCCGCTATTTTTTATACAGCCACGTGGGAAAAACAAGTCGATAAAATACTAAAATCATGTATATTTCAGTTGTTAAGAAAATTATTAATTCCAGCAGTACCAAAGGAGATACTTTCTGCATACAATTTGTTGATTTTACCAACTTAATTTTTTTTCTGAGCATTAATTCATTTTTTTTATCAATTGAAAATATAAATAATATGTCTATCTTAAATTTTCATTGTGGGCACAAAGTATCCCTCCCCCAATATATACATTGCATATCAGTGAAGTGCATAATATCTTGGTATTGCAAAGCTAAATATAGAAAGTGAATATAAATTAGAAATTTCATATTTATTCTTTAATGTAGGTAAAAGAAAATGGGTTAAATAAAGAAAAGAAACAGTAAAATTGTAATTTTGTTATTTTAATAAATAGTTCATCATTTTTACAGAAATATAAACAGCTATTTTTCATTGGTCTTTAAATAAAACTAATTTAGTGTACATTGTATTATTTGTTTCCCTCTTTCTTCCATTGCTTTACTTTTATATAAATGATACAATTCTACATTTAAAATATTGCCTTAATAATTACATCTTAATGAGAATGGCATAATGAGTTTCCTCTCCAAACTTACATCAAACAAAAAGATGTTCATTTCTAGAAAATAAAGTTATCCCTAACATTCCTGACACTTCAATATACAACTTTAAAAGGAAATTCTTTTTGTCCATTACCCTGTGGTTATTCCTCAACACGTTTTTGCCAATTTTAAAAGTTTTACAACATCTTTAGCTGGATTGAACATTCATGTAAACATTTTACATCTTTCACAGCAACCAATCCCGTTTCTTCTTCATGAGGGGCAAAGAGAACTTCCAGACAACCTAAACACTTCATTGTTTTACAAACTTGCCTTACAACACTTCCAGAAATATATTCTATCACCCTTTCATGACTAAAAGCATTTCTGAGTCATTACTTGTGCAATTAGCTGTTTTTGAGGGTTCTATTTGTGCAATCAAACATTTTATGTAGACTGCCGTGAATTCTTTTGCATTTGGATTGTTTCTGTTTCCCCCTCTTCTGCGAATACTGGCAAAGAACAGTTCCAATGGTCCCAACACAATGTTACCAAAATTGCATGGCATTAAGTTTAAAATAATCATATTTTATTTTTTTAATAATCAGAAATTTGAAGAGACAAAGAAAATTTATTTGATAAACTTATTTCTAAAATGAAACATATGTTATAAATTTATTATTATTATTATTATTATTTATTTAATGTCTAGGTACACATTTATCCTATCCTATGTGTAATTTAATGTATGTATATATTCATAATATGTCTAGTATATGAAAAAAAAGAAAAAATCTTGGAAAATAGACTTTGTTACTATTTCTTAATATTATTTTTATAGGGCCCAATATGTTTATATTTCTGACATATAAACAATGATAGTTATCCAATGTTGTTGTTTAGGATATCTAATTATAATCAGTGGGATAACCATGATGCCACTTAAAACAGAAGTTCCTGTATAAACAAAATTTATTTTCTATGATTTTTTTTTTTTTTTTAAGCTTGAAAATAATACAAAAAAAGAAAGATTGTCTTTATTCCTAAATGTAACATGTACCTTTTTTAATAAAAAGAATAAATTTTTCCATTGTCTGAAAAATTAAATAAATTAACGTTCCAAAGTAAGATTTTGTCAATCCAATAATTTTAAAACTCATGCATTCAGTACAAGGATTACTTAAACCATTAATATACGTAGTTAAGATATTAATATTTTCCTCCATTCTTAACTTTTCTTTTGATTCACATTTTGATGAAAAAAATTAAAAACTGTATTCCATTTAATATTCCTGTAAAGAAAGAAATTAAATATTTTTATTTCATAACTATGTAGAGTAATGTAACTTTTTTTAGAAAAATTTCTTATTTTTCCTAATGAGATATTTTCTTCTACATCTTTAACAGGGGCATATGTAGGTGTAGGCTCTAGTCTCGCCACCCAAGAGTTTTGTTTTTAACTAATGCCTCATCTCTTATTGAATGTTTTTTTTTTTTGTTTTTTTTTTCTTAACAGACTTTATGTGAGTAATGTCTATTGGATGTGCAATTTCACCATATAATGAATTTGTGTTACTTTTTTTATAGATGTGAAAATTAAGATATCTAATAGATATATCATACAGATATCGAATATCAAATATCTAAGAGATGTATAGTAGACATTGTCTTATAGCTGTGACACAGCAAACAACTGCCCAATGCTGTGGGCAAGCAGATACTTGCAGTAAACTGAAGTAATTTAGTATAGACACGATTTTCTTGAGACAGTAATTTCTGTCATTAACATTAAATGCTAAAACACTGTAAATCTAACACTGGATAGGTTTTTTTGTAGCACAACTGATCAATCATGCTCTTTTTATAGTAACTGTCTTTCCAAAGGAATATATACATACAAAATGAAAAAAGTCTAACTTCTCGATCTTCTTTTTACTTCAACGATATCTATATTTCTTCCTTTTTAAAGGACTTCTTCAGGATATAATAAACAAATAATACAAAATAAGGAAAGGAAGAGAAAACCTTCTCTTTTCCTTTTAAACATAACTGAAAAATGTAACAAAATAATCTCAATAAACATAAAATATGACATCAAATAAACAATAACCATGAGGAAAAATAATACAAAATATTGTTGAAGTAAAAAGAAGATAGAGGAGTTAGACTTTCTTCATTTTGTATGTATCTGTAATTTAAGATTAATAATAGATTCAATGATTTCCAAAGGAATGTTTCAGAAGGGTAACTTGTTTTGTCATAAAGTGAATTCTGATAGTGTATGGTTCACTGAACATTGAAATGTTTCCATAGTTGTCAGATTCATCAGATTTAAACTCCATAGAACCTATCCAGATTATATCAGTAAAGAGATCCTTCTTTTGAGACCTTCAAATATGGAGGTATATATACAAAGCAATAGCAACAATCCTGAAAACCTTCGTAAGCTTTCTATTTTTATCAAGTCCATGATTTACAGCATAGTGGCAGTTTTGGTAGTATGTTTCTGATTTATTAGAAAGTTCTTCAAAACATTTTGAGTGACAATGTATACAGTTTCTTAAAATCAGTAGCGCATCTTTTGGATATGTTAAAGAATTTTTGAAAAAATGAGATTTAGATATTAATGATGTAATAGAGTAATGTTAGTATTAGTATTTATGAAGCATCATTATTATTAATGTGTTAATTGTTATTAATATCTATGCTAGTGAATACGATAGTTTTCAGTTGTTAACTTGTACATGAAAATGCTTTATTTTAGTTCTTATTGTAATCCTTATCAAATGTAGAGGAAGGAGAGGATTTCTTGTCCTCTGGTAACACCTGAAGAAGTTCTTCGCAAAGAACGATGAAATATTGTGGGAATTAAAGGAGTGTCATTATATTAATAGGATTTCTAAGAGTAAATTATTTACAAGATATATTAAAGATGCTTATATGGGTAGTTCTACAAGAATTGGGTAACTTGATGAAACTTAGCCATAACTAATCTAAAAACTGACATTGTAAGTTATTCATCCTTAAATTAAAAAGATAACTGTCCTTTCTTTTTGATTATATAAGTTAAAAATAGTTTCTTATAAAATAATATTGTTAAAATCTCCATTTTCTACGTAAAACATCAGTTCCCTGGCGTGAAGCCACTACAAAAATCAGGACATCGATGTTTATATTTTCGAAATTTTCTAATTCTTACTTTATTATCTTTAAATAAGTTATAAGATACCTCTAAAATATTACTAAATGAAATGATTAGTAAAAATAAGTAAAAAACATTCCTAAATCTTTACTTAAACCCACGTGCTCAGTTTCGCTCGTCAGCCCCCTGTCGTTATTGAAATTCGAAAAATCGGAGTATTTAATAGCACTTCAAAGTTGAGACCAATCTGCTTTTAAACATTACCCGTGAAATTAACTACAGCAACTGCTTGCTACAGGGTAGCCCTTTTGGAATCAGTGAGAGCGGCGTGGTTGTGGTGTGAACGCGTGTCGGAGACAGTCAAAATGTCAGTCCACTGGCAAGTAATTTCACGGTTATTTACAACTAATTTTTTTTAATATTTTTATGCCTAAAAGATTATCGTGAAATGTTCTAATGTGGCAAGCAATAAAGCTGATATCTGTAATCGTTTGAAAGATATATTTAGTTTTCACTGAATTCGTCAGTACCCTGGTGTTAGTCCCCTGCCTAGAAAGGGGATATTTTTCAAAATAATGAAAAAATAACTACATACAATTGGTTAAAAATCTTTCAAATCATTAAATTGAATAATAATTTGGTCTAAGATTGGAAAACTATATAAAATATAAATTATTCAGTCAAATTAATTGGGAAAAATATAATTCTGAAACACTAAAAAGTATTAAAAAGCTTAAAACTTTATTAATCGCTGACGTAATTGATGAGAATGTTACTCTAAATTTTTAACTTTTAACTTTTGTTAAGTTTCTTTTGTATTGTAATCTACAGTTAATAATTCTAAATTAATCTATCAGCACCTATAAAAGGGAAGGGGGCCGAGGGGGCCCCTTGAACAGATAGGTTTCCATGGGGTGTCTGCTTAAAATTACTTAACTTAACCTTACATTAATCTTGGGCCCCCCCCCAAAAAAAAATATATTCTATATTCGCCACTGGCACCTATAGTACAGGTATTCTTTATTTTTTGGTAACATAATTTCCATTATATCAAAGCTTGCAGTTGTAATTCATGCAGTTATTATTATTATTATTATTACTATTGACAATCTGATTCTATTTTTAATCTTTTAGTACAAGTGCGAATGCCAATGTTCTTAATTATTTGTAATTGTTCTGACGAACTTTACGGGATTTGAAGTTTTTAAACTTTTTTTTTTTTTTTAAATATGTAAGAGACAAAGTTATTTTATGTACCAAAAATTACTGATTATGATGTTGTATTAATGAATTTCAGGATTTTAATGATTTTAATGATTTAAAGCATTTCTATTTTCAATAAAACGTATTTTTTCGTCAGTACCCTGGTCTACCCGTCAGTCCCCTGGAGGCAATTTTCAGAAAAACTGAAATAACTTCGAAAATACTGAATAAAGTGACTGTTCCTTTCTGGAACAGTACATTGATTATATTTCCCACCTACTCTATGTTAAAACACATTATTTAAAATAAATAAAGTATTGGCACGTTTTCCTCCAAAAAGTTACCCAATTCTTGTAGAACTACCCATATAAAGAATGTATACAGTTGTTTTCTACATTTCTAAAAGTGAATAAATTGTAAACTCTGGTTTTAGCTTGATACAGGACCCTTTTTTTATTTGGAAACGAAGTTTTAAACAATTCATTTCTTTATTCAATTAAGTTTGGAAAGGAAAATATGAACACTTAAAAACTTCAGGTAACAGAAATTAAGTATTACCCAAAAGTTATTTTGGTGTGATAAGATTATTTTCGCTGACCAAAAATCCATGGCATTAAGTTTAAAATAATCATATTTTAAAAGAGGTTTAACGTGCCCTGAATAATTCAAATAGAAATCGATCGCAAGAAGGCACCAAAGCTAAAGTTAGGATTCGCACTTTGAGTTGTCATCGGGAAGAGACTGCTTGCTTTTACGCAGGACAAGGAATTTTTTTATTTTGCCCCCTTTTTAATTTTTGGGTAGGATTTCTCCGGTGGGAGATCCCATTCTCGGGTGCGAGAGTCGGGATACTAACACCGTGCGCACTTTCTGAGTTGTCATTGGAGGAGTTTGGCTGGCTGAGGAGTCCTAATGAGGACGGAACGGTCCGTCCCAGTCTCTTCCCGATGACAACTCAAAGTGCGAATCCTAACTTTAGCTTTGGTGCCTTCTTGCGATCGATTTCTATTTCTATTTAATCATATTTTATTTTTTAAAATTCAGCAATTTCAAGAGATAAGAGTTAATTTGATAAACTTACTTATAAAATGAAACTTATGTTATACATTTATTAATATTATTATTGATTTAATCAATTTTATTGCTGAGATTCTGTATTTACGAAATTTTACAAGCATTGGGAAAACTTTAAGGAGTTAACTTTTTCTCCTTAAGTCTAGGGAAATTTATTGAAGAAACCTACCAGAGCTCAAAAACTGATAATCAAAAAAAAATCCCCAAACATTTGCTGTTCAAATAAATCTGAAGAAAAACGATTCCTTTGCATTCCATCATCAAACTGGTTTCATAAATATCTATGCTAAACTAAATCTGTTACAAATTCACCATCATCATTCTCATAAACAAGACAGTCTTCGTTGTCTTTATTGATTACAGCAAAACAAAAAATATATTTACCAACGATAAATTTTATTGCAAATAAAGAAATCATTAAAAAAGAAGAAAAATTGTATACAAACAAGAGAAACAGAAACTTCGAAATAGAAAAGTTTAGAGGAATTTGAAATATTTTGAAGTATTTTGGAGATAAATTCATAGATCAAAGACAACTTGTTAGTAACTAAATCATATTTTTTGATAAATATTTGTTTTAATACTTTGTGATCAGAGTTACAGTCCTATCAGATTGTTTCAAATCTGTCGTAGATTAATTGTAATGCCTAATTAAATTCAATTTTTAAATATAGAAAAATAAAAAATTAAAGAAAGTAATTTCGTCAATATATTGATTATATAAACAATCTGTTATTCAGTTTTCTGTTAAGTAGATTAATATTTTTAATACAAAATTTAATAATGATAATAATCTTATACAATAATTAAAGGATGGTATAAAATTTATAATATCAATAACTAGAAGTAAAATATTTTAATAGAACGAAAAAAATTAAAAATTATGGATTAATTTACTTATTAATTGGATTGGTAAATTTCCCAACTCAATTAGCAATAGTTTTTGTAATACTCCATTTTTTGTTTATTTTCAGTTGTTGAAATTTATTTAACAGTTTAATATATTAATGAATTAGTTTGAAAACTCACATGAATTATGCTTATATTATTTTGTTTTTTATCCTCAAATTCTTCAAGTTTCTTTGAATATCTTAAAAATATCACAATCTTAGCAAATCACTGAGCACTATACGTTTTTACAATTTAGAAACATCATTGTTAAAATGGAACAAAAATCTTTTCCAACAGACAAGTAAAAATCACCAACTACATTGACCATCTCTAAATGAATATGATATTCACATATTAACATCTGCTAAGTAATATGTTATTCTTTTAAATTAGAAGACAAAACTGAATATAAGTTCAATAGTGCTCAGCAATACTATTCATAACTGTTGGGTTCTGCCTAACACAATCATCCAAGTTGAAATCTGATCTTGAGGAGAAATGTACAAATATTAATTCTTAAAATATTAACTGAGAAAATCTTAATGAGTTGAAAGCTACCATAATTACCGATATCTTTTGACAGTTTAATGATGATCATCATTTATTTCTAATTGTATATTATTTTTCCACCTAAAATTCCAAACATAATCAAAAAAAAACTTGTATTACATTAAAGAAAAAAAGAAAGCAAATGGGAGAAAAAATAATTAAAAAATAGACATAAAAAAACTGAAAGACACTTGTATACTACGACAATTGAATCCAAGACCAATGCTGTAACCTATTGCGCCACAACACTTGTTTAGAAATCGAACAGGAAGATAATACTCGAAAATCGATAAAAACAATGTCAGATATCTCAAAAACACTTGATATTTGAGCCCTCAACTCATAGTCATTTTTGAAAAATTCCGGGAGTACTTTCATCTCATAAAAGGGCTTTGTTTTTTCGCGATGTACAGGCCGTGACCTCTCTCTTTGTTAGAGTAAAATAGTATTTTAGCTTATTTAACTATTTTCGAAACGCAATTTCATTTTTTTTTAAAAAATGAATCGTAAATACTGACTAGGAATGATGAAGGTGGAAAAAAGTATAATTTTCTTTATAGTTTCTAAGAAATTTCGAAATTTTATTGGAACTATTTCATAAGCGTCGGATGAACATTTTTAAAGCAAGAAATTAAAGCGCCTTTAGAAAGCATTCAAGTCCGATTCTATAGCGCCGTTAATATGCGTCCGATTTTCACCCGACGCAGTGACTTACAAAGAATGGCGATAGCATTGCCATCTTTGAAATCTCTGCCGTTATTTTTTATACAGTCACTTGGGAGGTACAAGTCGATAAAATACTAAAAACATGTATATTTTAGTTGTTAAAAAACTTATTAATTCTAGCAGTACGAATGGGAGATAATTTCTGCACACAATTTGTTTTTACCAACTTTATTTTTTTTCTTAGTATTAATTCATTTTTTTGTCAATTGAAAGTATACAAAATATGTGTATCTTAAATTTTCATACTGGGCACAAAGTACCCTTCCCCGAACATATAAATTAGAAATCAGTGAAGTTCATAATACAGGGTGTCCACAGAAAAATGGAAATCAACTTCCCTGATTCCACACACCCAGAAATCCCTGACAATCGGAACTAATGTCTACATGTTTGATTTTGTTTTTTATCAGGCCTATACCTTCCCCATAGCCAGCCAACTTTCACTTTTTATTTTCACTCAATTTTTTTGCACATTCTTTCAAACATTCTTCACTCAGTTAAAAATATACATACAAAGTAGACCAGTTATGATACCGGTACAAGTATTTCTCTAATGATAATTCTGCAGATAGCATACAGATATATATAAATATTATAGAAGTGGATAACAAGATAAAATGATACATTTTATAATAAGTTTTATCCTTTTATTAACTCTGATTTAGTATTTCTCAACACATAATAGGAAAAATAGCAAGGTGATATATAATTCTTACATAACATGTAATTCATACACCAAGTTTCTTCTTTTTCAAATGCGAAATCTTCATCGTCAATGCTGCATCCTCCAACTTTAGTTTATTCCTTATTCTTTTGTCTTCCAATTCTTTAACTTCTTGATTAATTTTTCTCTTCTTCTGTTTCCTGTCTTCATCTGCTTGAATAATCATTTTCTCGTCTAGATATTCCTGGTATCGTTTTATGGAAACTCTCACAGTAAGTAGTAATCTTCTACCAATCGTAACTTGACATTCTGCCAGCATTTTGGACTGCATCATATAGTGTTCTCTGGGAAATCAATGAGTCTTCCAGGAGATTTTCTGCTAAAAGTGATTTGTTGATCGAAAAGCTTCTTTCCATTGAAGCATTTCCATGGGACATAATTAGACAAATTTTAATTACATTCCAAAGATCACTAAGCTTTTTTTTTTAGAAGAAACACACAAATTGACAAAACTGTCTCTTAAAAGTGGATTGTGCTTGCAAAGACAGTGCAGCATACTGTTTTTTGCATTTTCAGCACATTCATCTGATATTCTGGTCGAGCCAAATAAAATTTCAAGCACAATTTCCATTTTCTTTTGTCCTAGGTTTGGTTGCCTTTCAATTATGTTTGAGTTGAAACAATTTACCCCACGTCCAAAAATATATCTGAGTGGGCTTTTTTCTTGAAGCTTGTTAATCACATAGAAGCTGTGATCACAGTCACAATTAGTTTTCTGAACTCCAACCTAAACTCTAGTTTCTCCTTCTCGGAACACTTTGCTTCTTTCGAAATCTTCTTTCCGCCAAACAACATCAATCTTCTCAGCTGGTAGAAGATTTTCATTAACAAAAAGAAATAAGCTTAAACACTATCTAAGAAACAAAGAAACTAAGAAAGATCAAAGAAACACTATCAGATCCATTCATCTTTTCAAGCTCCACAAATCGTGCCATGAAATCTAACAAATGACTATGTAAGAAAGGCACTAAATGCTTCTAGCTTTGGAACAGTCTCAAGTAGTTTTCACACTCTGAAGCTACATTCTTAAATGCAGCTAGCCTACATTTCAGCACTGGACTTTCCATGGACTCTGCAAGAAATGAACTCAGCTTGTTGGAAAGTGATGATTTTTGAAGATATTTCTTGACATTATCATAATTAATAATGCTCTTGTAGTAAATTAGTAAGTTGTGCGTTGTTTGTGGCGTAGAGTTTAATATCATCCCTGTAGAGTATGTGTGATTTTGTATGGTGTCAGAGTGCCTGAGGTAAGCCTATAACCGTGTTTTGTGTTGTCTAGCATGTGGCTTAATGGATTCAAGGCGAGGCAGAACCAAAGAGGACTCAAAGAATCTCCCTGGAAAATACCTCTCCTTATGGGAATGGGGACTGTAGTGATGGAGGTGCGTAGGTGTAGTGTTGTGTTCCAACTCTTCATCGTGGCATCCAAGAATGCCGTGATCTTGGGGTGTACTTTGTAGAGTTGAAGAGTGTGCAAAAGCCAGGAATGGGGGAATGAGTCAAATGCCTTCTTGTAGTCGATGTACGCGATGTGTAGGTTCCTATTCTTCGCGCGCACCTGGTGCAGGATTACAGAGTCAATAAGGAGTTGCTCCTTACAACCCTGGGAATTCCTGCGACAGCCCTTCTGCTGTTCGGAAAGAATGTTATGTGTCTCGATGTGTGTGTAAATTTTGTCTGTAAGGCAGGAGGTGAGGAGTTTGTAAAATGTGGGGAGGCAAGTGATTGGACGGTAATTTGCAGGGTATGCTGTTTCAGTGTTTTTGCTCTGTAGGTAAGTGATACCCTGTGTGAGGAAAAGAGGCATATGTTCTGGGTGTTGGATTATGTCAGTGAGTGCAACAGCTAGCTTCCATTATTATTATTTATTTAATCAATTTTATTATTGAGATTTTGAATCTAAGAAATTTTACAAGAATTGGGAAAACTTGAAGGAGCCAACTATTTCTAGTAAAGTTGCTACAACCAACTAATTAGGTAAAGTTATTGAAGAAACCTACCCGAGCTCAAAAACTGATCATCAAAAAAATACCTAAACATCTGATGTTCAATTAAATCTTAAGAAAAAGGATTCCTTTGCATTTCATCATCTGACTGGTTTCGTACATCTTTATGATAAACTAAATCTGTTACGAATTCAACATTATCATTCTCATAAACAAAACAGTCAATATTGATTATAACAAAACAAAAAATATATTTACCAATAAACAACGATAAATATTATTGCAAATAAATTAATCATTAAAAAAGAAGAATAATTGTATACATACAAGAGAAACAGAAAATTCAAAAGGAATTTGAAATATTTGGGAGATAAATTCATTGACCAAAGACTTCTTTGAAAAGTGGCTTTGTAGTTTTGCAAATAAAAAACAGGTATAGTTTGTCAAGTTCAATTTTGTTTATGAGAATGAGTCTAATAAAAATCAAAATTCTTGGAAAAAAAAAAAAAAAGAACAAAAATCTATATTACAAAAAAAGAAACAAATAAATAAATTAATCACTGAGCATTATACATTTTTACAATTTAGAGAAATCATTGTTAAAATGAAACAAAAATGTTTTCCAATAGACATGTAAAAATCATCTATATCAAACTATATTGACCATCTCAATCTAATATGTTTGATTAATTTACATTAAAGAAAAAAAGTAAGCAAATGGAAAAAAAAAATTAAAAAGAAATTAAATAAATAAGTAAAAAATAATAGTCATTAAAAAAAAAAAAAAAAAAAGACACTATATCCCCTACGAGAATTTAATACCAGACCCTTACATCTCCAGACAAACGCTCTAACCTACTGCACCTAAACAATACTTTAGAAAACGAACAGGAAGTTAATAAGCTAATACTCGAAAATCGTTCAAAACAATGTCAAAACAGTGGAGCACGTTTTTTTTTTCTTAGTCCCTTGAAAAACGTATAAACGGAATTCACAAAAGTTACGAACAATTTCGTAATAACCAATAATAAAAAGTAGAGGTAAATTAAAATATTATATGAAAATGAAATACAAAACTTTTTATTACGGATTTAATGTACAATTAGTACTACTATTCATATTCATTCAGCATTTACAAAATATTTTGTTATAAAAGGTTGTAGGCCTTTTTGGGAATGCACAGAAAAAAAAATCATTGTGCAAAGTTAAAAGTGCCATCTTAACTTTATCATTTAAATCACCGCTAATGAGGTATTCTTGCATGGTATTAAAACCCGCCAAAGCTTGTTGAAAACTTGGCAGAGGTTTTTCAATGCAATTTTCTAAGACTGCGTGCCTTTTCTAAGACTGGACAATCGGCAAATGGGAATCTCAGGTTGAAATGCGCATTTTCTCTCTTCTTGAGTTCTTGAAAAAAACGTATAAATGAAATTTGCGATTTCAGAAAAACGTATAAATGAAATTATTTAACGCTAATATTCATTGGATTTTGCCGGGACCATTCAAAAAAACGTATAAATGATAAAAACGTATAAACGGTGCTCCACTGTATCTCGAAAACACTTAAGATTGGTCACTCAACCTATATATATTTTTTAAGTACTCCTTGAGTACTTTAATCTCAAAAAAGGTCATTTATTTTCTGCGATGTTCAGGCCGTGACCACTCCTAGTTACGGTAAAATCGTATTTTACTGTATTTAATTATTTTCGATAGGAACTTTAATTTTTTTTGGATTAAAAAGAATCGTAAACACTTAATAGGCACCGTAAAGTTGGAAAAAGGTATTATTTTATTTACAGTTTCTAAGAAGTGTCATGATTTTGTTAAAACTATTTTGCAGGCGGCGGCTGAACATTTTTAAAGCAAGAAATTGAAGCGCCTTTCGGAAGCGTTCAAAATCGTTTCCACAGCGCCGTTAATTTGTGCCCGTTTTTCTCCAGGCGCAATGACTTTTTTAAGCTACATAGACTGACCGAAGCGCAGCCATTTGGGAAATATATTGACATATGTGTCACTATTTTTTTATAGTCACATAGAAGGAACAAGTCGATAAAATACTGATCACACGTATATTTTCAGTTGTTAAAAAAATAATTTTTTTCTAGCAGTATCAAAAGGGGATACTTTCTGTATACAATGTGTTCATAAAAACAACTTTTATTTTTTTTATTTGTACAAATTCATTTTTTTGTCAATTGAAAGTATACAAAACATGTCTATCTTAAATTTTGATAGTGGGCACAAAGTATCCCTCCCCAACACATACATTGGTAATCACTGAAGTGCATAATACCAATATTTAATGTAGGTAAAAAAAAAAAAAAAGGGTTAAATATAGAAACGAAACAATGAAATTGTAATTTTTTTATTTTATTAAATAGTTAATCAATTTTATAGAAATATACACAGCAACTTTTCATTGGCATTTAAATAAAACTGATTTAGTGTACGTTATCTTATTTGTTTCCCTCTTTCTTCCATTGCTTTACTTTTACATAAATGATACAATTCTACATTTTGCTTTACTTTTACATAAATGATACAATTCTACATTTAAAATATTGCCTTAATAATTACATCTTAATGAGAATGGCATAATGAGTTTTCTCTCCAAACTTACATCAAACAAAAAGATGTTCATTTCCAGAAAATAAAGTTGTCTCTAACATTCCTGATACTTCAATTTACAACTTTAAAAGGAAATTATTTTTGTCCATTACCCTTTGGTTATTCCTCAACACTTTTTCTGCCAATTTTAAAAGTTTTACAACATCTGTAGCTTGTGTTGAACATAAATTTATTTAAACATTCATGTAAACATTGATTGTTGTGAAAGATGTATAAATCCTGTTTTGTTTTTTTCATGTTGAGGGGCTAAGAGAACTTCCAGACAACCTAAACACTTCATTTTTTTTTACAAACCTTCCAGAAATATATTCTATTACCCTTTCATGATATAATGTTAACATTTCATATTCTTCTTCTAATCAGTTATGAGTGATATTGAATGCAATGACAGATTAGACACTGGGACTAAAAGCATTTCTGAGTCATCACTTGTGCAATTAGCTGTTTTTAAGGGTTCTATTTGTGCAATCAAACATTTTATGTAGACTGCCCTGAATTCTTTAGCATTTGGATTGTTTCTGTTTCCCCTTCTTCTACTGGCAAAGAACAGCACCAATGGTCCTGACACATCCTACGTATTATTATTAACTTTAGTGAACGACTGTCATTCCACAAATAAATTTTAGCAAATTCCTTCAAACTTAATAAATTCATAATTAATCCATATACTGACATTTTTCTCCTTAATAAATACACCAGAGTTCCAAAAGTGAATTTTAAATTCCCAAGGTTATTAATACATTTTTGAATCGTGTTACAAACTGTATTTTTATTACCTGGCATTTTGGTGTCCCTGCTCATTACCTTGCATGAATTTAATAAATCAAATGCCATATCAATAATTTTCATAAAATTTACAGTGCGCTCGCAATTTAAAAACTCTGGTAAAGCTAAATCATTACAAAAAATCATGCAACTGAGTTACTGAGAGTTTGAGCAGCCAGTGCTACCTTCATTTTTCGTGACTCGTACTTAATGTGTTCCCTTCTCACTGTACTTACAGCATGCAGAGCATCTTTTTATTGTAAATTACCAAATCTGAAAAGTATTTCCATTTAACCATCTGGCCATCAGAATCTACCAATATTTGCTTTTCAGTCATTCATCATTATAAGACCATACACACAAATAAAAGACATAATTTTATAAATCAAGACATAATAACAGTGACATGTATCGAAGATTCATCGTCAGACTGTAAATAAATATAAACGGAAAGCAAAGCTTGTTAAAGCCTATGTTTTTCCGTTTTATATTTTTTTACAGTCTGACGATGAATCTTCGAAACATGTCACTGTTATTATGTCTTTTATTTGTGTGTACGGGCTTATAATGATTATATTATTACACACACTACAAATAATAATAATTTGCTTTTCAGATAGTAAATTTCTAATCAGTTTCAAAATATAAGCTGCATCAAAGAAAAATCTGTAGCTGTGTTGAACATAAATTTATTTATAACATTCATGTAAAATTTTTCCATCTTTCACAGCAACCAATCCTGTTTTTCTTCATGTTGAGGGGCAAAGAGAACTTCCAGACAACCTAAACACTTCATTTTTTTTACAAACTTGTTTAAACACTTCCATATTCTATCACCCTTTCAGAATATAATGTTAACATTTCATATTCTTCAACATAATCATTAGTTAAGAGTGATATTTGAATGCAATTACAGATTAAACACTGGGACTAAAGCATTTCTGAGTCATCACTTGTACAATTAGCTGTTTTTAAGGGTTCTATTTGGGCAATCAAACATTTTATGTAGACTGCCCTGAATTCTTTAGCATTTGGATTATTTCTGTTTCCTTATCTTCTACTGGCAAAGAACAGTTCCAAATGGTTATTACTATCCTATATGTTAATATAAATTTTAGTGAAGGACTGTCATTCCACAAATAAATTTCAGCTAATTACTTCAATAATTAATCCATATACTGACAAGTTTCTCCTTTATAAATTCACCAGAGTTCCAAGCGTAAATTTTAAATTCACAAGATAATGAATGTATTTTTGAAGTGTGTTACAAACTGCTGTTTTATAACTTCTAAACACTGGTGCTTTTGTGCCCCTGCTGATTACATTGCTTAAATTTAATAATTCAAATGTCATATCAATATTTTTTATTAAGTTTACAGTGTCCTCACAATTTAAAACTCCTCACTGTACTTACAGCATGCAGATCATCTTTTTATTGTAAACTAGGCGATCCCCATGTCTCCCCCTGGTAGGTATGAGGTAATCCAAGAAGAATCGAATCCAAGCAGTTATGGCAAAAAGTGATATTTTATTCCTTTTGAATGAACTCATTATTTGATAGCGAGACATTGTTGACGGAGAGAAGCTAAGAAAAATGAACATTGGAATTTAAATTTTAATCTAGTAGGCTAAAATTAATGAGTTATTTTCTTTTTTCTACGGCTCTTATCTCATTGCACCACACACACACACACACACAAAGGGAGTGATAAGAAACAATAATTTGAATGTAGTCCCCGTGGCCTAATGGATAAGACGTCTGACTTTGGAACAAAAGGTTGCAGGTTTGATTCCCGGTGCGAACATTTCAGTGTAGTAATTTTTTCACGATAAATTAACAATTGCGCCGGACAACAGACAGAGAAATAAAAGATTTTAGTAATATAGATTTACCAATTCAGATGGATATTTCCATTTAACCATTTGGCCATCAGAATCTACCAATATTTGCTTTTCAGATAGTAAATTTCTAATCAGTTTCAACATATGAGCTGCATCAAAGAAAAAAACACTTTCCTCTTCCCTGTTGATGAATGAGGAAACGAATACATCTGATAATGTAGGTAGTTATGTATCCAATGGCTGTACAAGTTGGGTGCTTTTAACCCATTTGGTACCATGCTTCCCAATATCAGTCATTTATGTTTTTTGAAGTATGGAAATTCTTATTATACTTCTCCATCCAGATTTGATCCTGGTAAATTACAAAAAATGGATATGGCTGAATTAAAAAATTTAAGTTTATAAAGGTGAGCAGCAAGACAGTCATTTCCAGAATTTAGTCTGAATAAGGCAACAGCTTCTTTTTGAGTTTCCCACTCAACACTGCTGTGTATATTTGATGTATAATAGATGTCCGTCATAGACATTTGAGATATATATATAGAACATCTACATTACGTATAATATACTTCAAATGCCACGACGAGCTACTTATGTGGTTTGTATAATATATATCTATACTATGTAAATTCTACATACTGTATAGTAGACATGCACATAGATATTCATTCTATGTATGATTTCCATCTACATAAAATATAGATCTGCACAGATATCCACATAGATATCTATTCTCCAAATAATATTCATTTGCTTAGATACCCATTATGTGTATAATTGATATCCATTCCTATATCCAATATACTTATATTTTATGTCTGTATTGATATTTATTCTGTCTAAATGATATCTAATGTCATTGCACACATTTATTCTATCCTATGTGGGTTTTTTTTTTTTTTTTTTTTATATATCCATAACACGTCTATTAAAAAAAAATTATGGAAAATAGACATTAATTTACTAATTCTTAATATTAATTTTATGGGGCCCAATATGTTTATATTTATGACATATATACAATGATATTTTGATGAAGATCATCAAAATAGAAAATTATAGAATCGATTATTTATTTTTTTAAAATTTATGATAGTATTTTAAATGACGAAGGACTTCTAAGTAAATTATACATCAGAAGTTGTTTTAGTTAGGAAATAAATATTTCATATCTGTATTACATACAATATATTATATGCTCAAATGTCAAACCATTCATAATAACTTAAATAAATATTATACTTATATTCTAAACCCTAGTGTGACCCAACTTAATCTTATTTTTAAGATATAACAACAAGAGTTTTATATGAGTCCTCTGTTACGTACTCCTAAGATACTCTTGTTGTCTTTTAAAAAAAGTTCCCAATTTCCCCACTTCCATTACAGAAAAGTTTCTTCTTCCTTCCAGCTACAAATGTTGCTATTTCATTTGCAAGAATTTGAGCTGGCAAAATCATGATTGTTTTGTTCAGAGATTTTTTCTTACAAAGCATCTAAAGTAAATACAAATTAAGCAGTTACAATTTTTTTCATTTTATATTAGTGATCAAATTAGTGAGTTCTCGGAAGATTTAAAAACATTTGCCGATCAAAGAAAGTGTTGTTCTAAATTCATATTGTTTTGTTCAAAAATCATTGAAGTTTGAAGAAATAAATTATGAAAGCTAGTAAAAGTATTGTTTAAAATAATAAAGAAGATAAAAATAATGGATGATGATATTGTTGTCGGTTGTGATGACGACGGGAATAAAACAAAAGGTTGAATATAACACAAGAATGGAAGATAGATTCTATGGTTAATATTTTTTTAGTTTCATAAAGTTAAATTCCTTATTGTGATGCTGTAAATCAGTTATTAATGATCTAATTGAAATTCTATATTTTAATTATCTGAAATGTTTAATTGCAAGACATTTATTACAAACTACATTCTCTCGATGAATTCCTCATCACTTCTGTTTTAATTTTAAGTTAAATCAATATTGTGGATCTATTTTTACTTTTTCTTGAAGAGTTAATTTAAAAACCATTGAAAACCAACGATATTTTGGGTGAAATTAAACTACAGTAAAACCTCGTTAAGTCGTAGTTTTCCTTTGGTCCCGACAAGGTCTCATAGACAATAATGTAAAATAACCCTCTTTTACTCGTCACCAAATTTAATTCGGCAAAACTCCGAACGGCGGTCCCAACGTTGTTATTAATGAAACATTTGTCTTGTTATTAATGAAATATTGTGTCAAGTGTAATGACATCGTTATTGTTGTTATTAATGAAACATTGTGTATTGTTGCTTAAAAATTATTTTAAACGTGCCATGGCTGGTAGATCGCAAGCACCAAGAGTAATAACGCTTTAGTCATAAGTCGCACATATTCGGACAATACATATTTTTTTTGTAAATATGTTGAGAGAAAACTATGATTTTATGTGAATTAACTCTATGTGTTATCTTTATTCTCAATTTTGCCTGCTATCTTTTCAGCCCCGCCCCTTAACTCTTAAGAAAGCCTAGCCTTTACGGGGAATTTTCACGTGGGAAATTCACTTGGGAAATTACATACTTCTCGCAGAGTTGACGTTTTTCTTGACCGCTACTGAGTGTGATTTTATTTCATAGCGAGTAAGCCCCGAAAATTTAAAAGCGATCGAAATTGTTTGTGTTCCTCCAAATGTAACTGCACTTCTTCAGCCTTTAGCTCAAGGGATAATTCTTGACTTTAAACGAAAGTACAAAAAAATGTTTGTAAAGGACATGATAAAAGCCTTGGATAGGAACGAAAAGCTAGAAGTTTCGGTTTTAGATACGATTAACTATGTACACAAAAGTTGGAGTTCCATTTCATTACGAAGTGTTTCGAATTGTTACCAGTAATCAGCACCTTCATCAATCAACACTGTTGGATTATTTTAATGCCAATAAAATAAAATAAAATGTGGTAAGTATAAAATGTGTGGTTTTTTTTTTATTATTATTTTCCACTCATTCATTTGCATATATTGATTTCTGAAAATCTTGTTTTTCTCACCGAATCCTACAGCAATTCATAAAAATACTGTATTTCAGTGGTTTTTTTTTTTCAAAAATGCCCACTCCGCTTAAGTCGTCAAAAATGTTCGGTCCCTTGAGTGACGACTTAACGAGGTTTTACTGTAATAGTTGCATCTTCCGAAGCTTAAAAATTATTAAAAAAAAATTAAAAAAAAAAAAAAAAACTTATTTTAATGAAACAATTCATAGTAACAAGGTTTAAAGTTTTCTTAAGTTTTTGTATGAAAATATTTGAATCGATTTTTAATAAGTTTAAATTCTTGGATGTATTCATATGATTGATATTTCTTAAAAAGAATTTTCGGTGTTCATGAAATTATCGTTAAATAAAAAGAATATCTGAAAGCCTCACAATTGAATTTTATCCAATTTAAAAGTTAAAACAGAAATAACGAAAAGAAGGTAGAAATTGGCAAAATCCTTTCTGAGTTGATTTGTGTACTTATTCGGCAAAACTTCGAACGGCGCGGCGGTCCCAAATTACGAAAACCTCCGAACGCGGTCCCAACTTTGTTATTAATGAAACATTGTGATTTGTTGCTTAAAAATCACTTTAAACGTGCGATGCAGGGCCCCCACAAAGGGGGGGGGGGG
>JAFIDM010009631.1:265512840-265525272 GCA_023159025.1 Thereuonema tuberculata | reverse complement strand
TGCCATGGCTGGTAGATCGCAAGCACCAAGAGTAATAATGCTTTAGTCATAAGTCGCACATATTCGGACAATACTTAAATAAGTTCAGCGAAAATTATATAATTTGATATGTAATAACTCTGGCTATGTGTTATCCTTCACAGTCATACTGTTATTTGTCATTAAAAAGGTTTTCATAATTTGGGACCGCCGTTCGGAGTTTTGCCTATAATTCTATACACAACTGAAATTAGACAGTAATAATAAAATATAATCAGATAGATATCCTATAGACATTGAAGATAAATTTTCATAGAAATTTATTGGAAACTTTTTCTGTACAGAATGTTACAGTTAAATAAGTATTAATAGAGCTTATTTACAATCATTAATTAATATAGCCAGAGGCGATCGGATCCCTGATTACCTCATCAGAGAGAAAGGCAAACTAAGATGAAAACCAATCAATGAACTCACAGGATGAACCAATCAAAAATTGTTTACTTATTTTGAATTACTTTTCAAGCTGTTTTGTAACCCCTGTAAATCAGTTGGCAGACTGGTGAATTCGTATGTATGTTTATATTTTTAAATTACATTTATTTGATTAATTTATGATTGTGCATTGGCTCTATTATTTAATTACATTCACTTACTGAAAATTTGTGGACGTCAAACTACCCTATTTACAAACTTACTGTCCCTACCTTATTTTTTTCCTCGCTCACAAATGTTTCGATTTTTCTATGATGTAGCAGTAAATCTGAGAAATCAGTTGATTTATACAAAAAACTCAGGATCTCTGACATGAATAGCTAATTTGTAAGTAATCAGTTATTTAGCTATGGACAAATGACACAACGGTGGGTTGGTAGGCAACGATTTCATTTGAAAATTGCGCGCGAAGAATCACGTGATGATGACGTCATCGTGATGTCAACATTTTTCTTTTCCACCTTCAACAGACCGGAATTTATACAAAGGGACAAAACAGTAATTCAGAATTACAAAAGCAAAAGAATCTTATAAAAATTCTAGATAATTTATATCCCGGTAATATAATAATAATAAATTTATATTAAAATTTGTGGAATTAATTTCAACATTTTTTTAAAACTTTTATATGATAAAAAATTGTATGTAATATTTATTTATATTAAATAACATTATGAAAGCTGTGTAGTTATCTTTCTTATCTAATAAAAAGCATAACTGGTTCATTTTTAATATTAACTTAATGTCATATGCAGTTAACCTATTTTTCTTGTGGGAAAATGATGCCAATAACAATATCTCTATCACAGAAATAATCTCCATTTAAAGAAATCAGAAACTAAATCAAAGAAAAAGAACACTATAAAATTAATGGAAAATAAATCAAAAGTTTGTTCACGTAATGATATTCAACAAATTTAATAAAGGCTTACCTATTAATGATAAGAATTCAATTGGAAGAAAACTATTCCATTCAAAGAAAATCTCTTTTGTACTCTTGTCTTAATGAAAACACAAATAATGGTTATAAATTTATGGTTGGAAAAAGAGAGTAAGTAAATACTAATGCTGAAAATATGTTACTTCTTCAGTTGAAGAGAAGCTTCAGTTACTGCTTCTCTTTTGATTTATTTTTTATATGAAAAGCTGACTTTTAAAATTTCTTTTCAAAAATTTTAAAAAGGCAAATTTGAAATGTGTTGATAATAAAACTTTTTATTTCAGTAGATTGTAGGTAAATATAAAAATTAAAATATTAGAAGATTATATGAAATAGTATCTTCTTTTTTTATTAAGATTTTTTGAGACCGTAATTTTTGTCATTAACATTGAATGCTAAAACACTTTAAATCTAACACTGAATAGGTTGTTTATGGAACAACTGATCAATCATGCTCTTTTTATAGTAACTGTCTTTCCAAAGGAATGTTTCAGAAGGGTAACTTGTTTTGCCATAAAGTGAATTCTGATAGTGTATGGTTCACTGAACATTGAAATGTTTCCATAGTTGTCAGATTCATCAGATTTAAACTCCATAGAACCTATCCATATTATATCAGTAGAAAGATCCATCATTTGAAACCTTCAAATATACAGATATATACTAAGCATTACCAATTCCTTAAAATCTTCACTAGTTTTATGTTTTTATTAATTCCATCATTTCATCATAGTGGCAGTTTTGTTAGTAGGGGTAATAATGTTTCTGATTTATTAGAAAATTAATCAAAACATTTTGAGTGACTATTTATACAGTTGTTTTCTAGACGAAAAAAATGCAGATAAATTGTTAAGTCTGGTCTTAGCTTGGTGCAGCACACTTTGTTTAGTTGGAAAAGAAGTTTTAAACAATTCATTTCTTTATTCAATGAAGTTTGGAAAGGAAAATAAGAACAATAAAAACTTCAAATAACAGAAATTAAATATTACCCAAAAGTTATTTTTGTGTAATAAGATTATTTTTCCTGACCAAAATTGCAAGGCATTAAGTTTAAAATAATCATATTTTATTTTTTTTATATTCAGAAATTTCAGAGAGACAAATAAAATTAACTTGATAAACTTATTTATAAAATGAAATATTGTTATAAATTTATTTTTATTATTTTTTTTATTTAATGTCTAGGTATATATTTATCCTATCCTATGTATAATTTATGTATATATCCATAATACGTCTAGTATAAGAAACAAAAAAACATTTCATGGAAAATAGACTTTATGTTACTACAGTGCAACTTGGATAATTCGAAGCTGAAGGGACCACTACAAAACCTCGAATTAAACAAGTTACATCTTTTAACTTTAATTTCAGGTCCACTGAATGCTTGAAAAGATTATTCTGTCACTAAGTAAATATTTATTCAGAAAGATCATGGTATGAAAGACTTAAACGCTATATGTTTGTAAACAAAATAAAATTTATATTATGTAAGCTACAGTACATATTACATTCAATACAGAAAATTATAGTTTTTCAAAAAATTGTGCAATGTCTGATTGTTTTGTAGAATTCGCTTAAGGTTAGCAAAATCATCAAGCATGTTTAGTGAACGGAAAACAGCTTCACTTACGTTCGTTTGTCCTTCAATGTACCGATGAAATTCGGCACTATCCTGTACTCGTTGGCGATTTGGCATTTCTTCTTAACACCCTTTTCCACCTCGCGAATGATGGCGACCTTTTCAGCAAACGTTAAATTCTTATACACGCGTGGTTTACTGAAAGACATGGTGACACTGACAGCAGGAAGCTCGAATGGTGTCACGTGTCGAACGGTGGCGGGAAGGGGATTTCAGTTGTCACGTATCGAATTTCTTAATGATGAAACGCCGAAAAGTCGTTGTGGTTCGAAATTTTTTATAAAAAAACTTTGAATTAAGGAAGTTGAACTTCGAATTATCCACGGTTTTTTAACATTGATTTAATAAGAAATTCAAGGGACTAAGAGAAATCTTCGAATTATCCAAGTTGCACTGTATTTCTTATTATTTTTTTGGCTGCCCAATATATGCTTGTATTTCTGACATATATTCAATGATATTTATCCAACATCGTTGATTCAACAAGCGGGATAACCATGATGCCACTAAAAACAGAAGTTCCTGTATAAACAAAAATTATTTTCTATGATTTTTTTTTTAAGCTTGACAATAATGCAAAGAAAGAAAAAGAAAGTTTCTGTGTATTCCTAAATATAACATCTACCTCTATTAATAAAAAGAATAAAATAACATTACAAAGTAAGATTTTCTCAATCCATTTTATTATAAAATTCTTACATGTATAATAATGATTTTAGTAATCCATTAAGATATTAACATTTTCTGCATTTTTAAACTTATCTTTTGATTCATATTTTGATGAAAAAATGAAAAACTGTGCTCCATTTAATCTTCCTGTAAAGAAAGAAATAAAATATTTTATTTCATAACTATGTAGAGTAATGTAACTTTTTTTAGAAAAATTTATTATTTTTCCTAATGAGATTTTTTTCTTCGTCTTTAAGAACAAGGGCATATTGAGGGCTCTATGACATAAAGGCCTAAGTGACATTTTTGTAAAAATTGAGTTACATGTCTTAAGTGAAATCCGAGAACCATATCTTTCATATGAAAAAGAGACCTAACTGAAAATTTCATTGCAACTGGTAGAATTCTACTTCCATAGAACTGGCAAGGCAATACAAACATAAAACCCTTAATAACTCGGAATGGAGATTTTGTCACTTAGGCCTTTATGTCATAGAGCCCTCGATATGTAGGTGTAGGCCCTGGTCTCTTCCCCCATGAGTTTTGTGTTTGACTATCGCCTCATTTCTAACTGATTTTTTTTTTTTTCTTAACAGACTTTAGGTGAGTAATGTCTAATGGATGTGCAATTTCAACATATAATGAATTTGTGTTACTTTTATGTGAAAATTCCATGGCCACAGAATAATAATTAAGGTGACCAACCGTCCTCCTTTTTGAAGCTCTGTCCTCCCTTGAGAAGTGTCCTCCTTTTTGATGTTTGAAGTTTAAAACCTTTTTTTTGTTTTGGTTGAACAGATAGGTTTATGCCCCTGAAACCCCTGATAACATTTTTTTTTCCTTCAAATTATTTGCGTCCTCCTCTTCATTTTAGAAAAAATGGTCACCTTATAATAATGCAGAAAGACAACCCAGGACTAGATAATTGATAATAAATCAAAACACCTCAAAAGAACACACAAGAAGAAATAACTTACAAATAATAAAATTGCGAAAGGGAGAAAAAAAAAAATAAGATACGAGAAACGAACTTGGGTGTTTCCTGTATAAACAAAGTCTATTTTGTATGATTTTTTTTTTTAACTTGAAAACAATACAAAGGGGTAAAACAGAAAAAACAGGTGCTTTTCAAAAAAAAAAAAAATTAATGTAAAATTTTATGATTCAGTTTTCACCAGTTTCTGAAAGTATTATATTCATATGTGCGGAATATACACAAAATCATGTCCAGCATAGAAAAAAATAACTATAAAAATAAAAATATGGGCTTTCAAAATTGACTTTGATCTAAAAATTGTAACGTCTGTTACTGGACAAAATGTACTCAATTTAGTGTAATTATGTTTCAATCAATATATAATTATTTATATATTAACTTACCTTTTAAGGTCCTTTGTCCAAATTAATAAATTTTTCTTAATAAAAAAATAATTAATTGTAAAAATTATTAATTTGTAATTTCTGAAACTTATAACAAAATCCGTACGTCAATCTCTCCTTACAATACGTTTAGATGATTATCAATTTTATGATATTCTTGTAAAACAACAAGAGTCTGATTGTTTGCAAACACGTATGGGCAAATTGCAAGTGTTATTACAAAAAAAAAAAAAATAGTAATTAGTTATTAGTAACAGAAGTTACACAGAGTAACAGAGGTTAAGTGCAGTAAGAGAATTTTAATGCATTTCAAATAATTAATTATGGAACTTCTTTATTTTTCAAGCACTGCAATTAAATAGGGAAACTTGTAGAAGAATCTATCTCCCTTTTGAACTATTGTTGGCAGTGGTAGAACATTTTTTATTTGTTCGAATGTAACGTAGGCAATGTCTGTATCATTTGCTTTAAATAAGGTTCCTGTTTTTCACAGACTTTTAAGAACCTCACCCGTACTTCACCATCATCTTCCAGATCATCCTGTGCTACTGCAACATAATGAAATTTCATATATATATATTTTCAGATGTAAATTCAGTATGAAAAAATGTTCCTTTCTGTATTTATATACCTGACAGTATTATTTATGTATCATCAAACAATTAACTATTGTAAAATATCATGAGACCAATATATTATATTAATATTTATACATTTATTATTTACATTATAACGTTCCTAACTAGTTATTTTTTACATTATAACGTACCTGAAATTAACTTTCTATGCTAAGATAGAATGAAGTTTTATAATTACAGAAGAAAAATAAAATTTTTCACACTTCTTAGTAATATAGTCGACATGTACATACCTAAAATTCAACTTATGAAGCATTTCAGAATAATATAAACCAATTACTACTGAAAAGTGTAACTTCTGTTACTTGTGTATAACCTCTGTTACAAACTAAGCATAACAGAGGTTACCAGTCACAGAAGTTACATTAAAAATGAAACAAAATCATTACTTTCAATTGTTCCACAAAAACAAACAAAAACTTTTTTTTTTTTATTTATTTTATTATTATAATTTATCTTATTTAATACATAAAATAAGACATTTTACCTTTTAAGACAATAATTAATTATAAAGCTATAATAACAGAGGTTACAAAGAGAAAACACCAGGGGTGTTTGTGGGACCCCAAAAAATCCCCTGAAACTTTTACGGACTTACTACCGACATTTTGGAGTTTCGAGAAGGGGGGGGGGGGAGAAATGAAAAATTACAATTATGAAGTATTGAATGACCTAATTATAACAGTTCAATGAATTACTTTTTTTTGCAAAATTAATAACCATAAATTTTCAAAACATATAAACTAGTACATTTTATGTAAATATCATTATTATTCCTACTTCCTTTTGAACGACGATCCCCGGAATTTCCGGGTATCGAAGTTCAAAATCCCCGGAATTCCGGGGTTTCCCCGGAGCACAAACACCCCTGAAACACACTCTCCTGAAAATCAAAATCTTTTGTCTCTGAACCAGCACATGTGAAGAACAAATTCAAAATGCCACCTAAGTTCTCTTGTAATTACCTTTGCCTGCAATATAAGCTGGTAGTGACCTTTGGTGGTGGATTTTGAAGTTGTTTAATTTCATGGAATAAGATTTAGTAACAGAGGTTACAGTAACCATGGGACAAAAATAAAAATTTACAAAATACTTTAAGAAATAAATATTTCAATGAATCAGGGAAAATTTATAAAATTACCAAAGTTATTAATCATATCAAAACAGCTAAAAACCTAGAAAGTAATGAAATATTAAAGGAATTATGGTTCAAAGTTGTGCTCATGCTCATTAAGACAGCTTGTTCTGCCAGAAAATATATATATATATATATATATATATATATATATATATATATAAAGAAACAGATAAAATAAATAAATTTTGAATGAAAACTTGTAAAATCTAACTTATTATTGTTTTGTCTAACAGATAACACAAAAATCATTGGGTTTTTCTTCCCTATATGGGCTAGAAAAATTTTTTAATTTGTGGACATGAAAAGCACCTGTTTTTTTGGTTTCACGCAAAGACAGAAAAAGAAAGTTTCTGTTTATTCCTAAATGTAACATCTACCTCTATTAATAAAAAGAATAATTTTTTCCATTGTCTGAAAAATTAAATCAATCAATATTACAAAGTAAAATGTTCTCAATCAAATTAATTTTAAAACTCGTGCATACAGTACAAAGATTACTTAAACCATTATTATGCATTGTTAAGATATTAATAATTTCATCCATTCTTAACCTTTTTGATTCACAGATGGAAAAAAAAAGAAAAAGTGTTTCATTTAATATTCCTGCAAAGAAATTGAAGATTTTTATTTTATAACTATGCAGAGGAATATAATTTTTTTTAAAGAAAATTTCTTCTTTTTCGTAGTGAGAAAACTGTTTCTTCTTCTTTAGAGCATGGTCATGTATAGGTGCAGGCCCCAGACCTCCCACCCATGAGTTGTGTTTTTGACTGTATCACTTCATCTGTAACTGAGATTTTTTTTTCCTTCAGATATCTAATAGATATTATCATATGGATATGATCCAATACCCACTATCTAAGAGATGTATAAGAGACATCTGTCAGGGAAGCAACCACATACCTGCAGTAAACGAGGATAATTTAGTATAGACACGATTTCTTGAGACCATAATTTCTGTCATTCAAATTGAATGCTAAAACAATGTAAATCTAACACTGAATAGGTTCTTTATAGCACAATTCAACAATGATGCCCTTTTTATAGTAACTGTCTTTCAGACGGGTAACTTGTTTTGTCATACAGTGCATTCTGATAATGTATGGTTCACTGAACATTGAAATGATACTTAAATGCTACCATAGTTGTCAAATTCTTCAGATTTTAAATGCATAGAACCTCCAGATTATATCAGTAGAAAGATCCATCATTTGAAACTTTCAAATATACAGATATATACTAAGCATTAGCAATTCCTGAAAATCTTCACCTCTTGCAGCATGTTGTTGACAAGAAGTGCATGATGGGGGCATGCATTATCGTCCATAAAAAGAAAGTTGGCCCCAACTGCTCCAGCGTAAATTACCACTATAGGTATTTTATAGGTATTTCATGTCTAAAATACTCAGTGACTACCCTGATCTGTAATGTTAATTTTTGATCTATGAATTCAAAAATATACATTGTTAATAGTAAATAATTTTATTTATTAAAGAAAATAAACCATAAATTTCATTCCCTATTGAAGAAAACTAATTTTACAGAGGTATTACTAATAATTTAACTACTTCTTGGGCTTTTCTGTCATGCAAACCCATATATATTTTAAAGTACTTCATGTGTATTTTCATTTCACAAAAGGGCATTAAAATCTGCAATATAAACAAGCCAACAAGTTTATCAATTATCTTTGATACTTACATCATGACTTCACAAATGGAAATGACATCAATTCTTCAGCTGACGCCCTATCCTCAGGATCTTTCTTGAAAACAGATGATAAGAAATATTCCTCCTCCTTAGACTTAATAAAAATAAGAAAAATAAAGTAAATAATGATTTATGAAATTATATTAAAAGACTATCTTAGCAATAAAAAAATATTAGTTTAGCAAATCAATACCTTTAAAAAAATAAAATAAAACATTATATTAGTTGTGATGAGGTAACAAACACTAACTTCAAAAACCTTACAAAATTGGACAAATCTATTAATGCACCCTCTAGTAGAGTGAATAAGAAAAATCAGCTGAGTATCTTAAGTCTGTTAATTTCTGATATTTCCAACAAACTGTATACATATTCATTAAAATACCTTTAATGATCCAGAAGTAAAACAAAAATGTGACGGCATTTGCAATTGAAAGTTACATTCAAAAAAAAAAATAAACTTATTTGTTATGCTATCTGGCTGGCAATTAGCTCAAAATAGAATCAAGTCTGCATTTTGGTGCAAGAAAAGTTCAGATGGAAAAAAAGAAATTGTAAATATAATAGAAAAATAAGACTTATCAAGTTTGATACTGTCCATTAATTAAACTCATTGATTCATCTTTTTATACACACTGACAAAAAAAAAAAAAAAAAAAAAAAAATTGAAGCACTATAGAGGATGAGAAGAACTGGAATTGATTAAAATTTCAAATGAAAAAACAAACAAAACATTTTTATTGAACAATAGAAGCATTGTTGTTACATTTTTAGCACTGTATTGAGCTGCCTCTGACTGCTATGCATGCTAATATATGGCACGGCTTGGAGTTCAGCAAAGACCTCATATGTTGTCTTGTAGCAGATCATGGATGCAGTTGGCGTCCTAGGATGCCCAAGACAAGCTTTGTAAGGGACAATTTAGGCGATCTTGTTGGCCAAGAGAGGGTTTGAATTGCTTGGAGGCAGTGTGGGGACATGCAGTAAGCTGTTGGAAAATTGCTCCTGACAGGCATTTCTTGCCACAGTAGAAGCAGGATTCATCATTAAACACATTATGAGACCATTCCAGAGTAGATGGAGCCTCCAGTACTGAAGTGACAGGATTGAAGCCCAATATCTGCAATTCATCTAGTTAAGTTGTGAGGAGATATAAGTTTGTACACAAGATGCTAATCTATCTGGATGGTTGAGAGTAAAGATGTTTGATCAGTAAGAGCTCACATTCAAATCAGTTTGTCTCACACTTCAAACTGATCGTCTCTAGCAGTGGCACTGTTAGGTTGACTAGAGCAATTGACAATGTGAATGACTGCCCTCACGTAACTATTAATTCCTTGCCACAGAAACACCACAACGTCCACAGAGCGATCTGTCTCAAAGTCCTAATATTGCTGGTAGGATCTTCAAGTGCACTGTCAAGGCATTACTGATAATAAATTGACGTGACTGCAACAGTTCCACAAATAGAATGTATCAAATAAGTTCTGAGGGCCTTTATGTGGACCACAAGATTGAGCCAACTTTAATCATTTACAAATGGAAAGCTTGCCTCCTGAGCTTCATTCAAATTGAATGCTTCCTTCATGGTTGTTTTTGTCACAATGTACTTTTGAAATATTATAGTCTTTTTTTTTCCTCTTGGAAAATAAAAATTCCTATAATTCTACTGGAAGAATCCTAAAATAAAAGTCTACAGCTCTGAGGATGAATGCCAATAAAACTTGTCCATTTCAAAACATCTTTGAAGTTACCTATCTCTAGTTTAAGGAAAGTGTTAAGGAAAGCAACAGAGCACAGCATTTTAAAAATAACAGGTAAATTTTGACGAACATTGTAATAATAACATTTTACCTTAAAAGAAAGTGTAATATCTGGGATGCCCTTTTCATCTAAAACAAACACCTGTTTGCTTTGTCTGATCCAGAGTGTCAAGCATCCCAAGGCAAAAACATCACTAGCCATCGTTGACTCAGAATTGGCTTCAAACAATTCTGGGGCCAGAAATGTTAGATTATTAATGGGTGGGTGATCAGATCTTCTTTGAGCCTAAATAATGAAAATATAAGCTTTATTTTATTTTGAAAGGCAAAGTTGCTATGGAAAAAAAATTTCAAATAAATAATAAAACCCAAGGTGTGTGTGTGTGTGTATAAAATATGAACTTTTGTATATACATCAGTAGATCTATTAAAGCAGAAATAAAATAGCATTTAATATTTAAGCTATGAATTAACATCAATGAAGAGGTTAAATTAAGCCAAAGTTTTAATTCTACCCAATTTTTTTATTGATGAATGAGAATTACTTAGGGTACTGATGGAAAGGGTGGTTTTAGCAATTTATTCTGCTCGCGCTCAGAGTTGAAACTCCCAGAATGCAAAGCAGATTATAGATTGTCCTTTCCTGGCCGTTCGCTAACATTGAAATAGAAGAGGTCGCTTCTCTTCTATTTGAATGTTAGCGAACGGCCAGGAAAGGACAATCTATAATCTGCGTTGCATTCTCGGAGTTTCAACTTTGAGTGCGAGCACAATAGTTCTTGATTAAGCAAAGTTATTATAGAGAAAAAGTTCTTACAATCAACAATGATGAATTTTTGGTTGTATGATACTCTTAGGTTTTTATATAATATAAAATTAAGAGTGTCACAAAGGAAACTTTAAAGGAGAATGCTAAACATAACTATAAAGGACAAAATAAAGAATGAAACTATAAAGGACAAAATAAAGAATGAAACTATAAGAAGACAAACAGGAATCAGAGACTTTATAGAAGTAATAAAAAATTCTAAATGGAGATGGGCAGGTTTGGGATGAATAAATGATGAATGATGGACTCGACTATTAACGGAATGGCAGGAAATGGAAAAAGAAAAAGAGGACGACAAAAAAGAAGATGGAGAGATGACCTACAGAAATTCAGGGGTGCAAGATGGTGGACAGAGACAAAAGATAGAAAAAGGTGGCGGAAATTGGGAGAGGCCTATGTCCTGCAGTGGACTGAACCAGGCTAAGAAGAAGAATGAATAACTTCGATTATGCGATATCATTTTGCACTCGTTAATTTTTTTCCACTCTTTGCTTTTTCATTTGCAAATAGTTAAAGCAAGAATTTTAAATCTTTTAACCTACCTCGTCCTTTCCAGGCCGGGTGACAGTTTTGTACCCGGGGGCTTTGGGAAGTCGGCAACCTGACGGGTCCACGGGTGGTGGATAGTGGAAATCCTCGACTTCACGGGGTCCGAGGACACTGTGGGAGGCGAGGCAGTGCTCTGCACCCCGAACCAGACTCCCCTCCAATCTAAGGTGTCATGCGGACCGTGCCGATGGATGGATGGCACTGGGGTTAAAGTGTCTTGAATGGTGCCTCTGGGAAACCAGGCCGAATCCTGGAGTAAATAGAAAAAAAGGGCCTTCCCTGCGCATGGGGGCATTACGCAGGGTGACTGTTAATTTCCCCCTTTTATCCAACCTTGTATGGAAGAAGCTAACACTATAACTGAAGGGCTCTCTTGAAGAGACCTCCATAAACTTCCCAATTCAGGGTACCAACAAGGAAGCTAGCTTCCACGAAACAAAAGACTCAAAGTTCTGACTCCGGTAGGGAACCTTCAAGGGAACTTACCATGAGAATACAGGACGCTACAAAATGCGCCAGGATTAGTGGCGCAGAGAGGAAAGAGAGAGAAGGCTAAGGCAGCAGCCATGGCTGCCTCCTTTGAGACTGCTGGAAGGGGAGCCGGCACAACCGGTGCACGAGGGAAGGGTCGTGGAGGTTTTGCCCTGACTGGACAACCAGGAAGGGCTGCCAACATGCCTACCCAAGGAGCATCGGGAAC
>JAFIDM010009631.1:265464987-265504163 GCA_023159025.1 Thereuonema tuberculata | reverse complement strand
ATATCCTTACCGTTTAATTGACTATGTTTCTTTTGAACTTTCTTAGTCAAAGAAGTTTTAATCTATGCTAATCCATCTATTCAGTTAATCTTAGTTTTAGTTAGATATAGTGTAAGGGTGAAAGCCCATTGGATGTATTTTCCTATTCATTATTGTGTTCATTTAGTGATTAAAGATTTGGCTTTTCTCTTTTAAACTTTGTGTGATGTGGTTTGTTTATTTAACCCTTAGCTTATCATATTTTACAGGTTGTCCGTTATCCTTTTGAACGGAATGGTAGCAGAGCTGTTATTTTGATCCAGTTCTTGGTATTTATCATTTAATTATATTTTCCCGCCAAATGTTTCGGGATACGATTACGATTTTTTTTATTATTAATATTTAATATTGGAATTAGTTATTTTTGTGATAATAATTAAGTACTTTTTAATTTAAAATGTAAGATGTGAAATTTTGCAGATTAATTTGACATATTTCGTCTAAAATAATTATATATAACATCCCCAAAATAACTTTAGTCTAAGAAATAAAAACAGAATATTGTACAAAATCTTTAGTCAACTAACCGAAGAGATCCAAAAAAGAAGAAGAAAACAGAATATTGAAAATAAAAATAATATCAAAGTTAATCAACGGAAAAATAAAATTCCATTTTTAGATTTTAGTAAATATGACTTCACTTAAAAATTAGTTAAAGAAATATTGAAAAATTATTTAAATATGGAAATAAATCATCAATAGAATTTTTGACAATGTTAATAGAATTAATTTGATAAATATGTATTTATAAGTATGATATAATTTATATACTTTCTTAAACTTATATTCTTAACTTCTTTAATATGCATATTACTAAATTGTATATATAATAATATTGTAATTTAACCTGTAATATTATTGTACAGTAACCTATATGAATTACTATTCAGCACCTACAAAACAGTTTGTTTTACAACCTAGTAGGACTGAGTTGTAATTAGATTATTTAAGGAAAAAAAAAAATAATGAATATGTAAATTTATTGTAATAATGAAATGAAGACAACACATTAAAACTATTACAATATATTTACAATAACTTTTGTAACTAAACTTGATGTAAACTTTTCTGAAAATGCTTTAAAACTATTGATTGTCATATTTTTTTTTGTAACTTTCAATACAATTTTCTTTGGATATCGTTATTCAAAAAGAAATAAATAACTTCGGAAAAAATATTACTTTCTGATTTTTGATGAACGTTTTACAAATTAAAGTGAGATTTTTTTTTTTAATTCAATGTAGTTTATTATTACTTCTTTCAGAAGTTTTGGTTTCAAATTTATTATTTTTTTTTTTTTGAAATTATTTTATTCATTAATCTGGTATGGTTTGGCGTTAGATTTGATATTTTAATTTGTTAAATTTTGTTACTTTATTCTCTAAATTTTATTATTTTTATTTTATTTTGTGTTCTTAAGTGAATGTTTATTCAGTGGTTGAAACACACAACACAATCGAAAGCAGAGTTCTGCCAGGATGACGTAGTGGTCAGAAAGAAAATATCGCGTTACCTACTGCGCAGCGGTTTTGGACCCTAAAGGCTGCTACACATGATCAAGCATGCAGTTTTAGCGCACTTGTCATGCATGCTTGATCGTGTGTAGCAAAAGTTTTGTGCTTGATCAAGCCACTTGTTGCAGTCTGAAGATTTAGACTGCAAGCTTGAAGCCCCGGTGTCTGCAGCCCCAGGAACGGCCCTGATAGTGGGCACAAAGTACCTTTTCCCCAACACACATATTCGTGATCAGTGAAGTGCAAAATATCTTAGTATTGCTAAAGTTAATATAGAAAGGGAATATAAATTTAAAATGTATTCTTTAATGTAGGTATCGGATTAAATAAAGAAAAGAACAGTAATTTTTGTTTATTTTATTAAATTTTTCATCAATTTCATAGAAATATACACAGCAACTTTTCATTGGCATTTAAATAAAACTAATTTAGTGTACATTGTCTTATTTGTTTCCCTCTTTCTTCCATTGTTTTACTTTTACATAAATGATACAATTCTACATTTAAAATATTGCCTTAATAATTACATCTTAATGAGAATGGCATAATGAGTTTCCTCTCCACACTTAAATCAAACAAAAAGATGTTCATTTCCAGAAAATAAAGTTGTCTCTAACATTCCTGACACTTCAATATACAACTTTAAAAGGAAATTCTTTTTGCCCTTTACCTCTTGGTTATTCCTTAACACTTTTTCTGCCACTTTTAAAGTTTTACAACATCTGTAGCTTGTGTTGAATATAAATTTATTTATAACATTCATGTAAACATTTATACATCTTTCACAACAATCAACCCTGTTTTTATTTTTTCATGTTGAGGGGCAAAGAGAACTTCCAGACAACCTAAACACTTTACTTTTTTTACAAACTTATTTTACAACACTTCCAGAAATGTATTCTATCACGCTTTCAGAATATAATGTTAACATTTCATATTCTTCTTCTAATCATGGTTAAAGTTATCAGTAATATTTGAATGCAATGACAGATTAGACACTGGGACGAAAAGCATTTCTGAGTCATTACTTGTGCAATTAGCTGTTTTTGAGGGTTCTATTTGTGGAATCAAACATTTTATGTAGACTGCCCTGAATTCTTTAGCATTTGGATTGTTTCTGTTTCCCCCTCTTCTACTGGCAAAGAACAGTTCCAAATGGTTATTACTTATCCTATATGTTGATATAAATTTTAGTGAAGGACTGTCATTCCACAAATAAATTTCAGCTAATTCCTTTCTTATTACCTCTAAACACTGTCGTTTTTGTGCACCTGCTGATACATGGCATGAATGTAATAAATCAAAATTAATAATTTTTTATAAAATCTACAGTGCCTCACAATTTAAAAACTCTGGTAATCCTAAATCATTACAAAAAAATCAAAGCATTGGCTACAGTTACTGAGTTTGAGCTGCCAGTGCTATCTTCATTTTTCGTGACTCGTACTTAATGTGTTCCCTTATCACTGTACTTACACAGCATGCAGATCATATTTTTCTTGGAAATTAACCAAATCATAAAAGTATTTCCATTTAACCATCTGGCCATCAGAATCTACCAATATTTGCTTTTCAGATATTAAATTTCTAATCAGTTTCAACATATGAGCTGCATCAAAGAAAAAAACACTTTCCTCTTCCTAGTTGATGGATGAGGAAACCAACACTGAGAATGTAGGTAGGTATTCAGTGGCTGTACAAGTGCTTTTAACCTATTTAGTATATGCTTCCAAATGTAAGCCATTTTTGTTTTGTGAAGCTTGGAAATTCTTATTAATTTTCGTACAAACAAGAAGATGGTCTTTGTATATAATTGAGCCTGGTACATCACATAAAATGCACATGGCTGAATTAAAAATTTTAACTTTCTATAGGTGAGCGGCAAGGCAGTCGTACCCTGAATATAGTCTGAATAAGGCAACAGCTTCTTTTCGAGGTTTCCCACACAACACTGTTATGTCATCATCATGGTAGATCAATCCGTAGATTGGTTCTCAACATAATGTCTCCAGCCTTTACGGTCTTGTGCAGCCCGGCTCAACTCCACGTAGCACTGCAGATTCCTGTCTTTAAGGATGTTCTGTATGAAATTGGTCCTGAGGCGACCTCTTGTTCTTCTTCCATGGATATGGCCCTCCATGAGCTCGGCAAGTATTCCCTTGTGTCGAAGCTGGTGGCCAATCATTCCGTCTCTTCTCCTACGTATACCCACCATCATAGTCCTCTTTTCACCAACTCTGTAAAGGACTTCCTCATTTACACTGTTATGTACCAGTGATATATTAGATGTATAATAAATAACAGTCATAGACATTTTAGATATCTACAAAACATCTACATTATGTAAAATATACGTATAATATAACTCAAATGTTACGACGATCTATTTATACGATATGTATAATACATATCTATACTATATGTATAAAATAAAGATATCTATACTACGTATGTTCTACATGTAATGTACAACTATTTAGATATCCATTCTACGTATAATTTTCATCCATGTAGTTATCCATTATGTATATAATTGATATTCATCTTACATGCAATAGATATAGATTATACTTATATTCTATGTCTAAATGAAATCTAATGTCTCTCTACATATTTATCCTATCCTATGTGTAATTTATGTATATATCCAAAATATGTCTGTTATTAAAATAAAAAAAATCATGGAAAAGTTGTTGTTTTTTTAATGTTTTAATATTTCTTAATATTATTTCTTTGTCGGCCCTATTTATGTTTATATTTCTGACATATATAAAATCATAATTATCCAATATTGCTGATTAGGATATGCAATAACAATAAGCGAGATAATCATGATGCCACTGAAAACCGAAGTTCCTGTATAAACATAAAGTCTATTTTCTATGATTTTTTTTTTTTTTAAGCTTGACAATAATACAAAGAAAGAAAAAGATAGTTTCTGTTTATTCCTAAATGTAACATCTACCTCTATTAATATAAAGTATAAATTTTTCCATTGTCTAAAAAATTAAATCAATCAACATTACAAAGTAAAATTTTCTCGATCCAATTAATTTTAAAACTCATGCATACAGTACAAGGATTCCTAAAACCATTATTATGCATTGTTAAGATATTAACATTTCACTCCATTCTTAAATTTTCTTTTAATTCACATATTAAGAAAAAAAGAAAAACGGTATTCCATTTAATATTCCTGTAAAGAAAGAAATTAAATATTTTTATTTTATAACAGAGTAATATTTGTTTTTAGAAAAATTTCTTCATTTTCCTTGTGAGATATTTTTTTCTTCTTCTTTAGAGCATGGGCATTTGTAGTTGGAGACCCTGGTCCCCCACCCATGAGTTTTGTTTTTGGCTGTATTACCTCCTATCTAACTGAGATTTTTTTTTTCTTAACAGACTTCATATGAGTAATGTATATGTTGTTGTTGTGCAATGGCTTGAACTGGCTCACACCATCTTCGATCTTGCTTCCCAATAGAGTCAAGGAAAATCTTTTCTTCTCTGCTTCTGCTCATCTAATTCATTGCAGACCAGGAGGTGATCTTTGTTCATCTTAGAATAAGTACAATCCCAAAAGTTACCTTTATCAGAATCCAAAATATTAATCTTCTTTAAATGTTCCGCTAAGCAGCCATGTCCTGTTGACAGATGGAAAATTGCTACCTTTAGGTCTTTGTTTTCTTTCATATTATTTTTAAATTCAAATTGTGAAACTTTTTTCAATGATTTAATTTTTTTCTTCTAAAGAGATCATTCTCTTAGGTTTTTGTTGTATGTGTGTTCCTTTTTTTTTGCTAATCTATCAGCTGCTTCATTGCCTCCAAGACCCCTGTGTGAGGTATCCACTGCAAAAATAATATTGTATATTATTTGTGACAATCTTGTATTAGTTTCTAATAGACTGGATTAGTAAGCTTTTCAGAGTATTATTATTAGCAATTGCTTCAAGTGCTGACCTAGAATCAACCAATATCAAAATAGGTATTAGTATTAAGCCAGAATGGTATAGAGCTTCATTAATTGCAAACAATTCTGCTTCAAAGCACAGTAGCTTCTGATTTTAATGCAAAGTAGTGGCAAAAGTCAAAATTATTTAACGTGCTGTAAAATCATATAACTTAATAAACAAACCAGCACATATCTAAATAAATGAATATTGCCTCTCTGTTTTAATTTAGATAT
This sequence comes from Thereuonema tuberculata, assembly GCA_023159025.1. Lineage (NCBI taxonomy): Eukaryota > Metazoa > Arthropoda > Chilopoda > Scutigeromorpha > Scutigeridae > Thereuonema > Thereuonema tuberculata. Next base: position 265,498,422 of record JAFIDM010009631.1, on the reverse strand, counting down.
GTGCTGGTTTGTTTATTAAGTTAGTTATCAAAAGTGTTCACTAAAAATCCCAGCTCCTGTTTCTCCATTAAGTCTAAAGTCATCCATATAAATTCTTACCCAATTATCGTTGGTATGTAAGGTATTGATAGTTTCGAGTGAAATTTGGGATACCAGCTCAACTGTGTCTATAGCTTTATTTACTGATTATATATAAGTTGAAGATTTACATTAAATCTAATGTAATACAAGGGGTTTGTGAGCTGTGTAGGTTGTTCAGTCTCTAAATTTCCTTGTCTCCACTTTAGAGTCTTTTGTTTGAAACTCATTTGTCTTTTTAGAGTTTGCTCTGGAAGTGATTCCATAATCCATTTATTATCATATTTGTTATATAAAATCTTTTCATACATTATACTTGTCTTACATTTATATTCAGTTGTAAAGGTATGAATAGCTGCTGGTCGTCTAAATTACAACATCTTCATACATTGCACAATTGAGTTTATAAGAGGATATCACCTTGGATAGATCATTTATAAAAATATTAAAAAGTAACATACTAAGAACAGCACCTTGTGGGAGGCCGACATGTGTTTGTTTATATGACGACATTGCTGTTTTCCACTTGTTTCACACCTTTGACTTAAAAAATTCTTAATCCAGAGAAGCATATTACCTGTTATATTTAAATCCTTAAGTTTATTTAGGAGTTTTGATCTCCAGACAGTATCAAACCACTTTTGAAATCTACAAAAACTGCCAGCACTGATTCTCCTCTAGTAAAAGAATCTGTAATACTCTGTCAGCCTTTACAACTGGTAAATAGTAGTATAGCATGGTCTAAATTCTGCTTCATCACTGGAGAGTAATTTATTATTCTCATGATAAAATTGCAGTCTTGCAGCTATCATTCTTTGCAATGATTGAAGAGATTGGTCTATAAATAGACATTTCATCCTCTGGCTTTTTAGGTTTTTGTACAGGAATAATAATCGCTTTCTTCCACATCGTTGGCTTATCACATTTCCCAGTCCATATTTTATTGTAAATACTAAAAAGAAATATTTTAGCTTTTTCATCTAAATTCTCCAAAAATTCGGTGTGAATTTTGTCAGGGCCTGGAGATTTTTTAACTTAATTTCCATTATGGCAATATCCAATTCAGCCATGATGTATTCACATGAAAAAATTTCTTTATTTTGCTTACCAGTTGATATTTTAGCCGTTTCTTCAAAATTTTGTCCATTTTTTTAATTTCTTGAATCAATTTATGTTCTTCTTTAAAATATATATTAAATTTATTGGCTATTAACTACTCGGAGTGTAATATCTTAGTTGTTTTTATTGGTTCAGTTGGTTTTTTACTCCATCTCTCAGTTAAGAACTAAGTATTATCTACTGTGTAGTTTACGTTTTCAACAAACTTGGTGAAACTTGCTATTTTTCTATTTGCACTCGTCTAGTGTAAATTGCCTTTGTTCTTCGCCATTCTTGAACATCATCAGCATTTTTTGATTTTTCTCTATTTCTCAATATATTTCTTTTTCTCTTTAATTCCTTATTCCAGAATGATTTATAATTTTTAACTTTTCCTCTAGGAATAAACAGTTTGGCAGTCATTTGTAGAATATGTCCAAATTGATGTAGTTGTATCTCAGAACTGCCCTCTACATCTAATTCCTCAACACCTAACTCCACAGTATTTCGGAAATCTTTCCACTTAGCTTTCTTAAAGTTCCATGAGTAACGTTGAAATTTTTGTTCACAACTTTTCCTCATTGTCGTTTTAGTTATTACAGCTCTATGTCCATCTTCTGTTACATATTTTTTGTTGTTGTATTGTTAACTTGCCACTTGATACTAAAGCTAAATTGGGATTTGAAGATACTCCTGAAGAATGGATAAAACATTTTCTAATCATCTAACTTAATTAGGAGTTCAATAAAATTTTCAATTTGCATTTCAACTGCATTTGTATCTTGATAACCCCAATGTTTTGAGTGTCCATTAAAATCTCCTGAAAAAATTGTTCTATTTGTTACTTGAAAAAAAACCATGTTCAAACCGGAATTGTTGGGTGGACTGTAGATTCCATAAACTGTACACTTTACATCATTTTTCCAATCATTTACCTGTACTACTCCGACAAGTCATCGTCTGTCATTTCTTTAATTATATTAAATTCATAGGTCAAATTACCTTTTACTCCAATAAGAATGCCACTGCCTAATTGTGTAAACTTATATAAACAATTAACTTTGTAGTTTTTAAACTTATAAAACTTAAGTTTTTCTTTTGAAATATTAGCTTCAGTAATAAAAAAAGACATCAATATCATATTTATCTAATTGTAAGGAGATATTACCTTTCTTTAACTGGAGTCAGACTTCCAGCATTCCCAATACAATGTATTAAATCAAAATCAAATTTCCGAGTAGATTCCATATTTACCATCTTTTCTGGGTATTGAAAAGGGTAAAGTTCATACTTCTAATATCATTTCTGTAATTCATAAATGTGAAATGGCTTAATATAATTGGGAAGCATTAGCCAGAGGACACATACAGTTTACAGTATGCTGTGAACGCGATCAATATTGCCCCCCCCCCCCCCGAGTAATTTCTATTGCATGTGCGATTTCATTATGTAATGAACTGTGTTGCTTTTTTTTATAGATGTGAAAATTAAGATAACTTATAGATGCATAATATCAAATAGCCAATATCTATGATGTATAAGAGACATCTGCCAGGGAAGCAAGCAGATCCCTGCAGTAAACTGGGGTAATTTAGTATAAACACAATTTTCTTGAGACCGAAATTTCTGTAATTAACATTGATGCTAAAACACAGTAAATCTAACATTGGATAGGTTGTTTACAGCACAATTGATCAATCATGCCCTTTTTATAGTAACTATCTTTCAACACGAAAGTTTCAGAAGGGTAACATGTTTGGCATACAGTGAATTCTGATAATGTATGGTTCACTGAACATTGAAATGTTATCAAATTCACAGATTTAAACTCCACAGGACTTATCCAGATTATATCAATAAAGAGATCTATCATTTGAAACCTTCAAATCTGCAGAGATAAGCGAAGCAATAGCAACAATCCTGAAAATCTTAAGTTTTCTATTTTTATCAAGTCCATAATTTACAGCATAGTGGCAGTTTTGGTAGTAAGGGTACTAGTTTCTAATTTATTAGAAAGTTCTTCAAAACATTTTGAGTGACAATGTATAAAGTTGTTTCCTAGAGAAAAAAAAAGTGAATAAATTGTAAGTCTGGTCTTAGCTTGGTGCAGGCCACTTTTTTTTTTTTGGAAAAGAAGTTTTAAGCAATACATTTCTTTATTCAATTAAGTTTGGAAAGGAAAATAAGAACAATCAAAACTTAATTTCTGTTACTTGAAGTATTACCCAAAAGTTATTTTGGTATGACAAGATTATTTTCCCTGACCAAAATTGCATGGCATTAAGTTTAAAATAATCATATTTTATATGTTTTAAATGTTCAGAAATTTCAAGAAACAAAAGAGTTAATTTGATAAACTTATTATAAATTTAATCAATTTTATTGCTAAGATTTTGTATTTACAAAATTTTACAAGAATTGGGAAAACTTGAAGGAGCCAACTATTTCTAGTAAAGTTGCTACAACCAACTATAAGCCTATCAGAGCTCAGAAACTGATCAAAAAAAAATCCCCAAACATCTGCTGTTGGAATAAATCTGAAGAAAAACGATTCATCATCTAACTCATCTGGTAAATTGGTTACAAATTTTCCATCATTCTCATAAACAGAACGGTCTTCTCTGTCTTTACTTGTTATAACTATATATATATATTTAGCAATAAACAATGATAAATTTTATTGCAAATAAATTAATCATTAAAAAAGAAGAAGAATTATATACATACAAGAGAAACAGAAAATTCAAAATAGAAAATTTTAGAGGAATTTGGGAGCAAATTCATTGACCAATGACACCTGTTATCACTTGTTATTAACTAAATATTATTTCTTCATGAATATTTGTTTTAATACTTTGTGATCAGAGTTACAGTTCTATGAGATTGTTTTCAAAAATTAAAGAAAGTAATTTCCTCAATATATTGATTATATAAACAATCTATTATTCAGTTTTCTATTTAAATGGAATATTTTTAATACAAAATTTAATAATGATATTAATCTTATATAATAATTACAAGGATAATATAACATTTACAATATCAATAACTGGAAGTAAAATATTGTAATAGAAAAAAAAAAAAAAACAAAAAAAAATATGAATTAATTCACTTTGCACTTTCACTTTTGTAATACCCCATTTTTTGTTTATTTTCAGTTGTTGAAATTTATTTAACAGTTTAATATATCAATCAATCAGTTTGAAAACCCACATGAATTATGCTTATATTATTTTGTTTTTTATCCTCAAATTCTTCAAGTTTCTTTGAATATCTTAAAAATATCACAATCTTAGCAAATCGCTGTTTTTACAATTTAGAAACATCATTGTTAAAATGGAGCAAAAATCTTTTCCAACAAACAATTAAAAATATCCAATGATATTGACCATCTCTAAATGAATATATCTGATTCAATCTCCATTTGCTGAAAGCTTATGAAAGTATTTTAACGTCTGCTAAGTAATATGTTATTCTTTTAAATTAGAAGACAAAACTGAATACAAGTTCAACAGTGCCCAGCAATACTATTCATAACTGTTGGGGGCAAACAATCATCCAAGTTGAAATCTGATCTTGAAGAGAAATGTACAAACATTAATTCTTCAAATATTAACTGAGATAATCTTAATGAGTTGAAAGCTCCTATAATTACTGATGTCTTTTGACAGCAATGATTATTATTAGAGGAAAAGATAATATTCCTCATCCTCTCCATCAGTGTTTCCTAATCTTTTTCGAATCCATTTCCTAACCTTATTAGAAAAGGGGGTCCCCCGTTTCTAATAGCGAAGTAACCTGCGACCCGTGCCAATTTTTTTTCTTTCGCTCCTTTTGCACTTTCTTTATGTTCAGTATCTTCTTGTAAACTTTCTGAAAACAAAAAATATCAAAAGTTGAATATATCAAAAAAACCAAAAAAAAAAATCCCCGAGATATCTTTTAGTAAATAAGCAAAGAGTAAATTTTCTTGTTTACTTTAAAGGTACCTCAGTAAAAGAATTAAAATGAGCAAGTGACAGAAGTTAACTTGGCTTATTAAGCCATAAAAAAAAAAACAATCCGGAAAACTTTCAACACAGCTTCTTACAATGCAATGGTTCAAGAACCTTCATTAACAGACAATGAAAACCTAAGGGGTTAGGTAAGAGATCTCACAAGTAGATAACCTTCAGTACAAAATGCAGGCCAGACTGACATCTCTTATATATGAGGGCTGTTCTATAAATAAGGTAACAAAGCATGTCTTTGCCTAAATTTAATTAACTCACACATAAAAGATATAATGCATAGTATGGTCTTGGTACAGAATATTTTTCCACATAGTTCCCATACTTGTTTAAGCATTAGCTCCAACAATATACCAAGGCATTCATCCTGGCATAGACGAAATCAGTGTCAAGAGCCTGAAGCCAGGACATGACGGCATGCTGAACTTCATCGTCGATTGCGAATCGCCTGCCACCCAGGTGCTTTTTCAATGGTCTGAAGAGATGGAAATCACTAGGTGTCATGTCAGGGCTGTACGGAGAATGGTCCAGTACTTCCCAATCGTAGTGCTGTAGCAATTCACGCGTGCATTGGCTATGTGTGGGCTGGCCTTATCGTGCAGCAAGACGACGCCCGTTATAAGCAACCCGGGTCTTTTTCGACGAACTGCCTCCCACAATTGTGTCACTGTTTCACAATAGCAGTCACCATTCACCATCTATCCCTTGGTGAGGAAATCAACAAGAAGCCCACCTTTATGGTCCCAAACACGGTCACCATAACCTTCTTTGCTGATGGAGATGTCTTGAATGTCTTTGAAGGTGGGGACGATGCATGGTGCCATGTCATGAATGCTTGCTTCATTTCAGGTGTCGTATGATGCACACATGTATCATCAACTGTAACACTTTGCTGCCAAAACAGTTCTTTCTCCTCATGGTACCGCAGCAAGTGCATGAGAGATCCTATCCGAGTGGCTTTGTGAACTTCTGTGAGTTCCCTCAGAACCCAGAGTGAACACGTTTTCCTGTACCCAACTTCCTCATGAACAATAGTTTGCACAGTATCTAAGGAGATATTAACTTTGCTAGCAATATCCCTCAGTCGAATGCATCTGTTGTCCTAAATAAGACCTTCAATGCTGCACAAACTGTCATCTGGCCGGCCGCATCACTGCTCATTTTGAACATGTCCTGCTGTTATCAAAGGCATTTCATTACACCCAAACCTATTTCCTTGACATAACATTTGCACTGTAACCTCAACAATTTGGCGATGAATTTTAGCTGGTGATGTTGCCTTTAGACGCAAAAATTTGATCACACTTCGCACCTCAATGTTTGACCAGGTTACGTTAGCCCCACCACTTGCAAACTGATTTTTCGTAACTATAATTGATTAGGGCGCCATCTAATGGGTGTAAAAGTAATGGTCTGCTTTTAATGATCTAGCAGAAAATTAGAATTAAATAAGAAAATTAAAAAAAAGGGACAGTTTGTTACCTTATTTATTGAAAAGCTCTCGTAGTTTTCCAGATCTGTCTGTGCGCAAAACACTTCCGTAACACATTTTTTCTATGTTTGAAAAATAATTTTAATTTCCTGTGAAAACAGAAATACTTTCTAAATGAAATGTTCAAGATGGGAATCGGGCCTGCAATCTTCTGATCTGTATCCGTTAGGCTACGGGAACTACATTTAAATTGTTGATAAATATCTCTTATCACTCCTTCTGCGTGTGATGCAATGAGAGAAGAGCCAGAGAAAAAAAAATAACTCCTTAATTTTAGCCTATTTAGTCATTAGATTAAAATTTCATTGTTCATTTTTTTTAGTTACTACAAGCGCTGGTCAGACGAGCATTAGATGCAGAAGCTCGCCCTCAGCAACGAACTGAAGAGTCATTAACATTTCTCGACATGAATGAAGAAATTACAAATGACCTACAAATACTTTATCTCAACGAAAAGCAGTCACATTGTTATCCCATCATTGTCGAGTAAAAAGACGTTTTATACTACACTTTCGTGCAGCTAAATCGACTCACCCCTTCAGAGCGCACAAAAAGGCGTATATTTTTTAAATGGCTTAACCGATTTTCAAAAAACTTTTTTTTTTTGAAAGCCTAATGTTTTTAATAAATAGCCAACTAAAACGGCACCAATCAATAAATTAAAATAAGACGCAATAAAAACAACGTACGTTTCGAAGCACCTTCTTACTGGCTTCGTTTTCAAGTTAATTAAAAAGACCCCCCTACCTTAAAAATGTTCATCCCTTGACGGGAGTCGTTGATCAAAAATTTTTTTTTTTTTTTTTGTTCTTGTTAGTAATTCCTAGTATAAGCCTTAAAAAAAAAAAAAGTTCTTACTTTGGCGTAAAACCGTATTTAAGCGTATAATTATTTTAGAAAACTACTGCGCAGGCGGCGCATGAACATTTTTAAAGCAAGAAATTGTAGCGCTTTAGGAATCATCAAGACCTAATATGTAGCGCCGTTAATATGCGTCCGATTTTCCCCTCCGGCGTAATTTTTCCCGATTTTTCCCCTCTTTATAGACTGGCCATAGCGCCGCCATCTTTGAAGCGTATTGAAAACTGCGCCGCCATATTTTTACACAAACACGTCGGAGGAACAGGTCGATAAAATACTAAAAGGTTGTATAATTCAGTTGTTAAAAAATGTATTAATTCAGCAGTACCAGAGACTTCTCTACCAGAGAATTTTGAGTTCTAAGGCAAGAAAATTTAAATTGTTATGTACATACTACAGTACGTATATTGTTACAATACATATTGAGTACATATTTTACGACCATTCAGAATATAAAAAAAAAAAAACCTCATTAGACATAGTTTTACACAAATGAATACGTATGTTTGTAATACTAATTTATTACTGTATTTATGTCTTAAAAAAATAAAATTACAGTATATAATGTAAAATATAATTTCATGTCATAAAATAAAAAATAAAAATACGTAAATATGTATTTAGGGCTTAAAAAAATCTGTAGTCGTTTTTTGTTTCGTCTCACGTAAAGAGTCTGTCATGGCTTTTTCTTGAATATCTTTTAACATTAAACTGTTCTCGTAGTCGAGTTCCCTCTCCTCACAGCAACGTATCAAAGTGTTTGCAGCCGATATAACTTCATCGCAAGTGATTGTGGATTTCACCTCCGTGACCGCCTCAATCGGGTCGGTTTTCGAACCAACCTGCATCGGCCTACCGAGCTTGTCGGACTGTCAAATGTCGGATTATCGCAAGTCAACTGTATTTCCATTTAACCATCTGGCCATCAGAATCTATCAATATATGCTTTTCAGATAGTAATTTTCTAATCAGTTTCAAGATATGAGCTGCATCAAAGAAACAAACACTTTCCTCTCCATACTTGATGGATGAGGAAATCAACACTTAGAATGTAGGTAGATAGGTATCCAATGGCTGTACAAGTTAAGGGCTTTTAATCCATTTGGTACTGTGCTTAATAATTTGGGACATTTATGTTTTTTGAAGTCTGAAAATTCTTATTAAGTTTTGTACAAACAAGAAGATGATCTTCATCCATAGTTGACCCTGGTAAATTACAAAAAAAAAATACATATGGCTGAATTAAAAATTTTAATTTTATATAGGTGAGCGGTAAGGTAGTTGTGTCCTGAATTTAGTCTGAATAAGGCAACAGCTTCTTTTTGAGGTTTCCCACACAACACTGTTATGTATATTAGATATATAACAGATATCAGTCACAGACATTCGAGATATCTACAAAACATCTACATTACGTAAAATATATGTATAATATATCTCATTATACATATAGTATAAATGAGATATATTATCATAAGATATTATTATATTAATTAGTATAAATGAGTCATTCTATATGAAATCAGCCAATTTTAATTGAATGGTTGCTTGACCATCTTGTTAATTTCTTTTATTTTCACCACAGGTGCCCTTACTAGTAACTTGTTCAAAAGTATTTTTGTTTTATTTTTATCTGCCACCATCTTTGATTTAGGCTCATTTTTCATCAGTGCAACAAGTAAACATAAGGGTTTGCAATGGTATAGAAGAAAGGGTGCTGTGTAGTTTCTATATAAGATAGAAAGTTCTGGTTTGCACTTAAAGCAGAAATCCTGTTAAAGCAGAGATCATGGCCTTTCAGAAACTGTTTCTAAATGGAAGACATGTCTTTGATAAGTCGGACTTTAAAGACCTTAAAGTTTGCTATCGGAATGAGGAATTTTGCTGTTTTGAAAGGTCTGTAAAAATGAAAAGGGCTTGAAGCCACAGGATGGTAATTTTTATTCAAGAACTGTGACTGAAAGTGTTCCAGAAATAGTAAAAGAAAGCCTGGATTAGAAGTGCTTCCTGCCAATTTTTTGCTCCAAACTTGGACAATTTTTAAAAAGTATGAATTTCAAGGTCAAATATATCAAAAGGGGGACCAGCCAAAAATTTGAAATTTTGCCCATGGATACTCTTCCTAGTATTTAAGAAAACCTGTAAGTTTCATTTTGTGGTTCACACTGGTATACATTTTACAAGCTCTAATGCCATACTTCCTCTTCAATTCACATCTTAACATATTTGCAAAAATAAATACTTCATCTACGGTTCATATTATATAAAAACATATTTTAATTCTAAATTTTCGGTAGAACTTTTTCTTTCTTCCTTTTTCAAGTTTGTTGCTTATAATAATATACATCCAGGCAGGCCCCCCACATCAAATTCCGGGCCCAGGTACCAAATGCAATACCGGGCCTTTCCCCCCTCCCCCCATGTTATGAACAAAATCAAAAAAAAAAGAATCTCCAATTTGACAACCAAAAAAAAAAAGGAAATCTTCAAATCGACAAGCCCGGGCCCCTTTGACGGCTGGGCCCCGGTGCTGAGGGACCAACTGACCCCCCCCCCCCTTGTGGGGGCCCTGCATCCAGGTGATATCATACACGTACACTTCTTGGGTATAGTTGGTAACAAACATTATTATTTCATTTACAATTGTTTGATTTCTGCGATTAAATGCTACAAAAACCCTTATTATTACAATACAATTGTTTTATTTACTAACATTATTATGCCGTTTTTGCTTTTGTTCATGCAATTTCCTACCATTTCATTAGCCAAATAAATAAAAACTTTCTCAATCTCTAATCCTTTACTTCTATTAAAATTTATATATCTGGTGTTTCTTATAATTAGACTTTCTAGTAACTTCCTTGTTTTGGCATCTTTTTCTAACATTACTTCATCCTATGAGGCCTAAACGCACCATTTTGGAATCAACTTGAAGCTAATTCAATTCTCTACAAATTCCTCTGTCATGACTTTTCTTTAGGACCATTCGTTTAGCCGGTACGTGTCTTGGAAAATGACCCTACCGATAACTTTTCACTTTTTGGAAACAATTGCCCATTTTTGACCGACTGTTTCTCGGCAACCAATGGACCTCGAGAGCTCGGGTTGGGCTCAAATTGTAGCAAATTTAGTTTGCTTTACAAAGGTATACCATGAAGATTCCCGAAAAACGCTTCCTTACGGTAGTTTTTTCGCAAAACCTAAACACGTGCCAGAATCTCGCAGTTTTTCGAGCACCACGGGAGTAGCACAGGGTTTTGAGGGTTGCAAACTTGGGTATAAACTACTCTCAGGGGTCCTAACAACATATAAAAAAATCGTAGATACATGCACGTTTGCCTTTTTTTGTGTAGATATTGACTGGCCTATATATATTTGGCAAGAAAAACAATTCTTCATTTAAATAATACACAACGTTGTGATAATTTTTAATATGCAATTATATTATTGTAATAATGTCAATTGTTATTTTATTTTCCTTTACAATTGTTGTGTTTGTATTTCTTGTTAAGGCTATGTCCTATTTGCCCTGTATTCGTATAATTTCTATTCTGATTTCGGCATTTTTATTTTGAATTTTTGCTTGATAAAGAAGTCGCCGTGAAGACTTCACCAAATAATGAAATACTAGTTGCGATCCGTGAAATATTCACGGAAGTAAAACAAATTCCACATTTTTGAAAAACACAAGATTGAAAATGATGTTCTAAGCTAATTTTTTTAGAAGCCACGACTTCCATAACAGCCCACATGTAATTTGAATATAGGCTTATTTGTTAAAATAATATTATAATATTGTTAAAATAAAAAAAAATAAAAAAAAAAAAATTGATTTACCACTTTCGTAGTAGCCAGCGCTGCGGTTTCTCATTATGAAACATAATGACAACCTGCTGCCCTAAAAGAATAGGCTCGTCGAAATTGAGGCAATATTAACAGATGTAAAACAAATGCCACATTTTTGAAATAACCTGAAATTTTTGAAAAACATAAGATTGAAAAAGATGTTCTAAGCTCATTTTTTTTAAATCCATGACTTCCGCAACAGCCCACATATAATTTGAATGACTAAGCCAAATTTTGTTAAAATAAAATAAAATAAAAAATTGATTTACCAGTTTCAACAATAACAATAACGAATGTCCAACAGCCAACACCAATAATCCTATCTGGGCAACAATGACGGCACGTGTTCCCCTACTTCGTTGAGTAGTGAGCGAGCGGCTACACAGCCGAAATTATATTACCGAGGTTTTACAAACTCTCTGATAAATTTTGACGCATGAACTTCATGCATTTCAGTGTAAACTTCATTTTTGTGGGAAAGAAAATCTCAATACGCTGATAATAATTGTGTAATCACTCTTCGTCGCGGTGAAGTGGGAGGAATATTAGAGACGCCATGTTTAAACATGGACGTGACGTCACGTCTGAGTGTTCCAACGCTGCACTGTGATTGGTTATTTCTCCGACTCTGCTTATAAATTTACAAATATCCGAACAATTTTTGCCTATTAATAGGATGATTACAAAGGCAAATTTTCGAAGTTATTTAATTACGGTAATATAAATGTTTGTTTGTTTTTTGTTTTTTCCTTTTTTAAGTGCTCCTACATATGGGTATTCGAAAGTTGGCACATCAACTACATCTTTATCCGATCTTTTAACAAACGCATGTGATCAATTGGAGTTTTATACAATACATTACAGACAGTAATATTTTTCATTTTGAATTTTATCATTTCAAAACGTTAGATAATTGTAAATTCAGGACTTTAATAAAAGTTTTCTACAGGTAAAACAACCGCGGGAAAACAAAACAAAAATTAGGCCTACGTTGAAGTTAAATGATTGTATCTAATTAAATTAAATTTAAAAAAATAAAATGCCATGACTTAATTTTCATCTAACATAACTTTGAATATAGCGCATCTTCAGTAGCTCTGATATAGATTCACCACATTCATCTTACTTAAGATAAAAATCGCAATATTTCAAAGTCCATTTTAAAATACTCCGAATTATTATCAATATGTAAATCATTATCAATACGACAGGTATAACTGCTCCTATTTTATTTAACACATATTTTTTTAGTGTCACTGTCTTTGTCTATGAGCTCAACTGAAGACACAAACTCAGGCGCTGAAAAACATCACGACAAGAGTATTTGTAGGAGATTTTAAACAAATTATTGTATTGTATTATCATTCCGAGCCATTTTGATCGCTATCGAGACTTTTTTTTTCATTCCAGCCCCGTGACCTGTATTTTTACATCCGCTACTTCCCAGTAATTCCAATATCGAATTACGTCTCGTTGCTCAAGGAATTTTTTTATTGCGCCTTTATGGAGTGGAAGGTTATGACGGTTAGCCGTTTAACCAAAAACAAATTCTGTCCTTTTTCCTGATGTGGGATTACAAACAAAACGGTGGCTTTGCAACTCTTAAAAAAAAAAAAAAAAACAGGTCCAAAAATCTTACATTTCTTCTATTTTCGGATGCAATTGGAGGGGGCGGGGGCGTTACAACTCCTACCAACACCCTGCTCGGTATACTAATGCGTAAAAAGAATTAAGAATTTATCAAGAAAAATATTTAAGATCACATTACACCCAACTGAGTGTTTTCTCTATAAATGAGGTAGTAGGCGGTGCTACCTAGATTAGCAAATGGAATAAAATACAGCTGAGATTGTAGCACCAATCGGGGAGACCACTTTATGTCTAGTGCAGCGTTTTCCGATGTAGTTTTAAGGTGTTCCATGAAAATTTATTCAAATTAATGTGATTTACATTATAATTTGTTTTATGCATAACATTAGGAAAGCTTCACTACCGATTATAATAATCGATCTTCTTTCTAACCGAATGCGTTCTCTATCTGCGCATCCCTCATGTCCCAGCCTGGAAAGTGTTCCAAAAAAAAATAGAGAAACGCTGCTCTACACTAAATCAATTTTAGTACATTTCTATGTATAAATATTCTGAAACATAGAAATAGCAATTATTAAATTACCTTTAATTTTTCATTGATAAAGCAACAATTGTTTTTCTAAATATTCAGTAAGATTCCCAGAAAATTCTTTTGTATTTTTAACATAATTCTAAGAAAAGAAAAGAAAGAAAGAAAACGGGAGATTCGACCATTAAAAAATAATAAAAATTTAGATTCTCTATAACGATTAGGAACATAATAATGGATAAAAAGATTAATAAGGCTTCAATGATTACTGAACTTGATTATTTAATTTGTAGCTTTCTGAGTGTTTGGGGCCGTCCATTAATTACGTGAGGTGTTTTTTAAAATTTTTTTACCTCCCTCCTCCCCTTTGGTGAGATGTGGTGGGACTCACCCCCCCTCACGTGAGATTTCAAAAAGTCAAAAAATCAAAAAAGTTCAAAAGTCAATATTACAAAATGTTGTAATCTATTATAATACTGTTCGGTTTTGTTTACGAGATCCTTTAACGCTTTTGCGCATGCGTCAGATCTCCTTCGATTTCTTCAAAATAGGGGCGAGGAGAAACAAAGATGGGATGTTTACTTTTTTTAAAGTGTTAGTTTACTAGTAGCTGCGTTCTATTTGCGCTTTTCGGAAATTATGGAAAGAATAAATACTATTGCAAAAATGCTCCTCGTTATTTTTTTCTTAAAAGCGAAAATGTCCAAAAGAATTTCTTAGGAAAGTACCCATCTCAGCGTATCACCCCTCTGCGGAGTAAAATCGTCCGGCAGTGGTAATTCTGCCTTTCTAAAACGCACAGTACATATATTCTCTGAATGAAAAAGTTGACGTGAGATTTTCGTTGACCCCCCCCCCTCCCCCTTTTGACCTCACGTAATTAATGGACGACCCCTTTGTACACTTCTTGTAGTACGGAATTTTACCAGCAGATGGCGCCCACGGTCGCCCATCTTATTCTATGGGCAATTGTTTTTCCTTATTTCTCTTACAAATAATGAGATTTTTTTTTATAAACTTTGATTTGCATTTCTGCTGAGAAAAGATCATGCATGATTTATTAGGAACTTTAACTTATTTAGATTATCTAAGATTAATAAAAAAAGTGTTAAAAATTTGGGCAAAACTCCGAACGGCGGTCTCAAATTATGAAAACGTTGTTATTAATGAAACATTGTGTCTTGTTATTAATGAAACTTTATGTCAAGTGTAATGACATCGTTATTGTTGTCATTAATGAACACTGACGCTTGGAGAGGCTACGCAAACGTAGGCACCATGAACAACGGTGTCTTTCAGCACGAGGTAGTCGTACACGCCGACAACTTCATCGATCCAGTTCATTCTGACATCAACACCCATACAACAGAAGGGATGTGGATGCACGCCAAACGGAAGGTGAGATACCGAAGTGGAACAAGCCAGGCTTTATTTAGCACCTACCTGTCTGCATTCCAATGACTCATTAGTCATAAGTCGCACGTATTCGGACAATACTTAAATATGTTGAGCGAAAACTATATGATTTGATGTGTAATAACTCTGGCTATGTTTTATCCTTCACAGTCATACTATTATCTGTCATTAAAAAGATTTTCATAATTTGGGACCGTCGTTCGGAGGTTTTCATAATTTAGGACCGCCGTTCGGAGTTTTGCCAAAATTTGTAATTAATAGGCCTAAGTCGTTCTGTTAAAAGCACGAAACAAATTCCACGGTTAAAATCGGGCACTGAAGAAGCCTATTTTAATGGGCTCTTAATAACTGAATTTAGAATTATACGTAATTTAGGGCCGTTTGGGCACAGCCGAGAGATGAACGCGGAGGCCTGCCGTGCGATTAATATGTTCGAAACTGGGTTCGAATACGGCGTGGGTTTGGATGTTTCATTCTTTCTTCTTTCTATTACTCTACCTTTCAATAACTTGTTCGCAATTTCATACCTTGTTTCTGGAACAGCTTATCCATTGAAAAAAGTAGCCATCTTGCGCCATTAAAAATTGCACACTAAACTATGTGTGCGATCAAAGAAACAAACGAACAAATGAAATTTAATCTCCCTCCTCCAACGGTAAACTCATCGACTTAGCAATTCGATTGTGCTTTCGAAGATCTGCATTAGAATGCAGATCTCCGAAAAGGTCATCCTGTCCGTTCCGAAGACTACGAATCATCGGAAGAGAAAAGTGACAAAAACCAAATGCACAAACATAAGGATGTCACTTCGATTCAATTTATGCACGTTAAATTTTATTTCCGAATGTAAATGTTGCAAATTCTTAAAAAAATAACAGTGGCGAGGCCCGACTGATCGACAAGATAGAAAAGGTTACACATCTTTACCTAATAAAGTAAGGAAATAAATTAGGAATCTCTTTTATCTCCTTCAGTGAATAAAGAAAAAAAAAAATGTAACAGTGATACGAGTGTTAATTTTTATTTTCTTGTATTTTATTATAAATACTTTTAATTTAAAGCTGACATTAAGTCATTTTGTTTTCTTATGCTGTTCTTTCAATCATAACTCAATTTCAATCGCGAAGTTTTTATTGTTAGTTGAAAGCTCAACTAAGAAGTGATGAAGTTCTGCAATGGCCTTGTAACAAGAGAGTTGGGGAGGTAGCGACATCTAGAAACATTTGTGAATCACTGAGACCCTTGTAGAGATCAGGCAATTTTTGCTTTGCCCGCAGATTTTTTGTTTTAAATGTAAAAATTTGGATTCGCTAAATTACCTTAATTATTTTTTTCTTGCAAAATATATGAAGATATATTTTCTGATATTTTAGTTAATTTATTTATGCTTTATTAAAAATAAAAGATTAAGCTATAACTAACTTAATATAAATACATACTATAATAAAGCCATTTTATATATAAAATTTGTTTGAATATCTGCCGTGCTTTAAACGGAACTATGATCATTTATGAAACAAATAAAACACTGAAACAGAAATATATATTCAACAATTTTATTTCTAAATGAACTGTGGTAAGTGGGCCCGGTAGCCGAGTGGGTAAGGGCGCTTGGCTGCGGGTTGGAGATGGCGGGTTCGGTTCCCGCCGTGGGAATTTTTCCACGCTTCTTTATCCTCCAAACGGGTCCTAGGGTCTACCCAGCCCTCTATAGAATGGGTACCGGGTTTCTTTCCCGGGAGTTAAGGCGGGCGGGCGTCGGGCTGACCTCCCAACCTCAATCTAGTCCCGTAAATGGGTTCTTTCTTTCTTTACTTGCTGTAGAAGTTTATCTATGATTTTGTTTTTACGATGGTTGTTGATGTCTGCATATACTAAAAATATAATGTCTTCTCATAGGTAAACTCAATTAAATGCTTTTATAGTTGCCGCCACCAATGAACGATTGTCATATAAGGAAATGACCGTAATACTTAATCATATCTGGAAGTCCACAACAGTTATTCAAAATGTGAATTAAAAAAAAATATATATTTAATTAAAATTGATACTTAAAAAAAAATTGGAATTTGAAATTTGAATAATATATTGTAAGGAATTAAAATAATAAACATCATCGCGTTACTGTTTACATTCATTCACGAATAGGGTTACAGCAGCGCAGTTTATCAATTAACAATGTCACTGAAATACCGGAAATGATTAATCCATTACCAACTACCACTTCTCTAAAACAAACTATCGTTAAGTGAACCGTAGTAAGACGTTAAAAGCCGCTGCTGTATAATAACAATAACAAAGAGTTTGATGGTGAGATTCAAATTTCAGTAACACCCAAGGAACCTATTCTGGATATAAAAATATTATTTATTTATTTTAAGTGGGAGATGCTGTATAAGGGCATAACTTAAGGTGTTGATTTGGAAGCTCATTCAATTTAAATTAAAATGGATCCGATTCTGTGTATATTAAGAAGCTGTCACATTTTGAATTTTATCGAAAATAAAATAAAAAGAAACTTATCAATTATGTAGAATATTAGACAATGCTAATATAAAATATCAAGATTCAAATTTTACAATTATTTATAAGTGCTTTTCTTGAAGTTATGTTCTCACTTATTAAACCAAAAAGTATTTCATTAGTTTGTATTATTTTCACAAAGAGGAGATTTAAAAAAAAAAAAAAAAAGATATCTTCGGTTTCAAAACCTGTCGCGTTTCTTTTGGAAATTGCTCCCATAAAAGGACATCAACAGCGTTAGACCAAATCTATAATAGCCTTTATGGATTTGCTTATTATGAGAGTAAGCAAATATCACCTCAAGTAATTAAGAAGTAAAAAAAATGAAAAATGTCTTTTTCGTGGTGGATAATTACGCCTGTGTTGTAATTAGCAACATAGGTTATCATAAGTTTGGCCTAACTTACAGAATATCTTTTAAATATGAATCGGAGACAAAAAAGGCTTTAAAGTTCAATTTTCACAGTCTGTCAACCTCTGATGAAACTAACCACAAACTACTGAACCTCCAAAGCTGAACTTTAGTACAGGGTTTAGTTTGTCATAATGAATATGTCTATTGATTTTAGCACCGACTAGGCCACCATCCCCTGTCTCCCCCTGGTAAGTATGAGATAATCCAAGAAGAATCAATTCCAAGCGGTTATGACAAAAAGTGATATTTTATTCCTTTTTGAATGAACTCATTATTTGATAGCGCGCGATCATGTAGAATAAAAGTAGGATTAGATATTGGGGAACCAGCAGTAGTCCAATGGTAAGCATTCCTGACTGCGAGGACGAAGGTCCTCGGTTCGAATCCCTTGCAAGGCGAAAAAAAATAAAGTTTTATAATCTGATTTTCTCAACAAGGGAAACTAATAATTAACAATTGCGCCGACAGACAGAAAAAAAAGATTTCAGTAATATAGATTGAACCAATAGGTAAAACTGCTACTAATTAAAACCGCCAAAATACATTGGTCTTCAATTCCAATTCTATATCTGAGGAGAAAAAAATCGAGTTCGTTTTCCTGGAAATTGTTTGTATGCTTCTCCTCAATTTATTCTCGAGAACTTTGAACTTCTTATTTGCAACGCTCTCAATTTCTTGTTTGTTACTGAACAATAAGCTATTTTTTCATTCTTTCTTTTTGATAATTCTTTTGCGATCGGATATTCGATATGTTTTGCGGATATTTGATTCTCAAGTATTTCAGAACTTAAGTACTGTTAGCGCGAACATTCTCTTCGTGACAACAATTCGTGTCAAAAGTTCTCGCTTCCTGTCGGGCATCTTGGGGATATCAAATGATATTGTGGATTTCCGCTTGTCTTATCTCTTCTTTCTTTTGTTTCCTGTTCGTAGAAATCTTCCTGACATTCTAACAAGGTCCTTAACTTTGATTCACTAGAATTAAACTTTTTAATTAAAGTTTTCGGGTCATCCGAGAAAAGCATTTGCTCAAAACTTCTAAATTTTAGCATTTTAAGATGAAATGAAGAAATGAACATTGGTTTGCTTTCTCTTCTTGAGCTATCCCCCTCGACGGGAATCTGATACAGCTGTTTCGCCTTGTTAGGACTCATCAGCTAGATTTATCCTCGATGATAGACTGATTCAAAAATTAGCCTATAATTCTCAAATTCTCCATACAAATTTAGTCAAAACAAAAAGAAAAAGAAAAAAATGTAATTTGATAAAATGTCACTTCTGGAATTTTATTGCGAATCCTCAAGGGTTCGCAGATGGGAGATGCTTTCATTGTCTTATATTTATACGAAGGGAAAAGTTTTGACACCCAATAACCTTTGTATGTATCAAGGATGATGTTTGCTACAAACTTCTGATTTTTAATTAAAAAATCTCTCACATTCCACTACTAAAAAGGTGATGGTACTTTTCTTTAAGAAAATATTGGTTGGATTTTAATTAATTTGTTGGCGTGAAACCACTGGCATAAACAAGGAGAAAGTTGAATGGGTGTCAGAACTCTCTCCTTCGAATCCAACTGAATTGATAATTAAAAAAAAAAATGATTTAATAATTAAACAAGATGAACATGCACTGCAAACCATAGCATTTATTAGGCAAGGTCACCTATGTCTACGGGCCATCGAAGGAAGCAGAAAGTTCCAAAAATCGTTAATATACTGTAAAAGCACTTATTTTCGCGAGCCGTAATTTTCGCGAAAATGAAGATATAGGTGATTTCGCGAGCTGAAAATTTCGCGAATTTTATATGAACAGAACCGAAAAAAAGTAATTCGCGAGGCTTAAATTTTCGCGATTGTGACGGGCTCGCGAAATTCGCGAAAATAAGTGCTTTTACAGTATAAGAGCCGTGCTGGCGTGGTCGTGCGGTCTCGGCGGCGGCCAGCCGTGGCGTCCAGTGCGCCAGTTCCTGGGTTCGAATCCCGGCAAGGGCATGGCTGTTTCAATTTCCTTTCCTGTGTTGTCCAGCCTCTTCTTCACTTTCTCTTCGGTCTGACGTCATTCCTTAATGGCGTCCTGGGGGAAGGCAACGGGAAACCACCCCCAGTATCTGTTCCCTAGTATATCTACGGCTTCTCCTAGGGGTTCGCCCTTCGGGGGTCACTAGGTTCCGTAGACCGCGTAACTTCGTATCTACGAAGATCGCACATCATGATGATGATGACAGTATAAGATTTTTTGGGAAAATTAAAAACGGACGAGTAGAAGAACTTTAATTTCATCCAACTTCGATGAAATTTGTGGATGATTGTTAAATTTCATTGATCTTGATACATACAAGTTTCATGAATATCGGTACAGTGAGAATCGAGTTGTTTCATGAGTAGGTGCGTTAAACGATTTTCCTAATTTTTAAAAAGCATCGTCGGAATTAATGTGGAGCCTACAAAATTTAAATAGACAATTAAAAACTCACCAATTTTCCTTTTGGTGAGTTTTTTGTTGTTTATTTCAGC
Source organism: Thereuonema tuberculata (assembly GCA_023159025.1). Lineage (NCBI taxonomy): Eukaryota > Metazoa > Arthropoda > Chilopoda > Scutigeromorpha > Scutigeridae > Thereuonema > Thereuonema tuberculata. The sequence goes on along the minus strand of JAFIDM010009631.1, from coordinate 265,478,048 downwards.
TTTGCAGACGACGTGTATTCCGACGATATTTTCTATAGGCCTGTGTATTGAGACCTGGTTGTTTACTGGTGACTGTTCCTAGCTGATGATTGCCATATTACAGTGAAACAGCTATTCTAGGATATCACAATTGTAAACACTTGGTTTCACCCATTATTATTTATTAATATTTACATGAGCTTTTTTAGTTTTTTTTTTTTTTTTTTTTTTTTGAAATTCATTGAGGCTGCGAGATGCTGGTACATGAATTTTCTCAACAATTTCTTTTTTGGTGAGTTTTTTGTTGTTTATTTCAGCTTTGCAGACTCCACGTGTATTCTGACGATATTTCTTATAGGCCTGTGTATCGAGACCTCATTGTTTACTGGTGACTGTTCCTAGCTGATGATCGCCATATTAGCGTGAAACTACTGTTCTAGGATCGTAATAAAATCTATCCCCCCCCCCCCCCCCATTCCTTGGCTGCGCTACTGCTTATAGCAATCAAAGATTACTGGAATTTTAGCTTAAAAGGTGTTGAGTGAGACCTTCTGTCTCAATTAACATCCTAATCTGGAACTGAATGTTTATCGTTGATGGTTTTTGTTCCCATCGCCGTAACATTGTCACAATAATTGTTATATTAAGATGTCACTTGTCGAATTCAAGGTCCACGTTTTGTATCTATATTTCGTTTCCCGAAGGACTTTGTATTATGCCGCAAACAAAATATCTCTACATTTTTAATAATCGCCAATCTACATTTCTTTGTTTTTAATTACAAAACAATTTTTGAATTTGTTTTTGTCCAGTCATAGGCAGGTATCCCACGTACAAGAGAGAGAGAGAGAGGTTCGCAGGTACCTGGGCCCGGTGTCCAAAGGTGGGGGAGGGGCGGGGGCGAGGAATAGATGATTTTCCTAGCAATTTACAAAAGGATGAGAAATAAAAATTCCATTATTTTGGATTTACCTAATATTAGGTCGATTTAAACTATTGCTATTGTGTTATCACAATCCCATCCAAAACATTTCATGTAAAATAAGTTGCCAAGACTCACATGCTCACAATGCTTTCACTGTTAAAAAGATATGAGATCTCATGTAGAGCCAAGCCCCTAACTCTACGAGGCCTAACTCTACAAGCCCTAACTCTAAAAACCCTATATCTTGGTCAAAAAGAATGCCTTGGCCGTTTCGTGGCTGTCGCACAGACAATCCCATGGAGTTATGTAAAGGATATGGAGTATGCCAAGGCACACTTTTTGACCAAGATAGTAGGGTTTTTAGAGTTAGGCATGTATAGTGAGGGGCTTGGCACTATATGAAATCTGATAACTTTTTAACAGTGAAAGCGTTATGAGCATCTTGGCAACGTATTTTACATGAAATGTTTTGGGTGGGATGAAATAGTTCCATGAAACGGCCAAGCCATACTTTTTGACCAAGATATAGGTTTTTGGAGTTAGGGCTTGTAGAGTTAGGCCTTGTAGAGTTAGGGGCTTGGCTCTACATGAGATCTCATATCTTTTTAACACTGAAAGCGTTATGAGCATGTGAGTCTTGGCAACTTATTTTACATGAAATGTTTTGGGTGGGATTTCATTTCTTTTTGTAAGATGAGATCTGATAACTTTTTAACAGTGAAAGTGTTATGAGCATGGGAGTCTTCGCAACTTATTTTACATGAAATGTTTTGGATGGGATATACCTATCAGAAATTGTTATATAATAAAGAACCGGAACCCCTTTTATAAGGGGTTGGAGGGTGAAAGTTACAGATTTCTTAATTTGTTTGTTGCTTGTGTGCTAAACCTAGCCTGCATACCAAATTTCAGCTTTCTAGCAATTCAGGAAGTACCCTAGAGGTTTTGATGATCATGAGTCAGTCAGTCAGTCAGTGAATCAGTATTTCAGATCTTAATAAAATCCAAAGTTTAAAAGCTAGATAAATGAAACTTAGCGTATTTCATTAGTATGGTAACTGCATCTTATCCTGAAAATTTGAGCTCTCTAGTAATATCCAGGCCGAAGCTATGAATGTTCGATAATACATAACCAGACCCCCCCCCCCCTTTATGAGGGGTTGGAATGTGAAAGTTACGGATTTCTTAATTTTTTTGTTGTTTGTGTGCTAATCCTAACCTGCATACCAAATTTCAGCTTTCTAGGACTTCAGGAAGTACCCTAGAGGTTTTGATGATCATGAGTCAGTCAGTCAGTCAGTCAGTGAGTGAGTGACGGAATCGACGTATTTTAGATATTAATAAAATCCAAAGTATAAAAGCTAAATAAATGAAACTTAGTGTATTTCATTAGTCTGCTAACTGCATCTTATCATGAAAATTTGAGCTCTCTAATATTATCCAGGCCGAAGCTATGAAGGTTCGAAAATACGACGAAACGCTTCCAGAAAAGGTACGTAGTGCCCTTCCTGCCTTCGGCTCGTCTTGGCGGGGGCACTGCCGTGCCCCCAGATAACAAAGACAACGCATTTTTTGTACTATCATATAAAGCAAAAATAACGATTAAAAGAGCCGCATTTCATTTCATTTATCAGACTTATTGATGTGACAAAAGTATTGGACCTTTCGAGAAGGACCTGTCACGAAATCTGGTAAAGAGACTAGACTGCAGATGTCGGAGGCCTCATCATAGGACAGAAAATTTTAGAACTGATGAAAGTTAGAAGACTGAAGGATATGTGACGTCAGTTAAGTAATTCATCTGCAAAGCGAAACAATCTATAAAATAAGCTTATTTGATGTCGGCATAAGAATTATATTTTTTATAGGGGTTTATTATTGCCTTCTTATTTATGAAAATAAAAAAAAAGTCTACGATGAATGTCAATTGACAGTTATTCATTGACAAAAAAAAAAGAAATTCAGAACTTAGGATACAAGAAGCAGTTGTTAAATGCTCGCGAAAATTGAAAATTGAAAGAAATGAAAAATAATCAGTTCGAAGATCAACTGAGAAGAGAGGAATACATTACAGGGAGGTTTGTTGTTTTTTTTTTCTTCTTCTTCAGATATTGTGGTATGTGACTGAATATTACATATTTCAGAGAAAGACTGTTCATAAAATTAGAAGCTTGGCGTGGATTTTAACAAATATTCTTTACATAAAGTATTAAAATAGAAAAAAACAATGCCTCTTTGATTTATATTTCTCTTAAATAGTTTCCCAGTTCTGTGTATCCGTCTGTTATAACGCACTCCCCTGTGTGTAATGCGGGAGAGTTGCCTTGCAAATGTCACATGTAGTACAGCGCAGCTCTATCTGTGCTTAATGCAACAATGCCCGCATTCGCAATCGTGGGAGGTGTTTTGAGCGAGCCGGTATTTTTACACTGCCATCTTTATGTTGCATTGTCGCGTTCGCGAAACAGAGACAACATCAAAGTGCTCATAAAAAAAAAAAAAAAAAAAAAACCCGACGTCACGGTCAAGGTCATTTGTTAAATGATGCTCGAATTTTCACTCGCAAAGTGACTTATCATCAAGCCTTCCAATAAACAAATTCATTTATGTTTCTAACAATGCATTCATTTTAATTTTCTATCCGTCATACAGGGTCAGAGCCGCCCAGAGACTTTTGGTGACCCCGGGCAACGTTTGGATTTGTCCCCCCCCCCCCCCCCAATCCCGAAAATCTACAACCAAAAAAAAATAGGAATCTCGGATTCAACAACCAAAAAAAAAAACGGGATCTCCAATTCAACAACTAAAAAAAAACAAAAACAATCAATACGGCGGGGCCCCTTGTTCCCTTCTGATGTGGCCCCTCTTTCAGCTATTTTTGTGGGGCCCCGGGGCAATCTGCCCCTTTTGCCCCTTCCCTCTGGGCGGCCCTGTACAGGGTATACCTGAAATGTGCTGTGCTGCCAAACTTAAAAGTTGTATTCAATCATGCAAAATAGCGAATAAATGTCATATAAACATGGGTCTGGAAATGCTTTATTTCCAAGATATGAACGATGCAACAATACAGAGGTGTTGGCCTTTATGCAGTATCATAGAGTCAAAATTGCTCCTCAGTAATCGTGACATGTAATGCTCAATACCCCCCCCCCCCTGTGACGGTGTGCTATTTCAATAATGAGGAATGCTATTAGTATCTCATTCAATACACCATTTTCTTACACAGATTTATACGACTGATAAGAATTTACTTTTTATTTTAAAATTTTGTTAAGATTGTGGTCTTAATGATATTAATTCATTTTGAATATCTTACAAAATATTGTTGAGATCAACAGTGATATTATGTATGCTTTCTATTATTAGAGCACTTTAGTAATGAATTTTACATTGTACAGTTTATTATTACGATGATGCATTCGAATGAGCCTCATTGTTAGAAATGTAATAATGGTCGCCAGAGATTTTGAACGGACTTCAATAATTGCGATATTCCATCTACATTATTATAAGGCATCCTATGTAATGACGCTTATATCTACATCACGTGACTGATTTCTGTTAAATTCCAACTATAAATTAGAACTTCATATTTGATTTCATTTGGGAGCTGAAACCAAAGGATCATTTCGATGAGGCTGGAGCTGGCTTGCGTTTTTCCAAAATTAATAATTAATTTATTTTATGTTGAATTATTAATTTGAAAATTAATTTTTGAGCAAATGGAAATTGCAGAGAAGCTGCACGACTGTACCAGGAAGCCTTTCCGCAATGACAGTGTCCATCCAGGAACATATTAAGTGCCATTCATCGTCGTCTGGCTGATACAGGTTCATTTTCGCCCGCTATTTGTCGATAGAAGCAGAGACCGACACATCAGAACAACACACACTGAAGAACAGGTGCTGGACGAAGTTGCAGAAAATCCTGAAACATCCACTAGAAGGATTGCCAGAGAAGTTGGCATATCCAAGCAAAGTGTGCACAGAATTCTCCAGGAACAGCTTCTCTATACCCATATCATGTACAGAGACTGCAAGGTCTGTCACCCACCGATTATCCTCCATGTGTGGTCTTTTGCATATGGTATCTGCAATACTGTGTTCAACCTACTTTTGCGCAGTCTGTGCTTTTCACCGACGAGTCTTGCTTCACGAAAGATGCCATTATGAATTTTCGTAATGTCTGAATTAGTATCATCGGCGGCCATCTCATCGGACCTGTGTTTCTGCCAGCTAGACTAACCGGCGATGCTTACGTGGATTTCCTGGAAAATGAGTTGCCTACATGACTGGAGGATGTTCCTTTGCACACACGTACTCACATGTGGTTCATGCATGATGGTGTGCCACCTCATTTCAGCTGTACAGCCCGACGACTTCTGAATCAACGTTATCCTCACCTTTGGATTGGAAGAAGGGGACCAACAGCATGGCCTGCTCGTTCCACTGATTTAAACCCTCTTGACTTTTTCAAATGGGGTTATCTTAAAGCATTAGTGTACACCACACCGGTTCCTGATGCCCACGCACTGCATGATCGCATAGTGGATGGGTGCAACACAATTCGACGTGAACCTGGCATCTTCGACCGTGTTCGGCAGTCGATGGAAAGACGTTGTGTTGTGTGCATTGCGGCCAGTGGAGGACATTTCGAGCACTTTCTGTGAAACTGAGCGACTGTATGGCCAACACCTCTGTATTGTTGCATCATTCATATCTTGGAAATAAAGCATTTCCAGATCCATGTTTATATGACATTTATTCGTTGTTTTGCATGATTGAATACAGCCTTTAAGTTTGGCAGCACATTTCAGATATACCCTGTATATGACGGGCTCTATCTAAAATAAAAGCCGTCCTATTTAGACATGACCCAGGGCCGATTTTGGCCTAAGCAACCTAGGCAGCTGTCTAGGGCGGCACTCTCATAGGGGGCGGACGATGGTTCCTATTTCCCTCCTTTACTTGTTTCTTCTTTTTTCATTTTATTTGTAAGTCATTCTGCGAAGAAAGCAATAGCGGTTTCAAGTTTCTAAAACTGACGAAAGTCAAGAGAAATTAATAAAATTATATTATTGAGAAAATCAATTTCATTTTCAACGTCCGAAGCCACTTTTGGATATGGATGATACATATATAAAAAATGTAAATAATATAAAAATAATAATAACAGTACATAGGTACATCGAAAATCTTGTTTTCTGCTATATAAAACCGACTGCAATAGATTCAAGGTATTTGTTGTATGTTCGCTGTAGACAATATTCAACGCTAATGATCATGCGTGTGTGATGATATCCGCTCCGAATATTGTTCGTCACAGTCGCGCATGCGCTGATGAGTGTTGTTTAGTGTTCGTCGGCCTGTGTGTGAGTAATGGCTTATTCAATTCCACAACGCGTGTTTATTGTGGAGGAGTATTTCGCACAATATTCACCCGTGTTAGTTCGTGAACGTAATCACTTCACTGCTGCAAGAACAATAAGTAAAACTCTCTGGCCACCCCGTTCTCCTGACTTATCACCGTGTGACTTTTATCTCTGGGGGTTGTTGAAATGGAAAGTATACCGCAACAACACCTTAGATCAGTTGAAAACAAACATACTGCAAGAGATCGCCTGTATTACAGTCATAGAATTGAGGAGTGTATTCCTGAACATGCTATAGCGAGCGGAGAAATGCATCAAGGCTGATGGCGGCCACTTCCAACATCCACTCTGAACATGACAATACAATAATATACCGGCAATAATGTACAGATAACATGAACAGGAGCGATAACATTAAATAGTGTCCATTTTCAGAACCAAAATATGCATTGAAACCTTTTGGGCTCGGTTTTATATGCGCCACTTTGATTCATAAGAGGAATTTCAGCATTTTAATTGGGGGAACAAACTTCTCGATTGAGGTGGGGGGGGGGGGGGAAAAAAAAATCTAATCACTCGCAAACCTTAAAGTATTTTAAATTACCACTGAAGGTAATTTGTAGATAATTTAATTTCATGAGAAATTTGTTAGTTAAAAGTGAATAATGCTTGTTGGCTTCTATTTTTGACCCCCTCCCCAATTCCGCCTTTGCTTTGATTTGCAGAAATATAAAAAATAGTTACGATGCTTTGCAATAGATATGGGAGAATTTATGCTGGGGCGGCAAAAAAAAAACTCTGCCTTGGGGCGGCCATACTTCTAAATCCGGCCCTGGCATGACCATCTCATGATTATCAACTAAAAATTGATATCTGACTTCGATATCTGTAAGTTTAGAATCTTAATCAAAATTACAAAAAAAAAAAATAAAAAAACAACAACAACAATAAAAAGAAACTGCGATTTCTGATTCAGGGCCGCGCCAAGCGGGGGTGCCAGGGGTGCACAGCACCCGAGCGGCACGTCTTGGGGGGCGGCTGGCGGCAAATAATTTAATGTAGAAATACTAATGGAATGGAAATATATGCAAAATATGTACTTATATATATTTGTTTTATTATAAAAAATATTAAATTTAGCTTATTAGGAGCAGCAACTTTTGCCTGGCACCCCGGCGCCAACATACCTTCTGATTGTAGGAAGTAAGAAAATCAATAAAATAACAAAGCTTGTTATAAAACTTAGCTAAGAATGACTTACAGCTACAATATGCAGTAGATTTAAATTAATCTAAATTTCTTAATTAAAAATACAGAAAATGTATAGTTTGGTCCTGAAGGAGGAGTGAGACATGATACTGTAGTATCAGAGGACCTACAGAAAATGTTTTGATGCTGTGTCGTTATAAGAAATTTCATAAACTTTGTCCAATTTGTACAAAAGTTATTCATTAAAAAATGCAAAAAAAAACAAAAATCTTCTTTAAAAGTAGTCAAAATAATTTAACTTTAATCGAGCTTTGATTTTGATAAAGAATTTCTAAATCTGCTCAGATATAAAGTTTCATCAAAATTACTCGAGTTGTTTTGAAGAGAGACGGATCCGAGTGCTTAAAATAATCGAAAACTTAATAAAAGATAAAAGCTTTAAAAATAAAGCAAGTAAAATTGTTTATTCAGAGATTTCTAATTATGTAAAGATTCGTAATTAACATGTATTTTTGACATGGTTGACACAGTTTTGCCTTTTTTTTTCCTTCAGGCCTAGAACTTTAGATAATTACAGAATTCCTTTTATTGCCCTTAGGAGAAAATCCTTACAGTCCCGATTCCCTGAGGGCTTTGGTCCTTGGGCGACTGTCTTCATTGCCTTATCTAACGACTTCTCAATTACATAGCGTGAGATGTAATGTCAGATAGCGAAGATCTGCTTTATATAAGTTAATACACTTCAACATGAATTTAAAAAAAAAAAAAATATGATTCAAATGAAATAAATATATCCATCCAAACTGATATCTGAAAGAATCAGCTGAAAATATCAATATATTACGTAATCTACAAAAACCACAGAATTAATCGATGGACGGAAATATAAAAAGAGATTAAACATAATTGAAGTTGTGTTCGTCTTTAGAGGATGGGGAATGTAATGCTTTAACGAACAGAGGTATTCAAATTGTGCTTTTAAGAACTTAACACTTCCTTAAAATAGTGTTTCATTAAATCAATTTAAAAAAAATAATAATAACTCCGAATATTCGATCTTAATTTTCTTTCCTTGTTTGAATTTCCTGATTGCAAAGAAAAAAAATAATTTCTAGAGGCTATGAAAACCTATCTCAATTGGGAAAGAATTATGAAAAGCATTTAAATCAAATCTCAATACACTGTATTATGCAATATTTTATATATTGGGTAAAATTGCATTTTTTTTATTCTTCGTTATTTTTCATTGCTCTTCCCTCACCCTACTCCTATTGGGAGGAGGTCTATTAAGTTACGTCAGCTACTGGCTTGGCAGGAGGATGGTTGGATGGGATGGAATTTGTTTTTGTTTGGCTGGATGGTTTGCTCTTTGATATCTCCCAAAATATTTGTAACTCGTTATTCAAAACTCCTGCACTTTACTGATGCTGTATTACAGAATGTAGAATTTCGTAACTTACTATGATGATTATTTAAAATAATATGTTAAAGAGCCTATGTAATAATACATTGTATCTTCAGTTATTCAGTTGTATTTTTCAGTTATTAATTAAAAATTAAAAATAATTTGCGTACCACTGATATAGACTTAAAATATTACAATAAGTAGTTTCTTATGATTAAATTATATAAATCTGGATCAGGAAGATCCTTATTCCGATTATCTCTATTGTGTGGAAAGATTGTTTTTTTTTTTTTTTTTTTTGATTAAAAAGCAATTACAATTCCCTGAGCCATGACGCTTGAGGACTTATGAACAAAATTGCTCATATTTGACTATAAAGAGAAAATATCAAAACCTTATAATATACTGTACCAATCTCCTTTTTAAAATGCTAGCGGTAAAGCTTTGTGTCATAGTTTCTGTAGAACGAATGACAATAAGGTAAAAGGCGGTTTATTTAAATTGCAAATGTGTTTATGTACTGAACAGTTGAAGCCAACTCGATGAGGAAATTGACAAGGTCAGATGTTAAGTAACTGACTGCTTATAAAAACTCGAAGCATAAATATACAACTATAGGAAGGAAATTATTCAATTGTGAGGTCACTTTTTTTCCTCATAGAAAAAAAAAAATGATCCACTGTTTTTGTAGGCTTTTTCCCCCCTCAAATGTTCATTCGATAGGATGAATACTTCATTGCATTATTTTCTTTTTCTTTCTTTCTGGCATTTAACAATCAATACATCCATGAATCAATTCATCGCACTTTTTGCGTCCAAAAGCGCTAGAGGACAGCTCTTTGATTAAACAAATAATGATACATTTTTTTAACAGCGCTTCTACTCTGATATTTCAAGTGATTTACTATTTAATATTAAAAGTACTATTATATTCTGAAATTGTAAATATTTTTATGGAGAGTGTATTAATTTTTTTTATAAAATGCTAATTTTCCTTTGACGGACAGCTATTAAATGCTTTATTCTGTAGAATGAAGATGCAATATAAAGTGAGCTCAATACAGTGGCGCCCTCCCATTGGACTGAAGGAGTTGACATGAATTTATCTGTTGACAGTGTGGATGATGGTTATTGAATCACTGCTGAAAATCTCAGTCCTTAAGGGTTTGGAAGATCATCTGATCCTTGATTTCCTCCTACCGTCATTCATTAATGGATGAAGTCGTGGTTGATTCGAGGTAGTGGAGAAGGCGAAAGGCGTCCGATTCGTGGGTCCTTATCTAGAGCCAAGTGCGGTCCCTGACAGCGGCTTGGCAATGGCTGCTTCCATTCTCCCCAACGGAGGACCTGTTGCTTCACAGGGACCGTTGTCTGAAATGGAACAAATCATTCGTACCCTCGAGATTGGGTCGTTGATGATCAAGTTCTTCCCCAGACGAAGACCCGAAAGGAGGTTCCTGTCCATTAAACTCGAAACGAGACAAATTATCTGGAAGCGCAGCTCAGGGAGATGTGCCTACGAGGGTGCAGGTAACCCCCTCATCTTAAGATCATAAATGAATTTTGGGGAAAACAGCTTCATCAGTTCTCAGATTTACATGTTAAGATCAGAGGTTTTGTTTTCCCACGTTTTTCTTTTTCAATCGTTGAGGAAGATCTGTAGACGCCGTGGATCAAAACACATACAGGGTGGGCTGAAAATTCCTTTGCATTGAAATTCATCATATATGTGCACTATGAACCATTTTGATTATTTTCTGTGATCTTGAACTCTTATTAGCATAAATTTAATCATGATAACTGTCTTTAGTCGTCGTTGTCAAGTCATCACACCCTGTAATTTAATAAGTTAATACCCCTGTAATTCATTTCACATTATTTAAGTCGGGATATCTTGAGTTGGTCATTGCATCATAGAGATTCATTCAATTTTCTGCCTATTGAATTTGTTATATGGTTAAACACCAGTAAAGTAGGATTAATTTTGATTCAGTATTCCCACTCAAACAGTTTTGGAGTAGAATTTTTAATCCAAATTTCATTGACGAAAATATAGATTGAATAATATATTTGAATATGTTGTAAAATGAACATTCCAAAACTGTGATAATTTTTTTGAGGAATATTTAATCAACATTATATGAATGTTAAATATGTAAAAAGAAAAATTAGAAATTATCTTTCTGGTATAAAATAAAGACACAAAGTTTTAAAAAGCATAGACACGAAGCAAAATATATATAATGTGTTGTGGTATTTTGGATATTTACAAAATAAAGTAGAAACATTCCCTCTTATTAGTGAATTCGTATATTTACTATTATCAGATGTAGATAGCTATTGAAATAAAGAAAACATGGATTAAAATTCAAACAATATTTCAAATGGGAGCTTGTAATATAAATGAGAAATTGTGATACGATTAGTTGTTTTAACAAATGTTTAACTTTATTTGAAGATTTTTTAACTTTATTCATAACTAATTTTGTAGTCATTTAATCTCCTTAATTCCTATCCTGAGACAACTGTCAATGAATAAGGAATTTTCTGAGTGCTTCTCATTGAAGAGGTGTCATAATTCAAATTTATAGTCATTTCTGAAAAACTGATCTTTATTATCTTATTTTCTATAGATCCTGACACATTTTGTTGAATTTTTTATTTTAACGATATTGCATATTCTCTCACATTTGAACTTCAACTGACCTCAAGTTTCCTGTCCTATGATTGGTAAAAACCAAATTCAAGATTTAATTATCTAATTAAAAGAAGTTGACATGTTCTTCATGAAGAAGCAAATGAAGCTTTAACATGCAGAAAATCTGATAATAGCTCCATTGATAGCTTTAAATTGGAACTGTAGTCATATGCTGCTTAATGTAATTTCAACAACATCCGTTCTAAGGTCCATAGAGTCGAAAAATCCTGATCGGATAATGGGATGTAGCAGGCATATTTCCCATCACCATATGAAGATGATATAAACAAATCGATTGTGCTGCCAATCATATAACAGTAGTAACTTTAATATAGTATGTATTTGTACTGGAAAGCTGTAATAAACATATATTGCAGATTCATGTATTTACTATACTTTTATTGTTATATTTAATATATACTTTCTCTATTTAAAAAAAAGAAGCTTGTATTGTTTTATTGTCTGTTCTATGTTAAGTATATTACAGTACAGTACTATTAGTTAGTTGAAATATGTACACCTAAATAGCCACTATTTTAGCTATTTAGGCAACACAGGATAGATACAGTATATAGGTTTGTTTACATGTGATGTTTGTACAATGTTCTATTGGAATTGAACATAACACGGATGTTAAGCAGCGCATACCTTTATTGTATTTGCTACATTAAACATGATTTCAAATTTCTTCAATATCTTCATGAAATAGATGTTGATTTAATAGAGCTTATTAATGGTTCATATTGATTTCCAGATTTTGATACCACTCCTAGGATTCGGTCTTTACATCAAACGATACATTAAAACATGACTTAAATTGAATATTCCATGCTCCTCTCTCTTTGAGACTCACAAAACCTGGTGAAAACTCACATTATAATCTCTTTCACTAGTAGAATGTTGTCCCTTACCAGTTTCTGAGATTCAGCTGAATAGTTGACTTATTTCTTAGGCCTATTCACTTTTACAATCTGTTGATATTTTAATGAGATCAGAGTAAATTCTTCTAAAGGAAAAACTTGATACATGATCTTGTAAGAATGCCAATTAGTCCAGATATCATCACAGTCAGTCGCAGTTAATAACAATATATTCAAAGTGCCATCAAAATAACTTTGTAATAGAAGAATTGTACTGTATATTAATTTATCATTTTTGGTTCGGTGTAGATTTAAATAATGTATTTTATTCACCATTATCTTTAAGCTTAATTCTTGTGATAAAAAAAAATACTGGCATCTAATCTTATTGAATTAAGCTTCTAATTGGAGAAGTTATATTTTTCATTCATTGTATTTCTTTCATGGCTTGAATTGTGGACATATATAGAAGTTTATTTTGGAGGGGGGGGGGGTGAGAGCAAAGTTTATCCAACAAAAGTTTTATGAAAATTTCAGGGCATTGTGATTTGCAGTTTCTTTCAACAACTCTGTAACCAAAAAAAAAAGGGGGACTAAACACCATAAATCCCTAT
>JAFIDM010009631.1:265448925-265459631 GCA_023159025.1 Thereuonema tuberculata | reverse complement strand
GTGGTGATTTTTGGAACTTTTTTTTCAGTGAATGTCCTTCCCATTGCATCATTACAACATACTGCAAATTTGGTGCTATTCTGATAAGTAGTTTTTGCTGTAGAGTGTATGGAATAGGTAAACTTTAATTATAGACACCCTGTATATTAATCTATTAAAAATTGTCTTCCATCCTTTCGTGTATTTGTATTTCCATTTTGCTTAAGTAAATATACGAGGTCTACTATTTGCAAATGTCTTTCTTTCTCTTTCTCATAATTCCATTCATCAATTCTACGTTCAATACATTTTTCTCTCCATGGGGATTTTTTTTCCCCTCACTTCCTCTCTGCAGAACTAGATATAGTCAAACGAGGATAATAAAGCAGATTACAATCTTACAAATATGCACTCTATGCGGTTTTGTTATACCAATACACTTATATTAATTAAAATATGTGTGTTACAGTGACAGCTGCATTTTTTGAATAATAATAATAATAGTATTCAGACAGTATTGTAAGTTAGAGCCCCAAACATAATCTAACTTGTCTTTAGCCTTTGTATCACAATTTCTTACTCCAGTTATCACAATGATGGACAGGTTTTGTTTTTATGTTATAAACTCAACTTTAATGTGTGGAATAAAAAAAAAAAAAAACCACACACACACACACATTTAAAAACTAACAAAAAACATATTACCACCAAACAGGATGTTTCAACCAGCGGAAAGCTGCAAGGTCATCTTCAGCTGAAAACTGACAAACAGAGAGAGCAAAGAAAACCTTTTTAGACAAACAAATACACAGGCAATACAGCGCCATCTAATAGTGGTAGTTTTCCGCTGGTCGAAACATCCTGTGTTTGGTGGTAATGTTTTTGTTATTTTCTTTTATATTTGTTTTTGTTTTGTTTTGTTTTTTTGTAATTAAGTTTTGCTTTTCCAGTCTACTAATGTAGAAATGGTGCTTATCCCATTACCAATTTATTTGTTAAGCATTTCTAACCATTTTAAAAACTACAAATAATGTATCTCGTATCATTTCAAAGAATCATTTAATGCTATTAGTCAGTTTAGTATTCATTCACAACGTCTGCCATTTGTGTTTCTGTTTTGCAATATTACTATTGAGCAGTGGAGTCAGATAAAGTCTGATAATGCTGTTATTTAAGGCATTTATTCTTACTGTTATAGACATGTAGAGTTGTCCCATTGTGAATGCAAATTCACATAAATCTATAGATTTGTTGTAATAACTGTAAATAGCTGTAAGTTGAGTAGTTTATAGTGCAACTTATTAAGATAATATAAAATCAGTTAAGATTTGTATTAAGAAGTTTTTAAAGTTCTCAGGAAAAAAGTGTCACAAAAATGCAAACGCAGTACAAAAAAAATACAGAAGAAAAGAAAAGATTTCTTTAAGACTATTTTTATTAAAAACATTGCCTTTAGATTCTAATTTTCAATTCTCATTTTCATTTTAAATCTATAAAATATATAATGATTTTCTTATTATTCAGTATGTTGACAAGTTATTTAATGGAAATATTTAGATAACAGCTATTTTTCCTTTATTTAGTAAATAACAGTCTTTACTGTTGGTAAATAGAAATTAAATTTTTTTTAAGTTTGTTTAAATATTATAAACTTTGCTTTTGAATTCTTTGAGCCTGTTTGAGTTGAGTAGAGTAATTTTTAAAATGTTGACTTGTTTTATTGGGAGATAGATCTATTGGATTGAGCCAAAAATCATTTGGTCATACGACTTTGCAAATGAGAAAAAAATCAGAACAAACTTTTGATTCAACCAATGATTAAGGTGATAAGTTTCAAATGGAAAAGTTAGGTGTCTTATTTCTTTTTTTGTCAAATTAATCTCATCACTACTGATTAAATATTTAATTATATTGATTTTATTTGACTTTTTTCTTCTAAGAGTTTTTTTTTTGTTAATGTGGATAGAAAGTTTTATTTACATTCTGTTGATCAGGTTATTATTTATACAACTTTTTCTTTTATTACTTTTGTAGTTGATTTAAGAGAAGTCAAAGAAGTCAGACCTGGTAAATCTTCTAAAGATTTTGAACGTTGGCCAGAAGATGCACGAAGAGTTGAATTTAATACTTGCTTTGTTGTTTTTTATGGAAGTGAATTCCGTTTAAAGACACTCTCAGTCTCTGGTAAATATTGTCAAATCTCATGATTTTCAACCCGTTTAAACCTTGAAACAATTACAACATAATAAGAAAAGGGTGATTTAAAATTCCCTGTACAAATTTTAAAGGTAGGTCAGGAATACAAAAACAAACCGTATTCATAGTGGAACATACATCCACAAACACCACCCGAATGTGCTAGAAGGTAGACTAATGTTCAGGAAAAAAAAAAAAGACAACGTGTTTATTAGCCCTTTGTTTACAATATGACAGACAGGTGTACACTTACAGGTTCACAGTAGGTGCTCAAAGTTCCTTCTATCAACAGTAATACACACCTCACAACATCTATGCAAGGATTGCAAAAGTGCAAGGCCTATTAAAAAATTCACGAACACATCCAGCTGCCACAGTGACGCTTGTGGCGAGGTCAGCGTCAGTGGCAATAGGGGTCTCGTAGACTGTAATATATATACATACAGTAAATTGTTACTGTTTCCGAAATGCTCTATTGTTTAAATGTGATTGTAAACAAATTTATCTAAAGAACACGATTTTACTTACATGCATTTTTTTTTTTTATTTAAATTTTAGTTTCAGTTGAAGTAAAATGACAAATTTATCTGCTAAAAACACAAAACATATGTTTAATTTTTATTTGAAAATGCATGAAGTAGGAATCAAAATTATAACATTCATAATGACTGAAAAAATAAACAAAGAGCCCATAAATAATGGTCATCAAAGCTATCCAATAGGAAGCTAATTTGTATATATAATTAAATTTAATCTTTAAAAAAACAATTATCAATTTTTGTAGAATTTTGAGATATGTAGATCCTCTATCTAATACCATGCAAATAGTATAAATATTCCTTTTAATCTCTGGCTTAAATAGTATTTGGAAATTCAGTTAGTGTTATATTGTAATATTATAGCCGCTTCCTGGTGTATTCTTACAACTGCTTTATTAATTGTAGCTGTCAATCCAAAGGACTGTGAGCAATGGATAAAGGGCTTACGCTATTTAGCTCGAGATACAGTTATTTCATCTTATCCTTTACAAGTAGAAAGATGGCTAAGAAAAGAATTTTACAGTATGGAAAACAACAGGAATATGTAAGTATATGGATTAAATAATTAATGCTGTATGTTTAATTTATTTAAAAATACATTTTAAGTAATGATGTAAAAATTTGTGCAACAATAATAAAATTCTCTGGAATAAAGATTTCAGTTGTTGACTAGAGAAGGGGAATGTCAAAGATCAAACAACTTCATAGCAGGACTCCGCAAAGATTGAATTTAAGTTATTAATTATTTTTTTTAAAAAATGTATGTAGGTATACAACAAAAGTTAATTAATGTCTTAATAATTTTTAAAATTCTTAAAACTTAGGGGTTCCTTGAGTTTTTATGTATCAAGCTAGAATGACTGTATTGAGTTGTTTTACAGCTGGTTCTGCCATTCAGGCACAGTCTTGTGATCAAGGTAATGGCCTGCCATGAAGCTGATATATTTAAACCTGAGTTCGAATCCCAGCATGGGGCTTGGATATTTCTTCCTCTCTATTTGTTTCTCTGTCTCCAGGATGTGATATCTAATGACAGAAGCATTCTACCTAATATGGGATAAGTCATCGACAGCAATAACAGCTGATTCTTTAAGCAATTATTAAGTTTTATTAAAAAAATGTTTAAGGTCGGGCTGGAGTGAGAATAGGAGGTTTTCACTGCCCCATATCTTTTAAACTAATGCGATAAAAATGTGATGTAAAATCGTCAAACATGGAGGAGTTTATTTTCATTTTATTATTTATTCATTATTATTTAAATTCATTTTATTTGCTTTCAAATGCCCCAATATATCGTACATTTAAACAACTTTTGTGGTCTTGTTTAAGCTCTAAAAATCTGGACCCAATACTCAAACGATACAGAAACCTAATTAGGGAAATTTAATCAAAACATTTTTGTCATTAATTCCTTTGTTTAATTTTAAGAAAATAAAAACTATATTTTTTTTAAAATGCAGTGTGACAAATGATTTTTTTGTGAGACAGTCAAATATTTTTTTTGGATATGTTTCAATCAAATTAAGCTAAACCGAATGCTCTATCATTTGATGTTTTTCTTTTGTTTTAATTTTCATTATTTATTGAAATTTTTATGCTTTTAGATTTTTATTAGTTCCAAATTTGATTTCAAGGGAGCTTCAATTTTTGAGATGCCAGTCATTTCTAATTGGTTTTGTCTAAAGGGGGGGATTAGGAAAAAGGGAGAAAAACTTTCCCACCTCCACCCTCAACTAGAAACTATTCTTTGAGTGAAGACCAAAAGACGAAGCAAATAAACTTAAGTAAAAATTGTAAATTTTTTTCACAATTTTTTTTTTTTTTTTTAAAATCTTATTATTTTTTTTTTCCCCAGCAAGATTTTAAGTAAAAGTGTTTGTGCTGTGTCATTTGTTTTATTTAAGTGTTTTCATTTTTATTTTATTTTATAATAATTTTTGTTACATTAAAAAAAAATTAAACTTTACTGCAGAACAAAATTGAAATAAATATAATAAACATTGATAAACTTTGAGGAGTCATTCCACAGTAACTGATGAACATTTGGAAGCAAAAAGTTAACTTTAGCTAATTACAAAAAGTAAAGTATTAAATATAAAATAGTTTAAATTACTGTCTCATACAGCTACATAATACATTGATAAATGTGCTTATTTAAAACCCTGTTATCCAACTGCTTATGAGAATAAAAAAATTAAATGATTGCAGTAACTGATGCAACATGAAATGGACATATTTATTGGAAACATCTGAATACATTAAAAAAAATCTGTGAATTATGAATTTGTTTCATGGAAATTTTTGTACTAATGAAAAAAATAATACATGTTTAAAAAGATGTATAGTTCAGTTATTCTGTGGTGTTATGCTGATTATTTATATAGATGAAAAATAGATGTAACTGACGCAACATATGTGAATATTTTTTAAAATTTGTACAAAACATGCACCACACCCCTGTTGTTTACTGGTTTAGGTGTTTCTATCTCACAGATGACATTCTATGCAAGTTTCATCTGGTTAGAGGGCCAACGCCAGCCACTTGACACCTGTGAAGAACACTGACGAACACTTCACCAGTTGTAGCCTCCACATTATTGATGATACCAGGGTATTTTTCAGAGTTATATTGAACGATAACAAAGGTGCCAATGGGAAGGCCATGAGTCTTTGTTTCTGCAATTTTGCCATCTATCATGCATAAATCCAATTCTTCTGAGTCAATATCTGATTCTGATGTAGTATTGGCAAAAAGTTAAGTTTTTGTAAAGGTCAATGTAACATCAGAAGAAAAGGGGCTAACGAAACTAGTTAAGTTAAAAGCAATCCCATAAACAGGCCGTGCAGGTCCACGGGAGCGCGGGAGGTAAGGCTCCCAGCGTTTCGTGACCAACGGGACTAGATTGAGTCGGGAAGTCAGCCCGACGCCCGCCCGCCTTTACCTTCCGGGAAAGAAACCCGGTACCCATTCTACAGAGGGCTGGGTAGACCCTAGGACCCTTTTGGAGGAGAATGGATCTGTGGAAAAATTCCTGCCCTCCGCTGAGGCCGGGAATCGAACCCACCATCTCCAACCCGCAGTCAAGCGCCCTTACCCACTTGGTTACCGGGCCCATAACGAAACCGATATTTGTCCTGCTTTCCTGACGTAGTGCATTTTATGTGTGTTGGGAATTTGCCTTGGTTGGTTTTTATTCCGTCTTGCCTGTAGTGCACTTCTATCACTTTCCATATCAGCTGCTGACAAATAGAGAATTACGATATTGGGACATGCCTATTTACCTACAGAAGCAAACTTTGCTGGTCTAAATTTATTTAAGCCTACACAGCATAGACCTGCTTAAGTTCAATTATCAATTTATGTTATAAAATATTTCTTTTGGGATTTTTTTTTTATTAATGTTGCATGGTAACTGATGCAGCTTGTCTTATGTTGCATCAGTTACTTAAATGTGGTTGCATCAGTTACCATTATTACTACTAAATAAATTATCAGAGAAATATTCTATTTACACTAACTTATATGGATTTGTAAATATTAGATAAGTTTTAAATATAATATTAAAAAACTTATTAAAATTCTTAAAAACTTAAAAAAACCTTAAAAATGGTAACTGATGCAACACTTCACATGGCAATGTTTAAAGTTACATTTTGACTATATGTATTACTTTATAATCTTATATATGTATTAAATATTAATCTACATATCTTTAATACTTCACCAATTCAAAAATTTGACAGTATTTTCTTGTGGAACCTATGTAAAAAAATAAAACCAAAGTGTGTCCTGATAGTATTCATCCGGTGGCAACCCTGTTGCTTATTGTGAAGCAATTTTCTCCCACCATGTGGCAGGAATGCTCCAACTGTAGTGTTTATAAATAACTTCAGAATCCCAACAAACATAAACATGTTATATTTGTTAAACATTTTTACTTTAATTTTTTTCAAAAATGTCCACTTTTACAAGGAATTCAACTGAAATAAATATAATAACAATAAAATTACAAAAATTCTTTGTTATTTGGTTACTTTATTTATGTTTGCAAAATAATTATGTTTTTATGCTTTTGCGTTAAATGTTTTGATTGTGATACTTTTAACCATATTTCTATTTCATAGACTTTTCATTAACTTCTTGTTTTGTTTTAATTAAGCGCTTTTTTTTCCTTACATATAACTGTTTGTACCTGTTTTGTGCTAAAACAATATTTCTGTTTTTTCTTAATATTCCAGAATAATGGAATGAAATTTTCTGTTACCAAAATTACTTAACAGTAAGAATCACATAAAATTTATTCATTTTGTAGGTAATTCACCTCCTTTTCAAATTTGTGTGAACTATTATCAAAATTTCATTGTCTGCTTTTTAACGTATCTAGTGAGATATTTTGTAATTTCACCTTGAATTTGAAAAATTTTTAAGTTCTCAGCATGGCTAGAAGTTATGCATAACAAAACAAAATAACGAAATTTTTCAATAATAAAAATAGCATAAAAATCATTGATTAACTTTAATAATAATTTGAGTTTCTGAGATTTCAATTCTAAAGTTTTTAGTTGAGTTTCTACAATGTTAGAAGAAAAAGTTTTGTATGAAACAAAATACTAGATTTAGTATTATTTTGCAATTTCAATAGAAGTTAAGAGCTATACAAATTTGCTTTTATTTTTTCTTTCCAAAATGCACTAAGAAAGCAAGGGGACTGTCGGAATTACGTTGACGTAAAACTATTACTTAATTCAACTGTCCTAAAAAGCTGTATTTCTAACTATCTGCTTCATCTCCTTTGCAAATTTGTGTCAAACTAATATGAAAATCTCATTATCTGCTGTTTAACTTTTATTTTGAGGTACTGTAAAAGCACTTATTTTCGCGAGCCGTAATTTTCGCGAAAATGAAGATATCGGTGATTTCGCGAGCTAAATATTTCGTGAATTTTATATGAATAGAACCGAATTCAACCGAAAAAAAGTAATTCGCGAGGCTTAAATTTTCGCGATTACGACGGGCTCGCGAAATTCGCGAAAATTAAAGCCTCGCGAAAATAAGTGCTTTTACAGTATATTGTAATATCAAGTTGAAATTGAAAAGTTATCAGCATGGCTGGAATGTGTAATATAACAAAATAACGGAATTTTTGATTAATATAACGAAAAATGAACGAAGATTATCAAATAAAGTAAAGGTAGGAAAAAATATGGAACCTTCAAATCTAAACTAAAAGTAAGAAATACACAATAAAAATAAAATAAAGAAATTCATGTGCCCGACTCCACTAACCTCAATGAATTTCGTATGCTCATTAATTAATATAAAAAATGCCTAAAAATGTATGAACATATAGAGAATAAACCACACAAGTTCTGGAAAAACTGGGACGGCTCATCAACAACTGTGGAAGTGGAGATCATAAAGTCTGGTTTTCAAGACGGTATTGAAATGCATGGTTTTCACTTCAAAAGGATGGTTGGTGATGGCGACTCCTCCGTCTACGCAACTATTGTAAATAAAGTGAATTTTGGAAGTAGGTTAGAAAAGGTGGAGAAATGCTGTGAAATGTTTCACATCTGCACTTTTCAAATTGGCAAAGGAAAGTGTAGAAATTTCAAAATTTCCAAAAGCCCTAATTATATTTTAAACAAGGTAGGGGGTAGCAATTAGTAAACCAATCACAATGTCTTCTGATAGGTATAAGAAAATGTAATTGATATTGCTTTAATTTCATTATTATTATAAATGTGATTGTTGCGAATGCAAAAGGTGCAATTGTTGCAATTATTGTGATTGTTGTAGAGCTGTATTATACATTTAATTGTTGCACACGCAAAAGATGTTACAGTTGTTGTGATTGTTGCTAATGATATTTTAATGATACTTGTTCACAACAAAACGGGAATATAAGTCTTCTGATATTATATATCAAGGTCAGAAGATTAAACAGGTTATTCATCTCCAAGCAAATAAAATCTCCAGATGCAGAAAGAGCCTCCAATTTTGCCAGCAAACAATACAGACACAGAAAGTCCACACCAGGTGGTGATAAGGATTATGGGGCAAATGCTCAGGCTCCTGATTTACCACCTGATGAACTAAAGCATAGCTGTGAGGCGAAACTTCAGCAGCTACAGCTCGCTCTGGATGGTCTGATTTGGAGGTAAGGACACGAGCACAACGTTAAGTGATGTGTGGCAGTTTGAAAGAAGACTCCGCCTCACAGCATCTAGCTTTGGTTCTGTATGCAAGATGGAGGAAAGTACACCTTGCAAAAAAAATGTCCATCGTTTGCTGTATGGTCAAAGTATCTATAGCAATGCTGTAGATTATGGAAGACTAAATGAAGATTGTGCCCTTCTCGGTGTACAGGAGTCGGACTGGGTCTGAGGTTCAGAAGTGTGGTTTGGTGATAGACCCAGTCCATGGTTTTCTCGCAGCATCTGCTGTGGTCTCATTGGCACAGATGGGATTATTGAAGTTAAGTGTCCTCATAAAGCAATGGCCTTGACTGCTGAGTAAGCTGCTACATTAGTAAAAGGTTTTGGTTGCTCTGTGGATTAAGATGATAATCTCCGTCTTAAAACCTCCCACGATTATTATTATCAGATCCAAGGCCAGTTACATATTACAGGTTGGAATTATTGCAGTTTTGTAATATGGACTCCCAAGGGTCTGAGTGTGGAGAGAATCATTTGTGATAATTTTTGGGAAAAAAAGATGTTCCCTAAATTGGAGCGATTTTATATGCACTGCCAACTGCCTGAAATAGTGGATTCTTGGAAACAACGGAACTCAGAAATCCGTGATCTAGATTATTATTATTATTATTCAAGCAAAGCAATCAAGCAACTGCAAAGAAAGAAACAAAGGAAGGGGAAGTAAAATTTTAATTAATGTTACAATGTACATTATATTTAATTTTAAGTCTATAAGCATTTAAAAATTCAAATGAAATGATCTTTGTTTTCTGATGTTCACAATCATATAATTTCTCTATGACATTATTTTTTTTCTAACAAATATTGATCATAGAAAATGAAGACATGAAAACTAAGATAATTTCAAGAGGAGCAATACTTATACTTCTAATGTTTTTGGAAATGGACGATATCACGGAAAATAAAATACCGTAGCTATTAATTTTGTATATAATGAAATGTATACTCATGGACAAAAAAATTAGCGCACCAAGAAATAATTGCGGGATCGTAACGAAACTTGCAATGAAGGTACATGTCGGGGAGATATGCAAATGATTAGAAATGCAGCGTGATTGCGCATTACGTATAGCCGGTAGAGGGCGTTGAACATCGTACTCTGTGGAGTATAAAACAGGTAACCAAAGCTTGTTTGAGTGTGCTGAATCATTTACAAAGGAAGAGCTAAGGTAGACATGCCATTACGCCGTGTTCGAAGACAGTATACGCAGTTGTCGCAGTTTGAGACAGGGAGAATCGTCGGGATGATGGAAGCTGGGTGGTCAGCTAGGCGAGTAGCTCGTCAATTAGGCTGCTCTGATTGTGTTGTGAGGGACGAGTGGACCCGAGAGATGTCATGTACACGAAGACCAGGCTGAGGACGCCCTCGACAGACCAGTCGTCGAGAAGACCGCCACATAGTCAGAAATGCACGCGTACAGCCAACTGCTTCATCGGCCGCCATCCAGGCATAGGTAGCACCTTTACTAGGGGCCTCTGTGTCTTCTCGAACCCTACGAAGGCGCCTGGCTGAAGGACAGTTGGTATCGCGGCGCCCATTACGTGTGCTGCACTTGACGCCCACCCATCGATGCCTCCGTTTGGAGTTTTGCCGCGCACGAGGAAACTGGACTGCAGCGGAATGGAACCAGGTCGTCTTTAGCGACGAATCCAGATTCAATCTCGGCAGTGATGACAATCGTGTTCGTGTGTGGAGAGCCCGTGGTGAACGCTTCAATCCTGCCTTTGCTGTACAGCGACACACCGCTCCCACAGCTGGTGTGATGGTATGGG
>JAFIDM010009631.1:265403099-265443925 GCA_023159025.1 Thereuonema tuberculata | reverse complement strand
CAACTATTTGCAAGTAAGTGCGTTTTATTTATTTCTATTTTTCTTTATTTCATTCCACGCACGTTAAGCCTTCTTTGTACTACTACTACTATTATTAAAAGTAATATTTTGGTAATAACAATGCCTTAGTGTATCATTTTGGGGAATGAATTTAAATGATGGGAAAAAAAAATCATCAGTTGTATAAAGGTGGGATTCCATTGCCGGCGCTGGACGCTGAGCAGTCGGCGAAGTTGCAGTTTCCCTTTAGGCTACAAGAATGAGGTTAGCGCGAGCAACAGCGAAGTTGTTTCAATTAAAGCGGTTGAAACAGCTTTTCAACAGCATCGCTTTAGCCCAAGGCAAGGAGGGTGACATGCTTTTCCCGTGTTTTTCAGTCGCAGTGGATTCTTTTGCTCTGGGGACAATATTTTTCTTGCGAAAATTGGAATTAGGAAAATTGGAAAAGCAATCTCAAAGAGGATGAATGAAACATAAAAAAATGATGATATTATTTTTATTCTTGCGCTACCTCCAAAAATAAAAAAAAAATAACGCAATAGAAATTATGCCTTTTTTTTTTTCAAAATGTGGCTTTCTTTATGTGACTTCCCAATAGCAATTATATTTCATAGGAAAGGAAGGAAATTTAATTTTAATTGAAAACATTACATTAAAAACTTTATTTCTAATGAAATTTATAAAAATTTAAACACACACTAAAAAGCTAATATTTTAAAATATATTTAATCTAAGCTACCATGAAATAATTTTATAACCTTCATTATCAGTTCTTTTTAAGTATTTAGGTTTTCTTTGAATATTCCAGTATGATTCTATTTCTCAGATTTAACTTGAAATTAATTTGTAAAAAAATAGAAAGTTTTATTGTATTATTTCATTATAACACTAAAAAAAAAATCAATTTCTCAAACATAAGTTCATATCATAATTAAATTGTCCTGAATATTAACTTAAAAGTCAAACATATTTTTGAAACAATAAGTTTAAAGAAATTGCAATAATAATACCTGATTTATATCAATAAATTCAATAAAATAACCTATATTTTAATTGAATTTCCTTATTTTTATAAATTTCTGTAATAAGTGTCAACTTGTATTTACTTTGTTTTCAAAAAAAGAATTCAAAACACGATTTATTTCGATATTTTGGCTATGTTCAGCTACACAAAGTAGAACCAGCAGTCGCCAGAAGCCGGCCTGTACTGGTCTCCCTTCCAGTCGCCCAGCGTCTGTACTTTCGCCGTTGGGAGAAGCACGGCTTTAGTACTCTCATTTACAACAGAAGCCTGCCATCCCTATTGTAAATTCAAGGCCGGTGGCTGTAAGGGGTGGAGAGGGCTGTAATTGAGGTCAGAAAAGTCGACTGCCAGCGCTCACAATGGAATCGCAGCTTTACAATAGTTCAGAAATTTTGAAACATAATCATAAAATCTCTTGAATCTAATATTTATAGTTCAATACTATGTATTCATGTTACTCTACTGTACTTCAAACTATCCTCTTTGTGCCTTATACTTTCAACGAAACACAAACAGGAGTCTTAAACTCCTGTTAATATAATAATTAACAGGATATAATTTCATTTATAAGTATACAGATTGCATTGTTTTGTTAATATACAGTACTTTCTTATAGTAATTTTGTAAATTCATGTATTTTCATTGTAAAATATTAACAAAAGCAGAGAGAAAAAAATAGCCATTTTTCCTATAGTTAAATCTTATACTGAATATAGTTTTTCCTTTTTATTTAGACTGTAGATACAAAGAAAAAAAATGAAATAGGATTTGAAGATTTTGCAACATTTTATCATACTTCAATATATGATGAACAGGTAACTTATATTTGTAACAATTTTGAATATGCTTATTAACATAGACATTTAGTATCAACATAAAACTTATCTTTCAGAATCTGGAGAAAATGGATTGGTAAGATTAAAATAGTTGATGTTGCACAAAACCCATTAGAACTTGTCTTATTATTTGATATTCCAAATGATTAAAGGCCGCATTTGTAGAGTTAAAAATATCTTCTTTTTTTTTCTTTCTTTTTTTAAAAAAAAAAGCTTTAATAGTTAAACATATATTTTTCTTTTCAGTTATTAGTTCCATATAATAATCTAATACAAAATTTAGAAACTTCATTTGTCAGTCTGCAATACATTTCAAAACTGTAGAAAGCTATGACTAAAATGCTCTTACCCAGCTGGATATCAAAGCAAAGGGCTACATTAGGCTATTTTTCCTAATGTATAAAAATTAGAAAGCCTTGAAATCTCACATTTTATAAACACAGTTTAATTAAGTTTAAGTAATAATGTTTATTAGAGAATATCACTCAAATTTCATTTTTATTTAGTTATTGTTTTAATAAAATACAGTGGAAACTCGATTAATCGTCACCTTCGGGACCGGGACTGTGATGGTTAATCGAATAGACGGATAACAGAAATTTCACAATAAACGTGTACAGTAACGAAATTTCAATCTGGTTTGGGACGAAAGGCAAACAATAAATTAATACAAAGAAAAATCTATCGGAAACAAATAGATATTGTCAAACACCAAACAAATAATAATAATAATAGAAACATAAAACAGTAGGCCTACTAGATAATAAGGTTTATATGTTGAAGCTATCATCTTCTTCTGTTTCTTCAAGGCTCGAGCTTTTTTTCGCGGCAATGTCCCGTATTTTACGGAGAAGTAGGTTTTGTGATCGATGACAGATAACAGAGAATGACGGTTAATCGAGTTTCCACTGTACATTTATACTATAAATTATAATCTTAAAACAGTTATTGAAGCCTATAATAAAAATGACTAACTTATATGAAGACCATTGTATACAAAGTTAAGTTTTTAACAGATCAAATGTTTTTGAGGGTTTTTTTTTTTTTTGTATTGTTTTAAAACTGTATGATATAATATTAAAATATTTTGATCCATTTATCCTTCTTTTCTTTTCTTTTTTTATTTTTCTTCTAAATAAATAGATTTGTTTTTCTACTAAATCTGATAGTAAAAAGTTGTTATATTTAAATAACATAAAATTATTTAAGAGTCTATTGACAAATGTTTCACAGAAAATTATTTTAAAATTTGAGCAAGAAACTCCTTTAATTGAGAGAAATAAATAGTTTTAAACTAGATTAACCTAGCCCTAGGGAACTGTGGTGAGATTTTAGAAAATAGTTTGTGTGATCGGTCTCTGAGACCAAAGTACTTTTTGTTTAGTTTGAACATTTGTTAAACTTCAGTAACTATTAATTACATTTAGAAACTATCTATTTTTTTTCCTTTAAAATAAATATTTTGTGATACCTGTAATTTGTTAATAGATTTCATATGAAAATAAAGATCATTTTCTTTTTTCTAAAAAAAAATACAAAATCAGTAAAGTAATGATTACATATAATTTATGTCAAATCAAATCAGTAGTTAAGTGGCAAAATATAGAATATTAAGTAAACATTGAAATTAATAAACAAAATTTAGCAGAATGAATACAAACAATGCACAAGGAGATTAGGTGTGGTCGGTGTCAGAGACCGAATTGTTACATATTTCCTAAACAATGGTTGCTATGAAACTTAATCACCTACTGGCAAATAGTTGAAATTATTTCAGGAGGTTAATGTAAAGAACAGCTCCTGTCACCTATTGTTTAAAGATATAATTAAAACACTTGTGTGTGACAGTATGTGAAACGGTGCCACACTAACGCAAGATTAAAGGAAAAAAGAAACCCAGATATTTCATATGGTATGAAATACTTCTCATAATCTGGAAGTTTAAAAATTGGTTGAATTAAAGGGACATACGATGAAAGAAAAGATACAAACAACGATTCGCACCCAAATCGCTCGTGTGCTTTCACTTCAGTTGGTTGATTACCTGTTTACATTTAAGTTTTATCAAGAATTAATCTTCTTTTGTTTGGTTTTGTTTTGTTTTCTCTAGATTTTTGCTTTCGTAATATGATTTTGAAATTAAATGATAAATGTCAGACAGTTACTTCTGTTTGACTACTTTTGAATCTCCTCACGTTCTTCGCTGCATATAATATTTGTGTCTGATGAATAACATGAAGTTCAAAATTCTTCAAATACAAGTAACTTCAATGTTTTAAACATGTAATTTCTCATTTTATTCATCTTAAATAGTAAATATTATCTTTAAAAGATTATTTTTATTTTAATTCCAAAATTTAATACTGAAAGTATTTCATTCTTTATTCAGAAATAAAAATTTTACTAAATAATGATATCAGGAGGGAAGGTTTTGTTACAGTTGATATTTGCTTTATAATAAATCTTAAAATTAACAGTCTCTTATATATTAATATATAACAAATAGTATTGTGAACAAAAACAAAAAAATGTAAGTTTTGATTTAATTGTCATTGCCTGAAATCATCTTATTTTCAAGTACATTTAAAATGGCTTCATGCAAGTTCTTTTGGTTCTGTAAAGAAAGCCCAACATTCTTTTAACTTTAGTTGAAAATTTTTGAATTAGTATATCTAAATCTGATTTATGTATTTATCCTTTCATTTAATATTATTTATTTATATATTTATTTTTATTATTTTTCTTCACAGTTATTTCAGGAAAACTTTGATCAGTATACAGCATCAAAGAAAACTGTAACTTTACAAGAATTTCAAAGTTTTCTTGTTCAGGAGCAGCAGGTAAAAAAAAAAAAAAAAATCACTACAAGCCTAGATTTTAATTTTCATATCTTGTTACAACATAAACTTGAATAAAGATATTTATCTGACATATATAAATTTTTGATAAATAATCACAATAATTCTTTAATTATTAAATTTTTAAGCCGGGATAATAATAGTCAACAGTAGGATGTTTAACAAAAAATAAAATTCTAGTTTAGTTTACTACTTATTGAAAATCATATCCTTTTGTTAACAGCATTTGTATATTCTTATCTGTAGCATAACTAAATAAATATAAACACTTTCAAAACTCGTTGTTAATGAAGAATATCTTCATTGAAGATCAGTTATTCTCATTTATGAGTTGGGGGAGGATAGTTTAAGGGGGAAAATGATTTTTTTTTTTTTCAAGATTATTTTTGTTAAGTCGCTTACTAATATTTGATAGACTTGGCTACTTGAAATGTTGATAATATCATTTTTCTGTTCTCTGTTTTTATTTATTTATTTATTTATTTATCTATTTATTTATTTATTTTTTGCATAGTATCTCAGAACTCATTGCTTTCACTTCAGTTATCCCACCCCAAACCCATGGGCAATTATTATACATTTCATATTAATTTGCAATTCCACATTTTATTCATTTGCACATTCAGTGTACTTGAATATTTAGAATTTGGTTTCATAAGTTCATGTATAATGTAATCCACCTTCTGCCCAGGAGTTTGTTTTTGTTTTTTGTTTTTTTCCTCTTTGCTTTATTGTAACTAGCCAAAATACAAAATATACAGTAACCAAATATCAAACTATGCAATACTTCAGAGCTTTTCTTACCAGAACCTACTGACTAAAAGTCTACATTAAATTTTAGAAACTTACATTAATTCAACCAGAAAGTAAAAAGAACCACAAAGCATTAAGGAAATAACAGTGCATTTACTACTAAATAAAAAGAACTGATTGGGATACAATTGTGAATTTATAATCCATTATAATTTATGATGACATTTGAATATCTCATTTAAATAACTTCTTTCAGCTACATATCAATTAAAGATTTCATTAATATTTGGAATATTATGGAAGTTAAATTCTTGTAAGAATTTCCTGTATGCTTATTCTTAAATCCTAACTCGGTTTGTCTAGCATTACATATACAGTCGGACCTCTATTTAACGAAGTCGCTAAATCCCCCAAAAAAGTTCGTTATATGGAAAATTCTTTAAATAGAATGTATCTTTTAAAATTACTTTACATAGAACACATTTAAAATATATAAACAATAAATATTGTTAAAAAAAGTTATAATTTTAATGACATAAAGCATACATTACCACATGCTTACTTAAATTATTCACTTACAAAATTAATTACTTACTTACTTACAAAATTAACAGACTTTATTAGTCAAATTTTGTCAAGAGTTTTTTTTTTTTTGAAAAAGTGTTTTCGCTCATAGTACGTCTCGCATCTTTGTAATTTACCAAAAACCCCTTCAGTATTTTCTTCAAATTCTAATCCGCATCGGATTGTTTCAAATGATTTTAGCATTTCATCATTCGAAGGTTTTTTTTATTTCTGCATCATGATCATTTCCATTTTCCTCATCTTCATCGCAATTCATAGCTGTATTGTTTTTATTTTTCACAATGTCCAAAATATGCGATTCAGTTAGTGTTTCCGAGGTCTCAACTTCAAAATCAAGTGAAAGATAATCATCAATCAGCACATCATCATTAATTTCTTCTTTTTCCCTCAGCTGTATCCACATTTCTTTTATTTCCTCTAAGGGAATATTGTCTTCATCTTCCGTACTTGCCGAATTATCATTGGTTGAAATGCAAAGAATACAGCGATTGGCGCCTTGTAAAAACATTTCAAGGAGGAAATAAAAAAATAGATACCACGAAAAAGTTCGTTAAATAGAAAATGCACTTCGCTATTTGTAGGTTATTTTACGAAGAAATTAGCAAAATGTTCTTGGTTCCAAAGAAAAGTTCGCTAAATAGAGAAATTCGCAAAATAGAGGTTCGTTAAATAGAGGTCCGACTATATATATATATACTTATTTACAGTTTTATAACAAAATAACGTATTTCAATTAAAAAGATACTGGATTTTCAAAATCTCTTCTTTCACTATTTTATTTTAAAACAATTAAATTATTATTAGGGTGTAGTCTTGATAAATCATTGGTCAGTATAGAATCAATGCTCAAAATACTTCAAGACACCCTCACTTTACTAATTAATTTTTAATTATTTACTAAATATAGGATCCTTTGGGAAACGATGAACGAATGGTCAGCAAATTCATGAGAGATTATCTACAAGATCCTGTTCGTGATGCACAGGAGCCTTATTTTACAGTTGAAGAGGTATTGCTTAATGTGAAGCTAGTATTTTATTGTTAATCAGTATTTTTTTTTTCAAGATGATATTCTTAAATTTTAAATAACATAATTAAAAAGCAAACAAACATTTTACCATTATCTATTGGTTTTTCTTATGAAACTTTTATTGAAAGATCTTAGCACAATCCTAAATATCACTGTCTCTTTTATGGAATAGTTGTTTATTGCATACAATTATTATTTCAAATCATTGCAAAGGAAACAAAAACTGATCTAGTGCAGATAGTCAACATTGTTATATCTACAATTTTTCTTTTATTTTTTGTAGATAAGGTGTCACAAATAAGAAGACTGACTTAAAAAAAAAAAAAAAAAAAAAAAAAAGATATTTTTATTAAATAAGAATGAATAATAAAATTTTTTAAAATATATATATAAAAAATATATATATATATAGATAGATAGATAGAATTGGTAGAATTCTTGACTTTTAACAGTAACTAAACAGATGATTGAAGTATTCATGTTAATTGAGATAATTATTGCAATTTAATAACATTCTCTATTGCTCAAAGAAAAATATTCAATTTGAACATTTCTAAATTTGGTCTAGTAAATCAGAAACTTTTTTTTTTTTTTTGTCAACGTAAGAAACTGTCAGACTTTTTCAGTTAATGAACATTTCTGGAGGCTAAAGAGTGTTCATAAACATAAGCAAAATGTAATTTTTTTTTTTTTTTTTTGGTAATTTTCCTGTGCATATTAAAATCCATTTATTTATCATCACAAATATGAATTTAAAAAAAGAGATGCAGAAAAATCAGTCCTTTTCCAACATTTTAAAAGATGTTTTCATTTTCCTATTGTTTTATGTATTATTTTTCCATGATACCTTGTATGCCATCCTTGTAACTTCGAAATTCATTTAAAATAACGGCTCACAAGTGAATCATGCAATTTATATGGAAATATACTGCATCTATTTAAAAATTGCTACAAAAACCACTCGTCCCCATTATGTTATTGTCCCATTTTTAATATTATTTCACTTTATTGACTGTATTTCTATTTTTTTAGTAAAATCATTTAATTTGTAGTTATGTTCCTATTTTTATTATTAGTTTTTAGATTTTTTATTTTCAAAACAAAATGAATTATGGGATTCCAAACACAATCAAGTCAATCAGGATATGACAAGGCCACTGGCACATTATTGGATTGCATCATCTCACAATACGTAAGTTAATAATAATAAGCTTTTTATTACTGGTATCATAAATGAAGGGAGGGGAAAAAGTAAAATTTTATTATGGAACTTAGAAATGAACAATTGATTAACGATACTTTATTATTATTAGATATCTTACAGGAGATCAGTTTCAGAGTGAGTCTTCTGTTGAAGCATACACTAGATGTTTACAAATGGGTTGCAGATGTATTGAATGTAAGTCCATTTTTAAACATTGTATTTTATTTGTAACTCATTTCTGTTGCTTCGTTGACATTTTTCAACACTAGTTTGTTGTTAATGCAACTATTGGCAATTTTTTTAGAATGTTTTTCCCGTTACCTTAATATGCAGAAATTTAGAGAAACTTCTGTTTACAAGTCACTTAATCTTTGTTTTTCAACTGTTTATGTCAGGCTTAGTGTAGTAAGTATGTTTCATGGTTTTAATGTCAGAGGATTCCTAAACAGAACAATCAATAGTTATTATTTTTGTGAATAAATGAAAAAAATGTTATCACATAAGAATCATTAAAATAAAATATAAGGAATATTTTGGCTTCTAGAAAGGTAATTGTTTCACCTGCACTGTGGCTATATGGATGAACCAATTTGTCTAAGATCTTTTAATCTTCAATGTACATTACAAAAAAAGAAAAAAAAAAAAATATGAAAGTGTTAAAAAAACCCTTTCACCATTAGAGCTTTCAACTAATCTAGAGCAATTGAAGCAGCTAGTGCTCCCAAAGCAACAGTATTGTGATCTAAATTGGAATGTTTTTTTATATAT
Organism: Thereuonema tuberculata; assembly: GCA_023159025.1. NCBI lineage: Eukaryota > Metazoa > Arthropoda > Chilopoda > Scutigeromorpha > Scutigeridae > Thereuonema > Thereuonema tuberculata. The sequence continues at coordinate 265,434,867 of JAFIDM010009631.1, read as the reverse complement.
CTCCTTTCAGAGAAAGGTGAATAGTAGTGACTCTACTTGTTCTTTTAAATTTCCATATATTAACCAATTGCACTCACAACCTGATGACGACAGAGATATTAACTAACTTATAAAATGCCATTTTAAAGGGTTTTTTTTGCTTTTTTTTGCTTTGGAGGGAAGCTTTGAATATTTTCGTTGGAAAATTGTGAGCAGTTTCACAGATGTATTGTTTTAATGATTCAATTTAACTGCCACAAAGATGAAAAAAAATATCCCTTCAACTTGTAAAAAATAATTGTAATAAATTTATAAATTAGTTAACAGGAAGCATAGCAGACCAAAGAGAACCAGTCAATAGAAATGATATTTTGTCTGCCCTTCAAAAGTTTGCAATGAGGTTTTCAAAAAGAAACAAATTTTAGCTGCTAGGTATCTGTTGTAGAAAGGACAGGGAAGATTTCAGTGATATTTAAATGCATCAAATTTAGCACTCATAACTCTTTGACATAACTTATGAATTGTTGTAAATTTTATTATTGCAGTGTTAAGATTTAAAAAGAAGCAAAGTTTTTATTTGTTCAGTCATCTGAATATCTCGACAAACAATATTCTTAATTTCATTAGATCATGAGAGTAAGTTTATATTGATAAATTGGTTATAAATTGATATTTCATTTATTGGGACTATTATATTCTGAGCAATTAAATAGGTATTGGTGTACTCAAAGAGATAAAATAAAATGTCTTAGAGCCTGTCTATTAAATTTGGAGTCTCTCTAGATTAGACCTAGATGGGCCATCTACTGTATTTGCAATTTCAATTGTTTCTAAGAGGCATTGCTGCCCCTACCTTCTTGTTTTCTTTGCATTCTTCATTGTAAAATAACCAAAGCCAAAGGAAGGACTAATAAATAGATCTACTGTCTTTTACAGAATTCTTTGAATCTGTGAATCTCCACTTAATTGTTTGATTGAAATCTCTTAAAAATAATAATATTGTTAATTAACATATTTTGCATTTTCCTCCTCTTAGTGGATTGCTGGGATGGTCCTGATGGGATGCCTTATATTTATCATGGCCATACACTTACATCAAAGATCAAATTTATGGATGTCATCAAAACTATTAAAGAACATGCATTTGCTACATCAGAGTAAGTAATTATAGGTGTCCTTATTGTCACTTTTAACAATTTTCTGTTCCTTGCAGGGTTAAAGTCTTAAATTCTTTCTCCAATTTTCTCAGTCTGAATCTTGTCTTTTTCCAATTGAAAGCAATTAAGACTTCGATGTTGTCCACCCATCTATCAAGCAGCAGATGTGTTTCTTGATCTTTTCCCATTCACAAAAATCCAGTTTAAAAGATCTGTTATTCATCAATGTATGGTATTTCATGGGCCCACTAACTCACTTAGTATAGGCATAAATGGAAGAGATGGGTTCGAGCTCTAATGGAGTTTGAATATTTTTTCTGATGTGTCCATGATTCACTCAACCACTTGTCATATGGGGTTAGAGGCAGTCTTGCCTTCTGACCTACATTTCATCCCATGGCTGTAGGTCTTCTGAACTTGTGAACAATCCTTTATAAAGACATAAATGATTTTTAACTAGTTTGAATTCATCTGCAAAGGTGATATATCTTGCACACAGTATAGTATAGTATCACCCTTCCATTATACTGCATATAGGTAGTGATACCACTGTCATTAAACCTATGCACAGAAAGTTCCTGAAAATAATGAATAATTTCATTTCTGTATTCCAAATGTGAATTCTTTAAATTCCATTTCTTCCAGTAAAAAAAAACAAAAAAAAAAAACGAAACTTCCAGATTCCAATTCTTTTAACAGTTTCTTGAGCTTAGCAACTAAAAAAGAGAGAGAGAGAAAGAAAAAAAAAATCAAGTTTTTAACTAAATATTTTAATTATTTATTGTTACAACTTTTAATATTGATAATTTTTGGCCTATAAGTATATTTATATAAATATTTATATAGACTTAATTGTATTACCTATATTTATATTTATATGGACTTAATTGTATTACCTATATTTATATAGACTTAATGAATGCAACTCAAATAATACATTTTAACATACATTTTATTAAATCTTTGTTAAAAGTTTTCAGAAAAAGAATTTGGAAAGAACAGTGAAAAATCTGTTGACATTCAATAAAAAAAATAAAAAAATGGAGCTGAATATTAAAATAGTCCAGCAATAATATACAGATTGTTATACTGAAGTGTCAAAGAAAGAAATTAATTTAAAAGAATATTCATATGAATGTTTTATTTTCCAGTAGTGCATAAACTTGAGTATGTTAAGGATACTTTGAAGATATAGAGAACATCCAAAAAAGTGTATTTGTTTATAGAATCTAATTTAATAATAATTTAGTTTAAAAAATATTAATGCAGTTTAATAATTTAAAGATATGTACATTATTACAGTTTATTTTCATCAAGAATAAAGTTTGAAATGTTTCTAGCTTCAGTAAAATGGGATAGTATTTAATAATCCTTGTGGTATTTTGAAGTATCATTTTGAAGTATTTCGAGGTATTGTTTTTCGACGTATTTCATTACATAGTCAGCCATTAGAGCAGAGGCTGCTATGCCCATGAATACACGTTTTTTTAAGCTTGTATATTTGATTTTGGTATTGAAAATATTGATTATTTAAGAGTGGAAGGACACAAATATAAATAAAATAGCTGACAGAAAAACATTAGACATTATATTGAAATTAGATGTAGGGTCAAGTGTTTTACTTAGGTGTTACTTAAAATATTTTCAATAAAAATTAATTTTTTCTAATTAATTAATTAATTAATTAATTAACAATAAATGAATTTTAAATTTCAGAGTATACAGTGAAAAAAGTCAGAGCTGTGAAAAAATCTCATGGTACATTGGCCGAACCACACAAATGCAGGGGAAAAAGTCTTTCGGAAAATACAGTGCAAACTGTAAGGCAAATTTAAGAGGAAGAGAAGTTCTCCCGCATGTGCTCTGGGAAAAAAGAGTGTGTGTGTGTTAAAGTACCAGGGGGCCAATGAATTCCCAAACAAAAACACCTGCTTTTAGTAAACTTAAAAGAATTGTATTTGGAGTTTAAGGCTTGGTATGAAATGAAAGTTGGGTTTTCAAAATTTTGTTCCCTTTGACCTCAGTGGTGTGTGACAGTTGCAGCTAGGAGTTTGGATTCAGTTTGAAACCCACCAAAATTTGAAATTATTGATGTCTGCCCTAACTACAAAGACTGATTAGAAAGAAATGTTCGGGAAGCTTGTCTGTTCAGTTGAATCAACTCCTAAAACAGAATGTGAAAGTACCCGGCCGCAAACAGAAAGTAAAAGTCATTCCCACCCTTTCCACAATCTTATGATTCAAAACCAAAAATATGGAAACTATTTTGAAAAGAAAGCGAGAGACAAAAAATGGGTGCTTTAGATATTTTGTCCTGAATATTATACAGCGAGTTCTATAAATTTCAAAATTATTAAATAACTATTAGCTAATAATTTTGAAATTAATAGAACTCGCTGTATAATAACAGTAGTTTAGTATTTTATTTTATTATAGTCAGAAAAAATTAATTTTTATTGAAAATATTTTAAGTAACACCTAAGTGTTAAGTAACACTTTTATTAAAAGAAATGAAGTTAATTAAAAGGCTTGTGATGCCTAGCATCAGCGATTGAAATGGGTGAATTTTCTTTTTGAATTGCCGAATTTTCAAACTATTTAGTTTGAACCAGTTTGAAGATATGGGTTTTACCTGGCTACAAGTGAGAGTTACTGCTTACAGAGCTATGACTAAATTAAGGGGTAACTTGAATTTACTAAATAAATATGCAGTGACAAAGTAATAATTGTTGGATATTTCTTTAGTCAATTCTATAAGAACATAAACTTCGCGATTTCATTTCCAATCTCAGGAGCAAAACACCATATTGATTATTTTTTTTTCCAGTTACTTTAGACCTTTTTCAGACTTGGGTTAAAATCTCAAAATTTTAAATGTTGTCCCCCATGGCCATTTAAATTTTTTTCCTAAATGCTTATATGCTTTCTATTACTACAAAACTGTTAGTCCTAGACTAATTTCGTTGGAATTTTTGAATTCAGCATAAAAAATACATGGGGAATACAAAATTGGTTCCATTTGATTGATTAGGAGATGAGGTATTCAAGAAAATACGTCAAAAAAGGGGCGTGGCACCTAAAAAAAAAAAAAAAACTTCACAAATTCATATCTTGGCAAATATTTAACCAAAAAACCCCATATGTTGCAGAATGTGTTATCTTATGACCCATTACATGCAATAAATTTTCATGAAAATCTGTGATGGTGTGATGAACTCATCAGGTGATCTGACATGGAATGACCCTGTAGTGGCAGAAGTATTGCTCCTCTTAACAACAAGATTATAGGCATTTAGGAGGATTATGAGGTAGTTTCAAACAATATTCGATCGGGAAGTTTACTGTAATGCAGTGAGGATATGGTGAAGGCGAAGTTGAAGGTTTGACCAGTATCTTGGAAGTGGATAACAGTGTAAGATTGTGTTAGGTCTTTATTTTCAAAAGCTTTTCCTTTGGTTGCTTCCTTGTTCTACATGGTGCTCTAGTTCTTTAATTTGTATCATCCCTTTTGTCAATGTCTCAATATTCCCTATGAAGATGAAGCTCTTAAAGAATTCTGAAGCCATCAGGCTTTTCTATTCCAAGCCTTTTTTAAATACACTTAAAAATATTTATTATTTAATGTATATTTAAAAAAAATATATATACAGTATTTCTGTTTTTCAATATTTTTAAAATAAATTTATTTGTTGTATAGATATCCTGTTATATTATCGATTGAGGATCACTGTACTTTGCCCCAGCAACGTAATATGGCTCAAGCATTTCAAGAAGTTTTTGGAGAGATGTTGTTAATTTCTCCTGGTGACAAAGATGAGACTACTTTACCATCTCCACAAAGTTTACAAAGAAAAATACTTATTAAACATAAGAAGTTACCTGAAGGAACAGATGAAAAACTTGTTTTGCTTCGAAATGAAGATTGTAAGTTAAAGATTTTTTTTTTCTTGTTATAATAGTAGATTTAGGTTAACACATTTGTTTAGATTACAGAAATATTTAAATAAGCTAAATGACTTTTCGGGAAAGTGTTCTCTCGAAAACAGGAATTCTCGTTTTCAAATTAAACATTTCAACAATTGAAAAAGAGAATCGAAATGTATATTGAAAATATCATGTATCTATATTTAGATATTTACTTAAAATAAATGTGTTATGTTATTATTGTTACACATATTAAACTTCTATTGAATTTATTGTTATTTTAATCGAAATTAACCTTGTATTGATAGGAACATATTCTTTCAGCTAGCAGGAATTTAAATATTTATTTATTTGTATTATATTTGATCTGTCATGCTTTTGTAAATACTTGCAAGTCATTGTTAAAACCTTTGAGAAGTTGAATATTGGTTGAATTTAGCCAAATAAAAATAAGCATCAATTCTGAAACTACATTTCTAATAGCTTATGATTATTTTTAATTTATTTTTTGTTTAGATTTATCATTTTTTGCTGTATTTACATGATCTTTCTGCCTACCTTAGAAATGTGCAATTGTTGTCACTATGTGTTATTAAGGTCAGCTTAAATAACATATAAAACATTCTTTTTTACTATTTCATTCACATTATACTCTTCTCCCTAATACGGTAAGTATGCTTAACTTCTTCTTACAGACATTTTAATGGTTTATTTACTGTTTGTATTATTTAATTTTTATTGTAGCTCAAGAAGGGGATTTAAGTAATTCTGTTAAAAATGGAATCCTCTATATGGAAGATCACATTGACAAAGTGAGTTTCAACTATTTGTTTTTTGTTATCATATAGTGATTAAAAATCATTTCTTAAAAATACTAATCTTTTTGTAACAATGTTAAGTTACTCTGTTTAAGCCAGTTTTGTAATAAATGAATGGGTTTTATAATATGTGCATCTTCAGTTGATACCCAAAGATCTTCATTCCACTCTGTCATTACATGTGCCTGAGTTCATATTTTTGCATCTTAGATTTAATTTTGTTTGTCTTAAAATTATTTTCTATAACTATTAGAGATTGTTTAAAGTTATTTCAGTGGCTCTACACAATATCTTTTCAGCAGATTCATCCTTAACAACAAATATTTTCAATACAAGAAGATTAGTATTTTTACAAACATATTTTTTAATAGTATTATCTACATCAGTATACATTCAGTGCACAACAGTGTAATTTATAACTTTACATTAAAAAATTTTATATACATATTTTTCTTCTAAACTGAGTAAGGTAATGTAGCCTCAGATTGCCTTTTTTGATTTTTTTTTTTAACCAAACAAAAATGTATTGCCATACATGTAATCATATAAACATATCATACAAAATTAGATAATCATCATTGAAAAACTTTGTTACAAGGCATTGTATTGTATGCATTTTTCTCATTTTTTGGTTACTGGAAACTGGATGTATTCAAAATATTAATAGCAGCACAACAAGTGACTTGCAAGTTATTAATATTTGTGATATAAAATTTGCTGTTAAGTTATGATGATCACATTTTACTTTATTGTATTTTTCATTCAATTCAAATATTGATAATTAGGTCTTTATCTGAGATTCAGAAATATTTTCAGTTACAAAATAAATCTTGCCATATTTTTTCAGAATTGGAAGGAATCCAGCGACATGGATGAGTCGAAAACTAATTATTCCAACTTTGAAACTATAAAAATAATTACAAATTTAATGAAAGGAAAAGCAGGTGTAAGGATTTTAAACACTGGTTTGAATTAAAAAACTATATAATAATAACTTTTTACTGCTATTCAAGATAAATTAGCACCTAACTAAATCAGCACTGTACTTAGTTGGGTGCTGATTTTTTCTTTAATAGCAGAAAAAAATTATTATTATTATAGAGGTTTTTCAGTTGAAATTCTATCAAGTAGAAACCAAGACTGAGGCACTGCATTAATCTGATCTTTGGAGTATTCAGGAAAAGCTGCTATCCTACAACCCTGATGTCTTATTGTCTAGAGCTCAGATGAACATGCAGACAACATCAGTGTTTTAATGGGTAAAAAATTAAAGCTGTGTACTACTACAGTTGTGGTATTCAGTTGTAATTATAAAGACTTAGAAACTTTAAACCAAAAATAAAAAAAAAAAAATCCCCTAGTGCACTTAAGTATGCTTTTGCACACTGAGTCGTCATCAATGGGAATCCGGTACAGCTGGTTCATCTTTGTTAGGACTCTTCAGCTGGATTTACCCATGTTGATAGGCGTAGAACTGTGCAAAAGATCCTACAAAAACCAACAACAATTAAAAAAAAAACCTGTGATCTACACAGTTTTAAACTCCTTGTCTTTCAACTGTAAGGCTCAAAAAGGAATTTAAATATAAACCAAACAATACAAAGAGTAAAAAATAAAATGTGCACGTAAAATTATGTACACTGATTTTTTTTTGTTGTTGTTGTTTAATGATAATTTGGTGCATGCTAAATACTTTTTTCCAGCTCAAAAACTTTGTTGTCATTAGAAGCAATTACATTTTTGATGGCACAGCTCAGAATGCTTATGAATAAAATAAATATAATATAATAACTAAAATAACTAAATTAAAAACATTTCTGCCTTTAAATTTCATTTATTATTGCCAACATCATCTCTGTTGTGCTTCATCCAGATTTATCAGATCTGTATATCACTTTCAGCTCCTTCATAAAATCTTTCATACCTTCTTTATTGTTTCCAAATTATCTAGGACATTGGTTTCAACAAGACAACTTAATTACGGGATTTTAGATTATGATTAGAATTTTTATACAAGGTTACATTTATTTACATCTTTACTAATCATTGTGACCAGGTATTAACAATAATTAATTTTTAGATATGCCATTGTGTAGTGATTGGCTTCTACTATAGATGTGTATTACTGGAAAACTCCAACATGTATTCTAATAAATTGTACAATCATAAAATCCAAAATGAATTTGTCTGCTGTTAAGTTAACATACCACTTAGAATGACAAACAGTGGTCTGTATATACATGGTGACTCAAAATGATTTGAACGATTTCAAAAATTCACTGTAAAAATTGCATTGAATAATTTAATAAACGAAATGTACATTTCGATACAGCAACTTTAGAAGTTTTTTTTTGCAGATTTCATAACTGTTCAATATGAGCATCTTTCATTATATGACAAATGTCAACATGGTATTGAGATTCCTCCCAAACGTGAAATAGCATGGGTCTGTCGATTGTGGCAATTGCAGTGCAAATGCTCATCTTCAAGTCACCCAGATCTGTTGTAAGGCAGGTACAAACACCATGTCTTTAACATACCCCCATAAAAAGAAGTCGCAAGGAGTGAGATCTGGGGAACGGGGCGGCCACGTCATCAAAAGTTGATCGCAAGAACCCTCACAGCCAATCCACCATTGCGGCAATCATTTGTTTAGATGCTGGCATACTACAGTGTGGTGGTGTCCTGTGTTGCTGGAAAAATGAATCCATCACTGTTGGTCTCCAGCTGTGGCAACAGTCATTCAGTTAACATGTCAAGATAGGTAGTCCGGTCACAGTGTTTTCTGTGAAGAAAAATGGTACACTTTGATCTGTGAAAAGACACAGAAAACATTGACTTTCAGTGAATTCTGTACATGCTCCACATCGACAGACCCATGCTACTTCTCGTTTGGGAGGAATTTGACGACCATGTTGACATTTGTCGAGTGACGAAAGTTGCTCATATTGAACAGTAATGAGATCTGGGAAAAAAAAACTTCCAAAGCTAAAACACATTAACAGATTTCTTGTGGGCCCATTCTGTAATGAGATCTAGAAATTAATCAATTAAAAGACAGAACAGTGAATGGGGAGGTGGAAAAATTAAGTCATCAGAATTTGACCAAAAAAATTATGACCTCTGTTTTTAATCGTTTGATTGTTCAAGTTAATGTTATTTAGATGTTTTATTAAACATTTGATTATTAAAACACACACACACACACTTTATAGAAAAAGATGGTGAATGGCCCTACATTAATGTCAGAAGTAATACTAAAAAGAAAATACTAAAATATGCCAGGAAATTTTGGGAAATGAAAAAGTCTAGTGAAATTTACCAAATTAATTTGTGAAATTGCAGAATTACATTGTACTATAATTTGAAATAATATTTCAGCATTTGATAATAAAAATAACTTAAAAATTTATATTTAAAAAAATCAACATTGATATTTTGTAATTTATTTAAAGGAATGGAAGCCTCATTTCTTTGTCTTGACCCATAATAACATGTACTACACTGAAGAACAAAGTGAAGCACAGCAGAACCAAGACGAGGATGATGAAGCTGAAGAACATTTAGATCTCAGAGAGGTAAATTTTATATCAGATAATTCTATTCTTTTAATATTCTCTTATTAATGTCAAGGTTGATAATGATCTTTGCTCGCTGTAGGTTCTTTAAAGTGGCATTTACTTAAATGACATTTTTTGTTATATCCTATTTAACTATTAATCACAAAATAGATATCATATTCCATTCAGTTAATGGAATTTTATCTTTTATTGTTGCATAAAATGTAAAAAACTTGTGCTAACATGACTATATTAAAAACTAAATAGGTAAATGGTTGATATTTGTTTTATTTGTTTATATTCTTAAAGCCATAGGGACCTAAGTTACTGTAAAGCCTAATAAATTCTTTGTTTTTAGGGAGTTCCGAATGATGAATTACATTTCAGTGAAGAATGGTTTCATGGTAAATTCAAGGAAGGTCGAGCCCAAGCACAAGAACTGCTTCAAGAATACTCTTATCTTGGAGATGGAACATTCCTTGTTCGGGAAAGTGAAACATTTGTGGGCGATGTTTCATTATCTTTCTGGTGAGTAGTTAAGAATGATAATTATAATAATCCCTCCCCATTTAAGGGGATCTGAATTTTAATATTGCATAGTCTCAATTTTTTCCCATCTATTATCTCAATTAAGTTGACATGTTAATTCCGTTGATATATCGGTGTTTCAAGTTTAAAGCAAAAATTTTATTGAGATAATAAATTTACTTGATTACAGAAATAATAAAGTTTGATTTGATAAAAAAAAAAAATAAGCAAGGAATTGTTATATATTTGTTCACTGTTTTTAATATCCAAATGTAGAAAGTGAAATAAATTTAGGAAAAAAATTTCACCAATGTTTTAAAGCAAAACATCGGAAAAGAATATCTAATATCTATACTAAAAATTGACAGCGGGCTTAATAAAAAGTAAGCTAATCAATTCTTTTAATCAGTCAGTATGTTTATATCCAATTGTGATTGATTGAAATCAATCAGGAGATAGGAAATAAAAAAAAAATCACAATGCTGTTTACATTATAAATGACTTTACCCTGAAATTAGGATCTTTTATCCTGTATTTCATTCTCTCCAATTGTTATTTGAAGTATAGTTCAAAAATAAGTAATACATAATTTACTTAATAAAGTTCTGTTTAATAATAGTAAATAATAAGTTCAGTTAATTAATACTTAGATTTCATCTGGGTTTGTTTTAATCCAGGATTGTAAATTTGACATGATTTCATTTTTATCTTTAATAAAATTATCTGTTTTTAGTTTTCTTTGTGGACATTTTTCTAGTGTTTTGAAAATATCCACAAAACTGTGTTTCTGAGAATGAATATGAAGGTGTTAATAGTGATATTTGGACATTGAAATACATCTTCAGTGCATTGTAGCCTTTTCTTTCCACTTATCAGTTTCTATCTCTGAATATAATAATTACATAAAATCAATAATTGATTTTGTTAGTTATTCCTGGTATTTTTCTTATTAGGAGGAAAGGTAAAGTGAACCACTGCAGAATAAAGTCAAGACAAGAAAGGGGGCAAACAAAATACTACTTAATTGATACAGTTGCTTTTGATAGCCTGTATAGTCTTATCAATCATTATCGCACACATCCTTTAAGAAGTCAGGAATTTCTGATGACTCTCAAGAATCCAGTTCCTCAACCTAATAAGCATGAAGGGAAAGAGTAAGTATTTCTGTTAACAATATTGTATCACTCTTTACAATATTGTTGAACATTGAATATCTTCGAATTTAAGTAATCCTTTATCAATATCAAAGACAGAGATTCATCTCTGAATCACTAGAAAACAATTTACCCCTAAACTTTGGGATTTATCAAACAAAAAGGTGAACATGGAACTCAGTAATATTACATTGATAGGAATACTGACAGTGTTCAAATTGCAGAAAAAAATTGAGATTTTTCTTATAGTAAATGACTATATTACTTGGGAATGTAAATAGTTTAAAGTTTATCATTGTAAGAAAATGATAGGAAAAATGTAACAATACAAACAATGTGTTTAAAAATTATGCTAAAATAATGGATTTCAAAGAAATCTATGGGCTGAATTGTAATCCTTATTATGTTGGACTCTCAAAATTTTATAATCTGAATTGGATATTTATGATGCTGTTTTTCTAAAATACAGATGCTTATGATCATCAGAAGTGCAGTGGTGCCTCAAAAGAAAAAAATGAACAATAAAAAACTCACTAATGAAAAATTAGTGAGAAAATTCATGTGCCAGCAGTCTACCAGCCTCAATGAATTGTTTTAAAGTCTAAAAAATTCAATCTGCACATTGAATTATTAATAAACAACAATGGATGAGACCAAATTGTTTACCAAGTGACATCCTAGATCAGCTGTTTCACGCTCTTTGGCGATCATCAGCCAGGAGCAGTCACCAGTAAACAACGAGGTCTCAATACTGAGGCTAATAGGAATGATCATCGGAAGTGCAGTTGTGCCTCAAAAGAAAAAAACGAACAATATAAAACTCACTAATAAAAAATTAGTGAGAAAACTCATGTGCCAGCACTGCATCCGTTATTGTTTACAAATGCTTATTTTTATTCCTTTTTCGTGGAAGTTAAATTATTTGCCTAATGTAGCTATTTGAGTTATTATAGATACATCCAAATCTGACTTTTACCTCTTCAAATAATACATATCTTGTGTATCCATTTCTTTTAGGTGTTTGCTAGAAATTTAAAGATGGTCACTGTACAGTTAAGGTCATAATCCCATTTATATGATTTTAAAATCAGAACTGAGAATTAATTAAGTTTCTTTCAAATGCTTGATTTAGGCTGAGAGTATTTCACTTTGAATTTTATCTTGGTAGTTATCTTTCTGATATCTTCATCCTGAATATAGAATAAACAGCAAATGTAGTTTTATTCCCTCAGTCTGCCTGTCACACAGGAATGCTGCTGGATTGCATTTTTTTAATTTCTGGGAGAAATGCTTAGGCAGTCATGATGTGCTAGATTTAAAATGTGTAGTTACTTATCATCAGCAATTGGCAAGAAATGATTTCTATATCAGCTGTTACAGTTCAGGATCACAAAGTCTTATTGTCTCTCTTTTTTTTTTTTACAAGTGAATTCCTGAAGCATTGTTGAAAGTTCAGTGACACTGCAAGTATTTTAGTCAGGAAAATAAAAAAATTATTTATTTATTTATTTATTTATTTATTTTTAATTTTGCATATTTGTATAATAGTTTCTCAATTTGTTTTGTTTCACAGCACACTTAAGTGTTTGGAAAAAAATCTGGCAGCACAGTAAATGTTCTTCCTAATATCCCATGGCATTCCTAACTTTTTCATTGCTTTACTACGTTTTTGGCCTCATATTAAACATTTGTGCAAATGTAATCAAGCCCATATTTGCCATTGAATTTTAAAAATCATGTAATTTTAACTACTGGAATTTTGACCATTCCAGTTTGTATTACTTACAATTTACTTGTTCCTCCTGTATTAATAGACAACCTTGTTGAAAATATTTTTATATTTTCTCCCATTTTTCTCATTTTAATAAAAATACTTTTTGTTGTTTTTTTCTCATGGCACTTCCTTTGAGAATTACTTATGTATAGGGTACAGGTTGGAGAAGTGAAGTAGTAGTAGTTTCTATAGTGCTGAGCATAAACGCATCAGTGCATATTCACTTAGATATGGTTACTTGTACATGTCATATATGCAGATTAATTATTTTTTTCTTTTTTACTTTATTAATAGCAAAAATATGTTATTACAGGGTGTCTACAGAATCAGGGGAATCAGGGAATTTTGTTATTCTGGAAAAAATCAGGGAATTATCAGGGAATTTTGAAATTATTACTTAAAATCAGGGAATTTTTTGGTTGAGCAGATCGTTTTTTTTTTTTTTTTTTTTTGGTTGAACAGATTGTTTTTTTTTCGGTTGAACAAATCAGGGAATTATCAGGGAATTTTAAAAGAAATTGTTCATGAAATCAGGGAAAAATCAGGGAATTTTTTTATTCAGATTTTGTAGACACCCTGTATTAGTCTTGAGAGGCTTAAGTCTTAGGCCTCTGTGGTATACCACTGATAACACTGATTAATTTTTTATGGTATTTTTATGAAATATCACAATAATAATACTATTCATATTTTTCATTGCATTTTCCTCAAAATGAATTTATAAATTCATTTTGAGTAAAATGGCTATTTTCAAAAAGAATTGAAAAGGTATTTTGAAAAAGCTTATAAATGCCATTTTATAGTTATTAAGAAAATTGAAATGAGCTTATTCATCTTAATTGTTGTACTCACAGCATATAATAGCCATATAAACACTAATCATAAATGAGTCATAGCTAAAATTAAAAAAAGTTTACTATATAGGTCCTTTTTTTGAGGGATTTCCTCACTCCAGGAAGAGATATTATCTTGATATTTCGGCCAGGTGCCTCGGGCCTTCTTCGGGAGATGTATAAATATCAATTACATCAAGGTGAGCGCAGAACTAACAACTTCCGTTGTTAGTTTCTCATGTTGTTTATTCCCAGCAACTAGTGGCCACTCTGCCAGAGGGAGAAGGGATGGGAGGGGACCGCGAAAAAAGGAAGAGTCCTTGGGGACAATTTCTTAATTGTATGAGGGGGGGGGTGCATGAGAGGTGGCGAACTCAATTGGTCCTTTTGAATTCAAAAACACCCTTTGGCTTAGGACGCATATGCAGCCTACTTGCAGCTGACCACAGGAATTTTAGGGGAATCTCCTCTTTTAGCCTACAACGCACTTGCTTGCGTTTTGCATCGATGTCGTAAAAGAGGGGGAGAAGTCCATTAAGAGAACCCTCAGGTCTTTTACCATTGCAACGAAACCTATTCCTCTGCACGACAACAAGGGGATCGTCACAATGGAAACGATTATTAGATTGCTTGAGGAGGGCTTTAAAAGGGTAGATTCTTGCGGTTTTAGCCACCGGCTAAGCAACTTCGCTGCAAGTGCATTTGTAGGCTTACTGCTTGCAGCCGGCAGTGTACTGGCCAGCTTCAATTGTGTGGTTATGCCCTGGGCATAAAGTCTACACACAGAAAATGGATTTGGGAGTGAACTGAAGACCCCTCCGGGTCCGGTAAATGACATCTCCCTCTTTGGACCCTCAAATTCTTGTGGTCAACTGCAAGTAGGCTGTGTATGCGTCCTAAGCCTAATTATATTGAAAAAAAGCAAGAACAACAGAGGGGAATCTTCCTTTTGCCTTTTTTCTCTCATGTCACATTTCAATCTATCCTCCTCTGATTTCACTACCAATCCATGGTAAGTTTTAATCCGGCTTTTTTATTCTTTATTTATATATTCATGTTAATTATTATTTTTATTGTTTTATCTTTATTTTTTTTATTTTATTTTTTTTTTACTTTCTTATCTAACCTTCTCTTTCTCATCTAACCTTATTTATTTATTCAATTAACTCCATCCCTATATTCCTCTTCTTTACTTTCCTTTCATGTCATAGTTTAATCTTTTTTCCCTATTGTTTCACAACCATTCTACGAATATCAGTTATTTTTATTTCTTCCTTTTGCCTTTTTTCTCTCATGTCACATTTCAATATATCTCCCTCTGATTTCACCTCCAATCCATGACAAATCTTAATCTGGCTTTTTTATTCTTATATAAATAATTCATGTTAATTATTATTATTATTACTGTTATTAGTATTATTACTATTTTTCTCTTATCAGTCTTCTCACTTCTGTCAATCAATTTTTTCCACTTATTCATTTATTTATATTTATATACATATTAATTATTTTATTTTATTTTTATTTTTTATTTTTTTAAATTCTTCCCCTCTGTTTTTCTTGCTTTCTTTCAATATAATGATGTTTTTGAATTCAAAGGGACCAATTGAGTTGCCACCTCTCATGCACCCCCCTCCGCAATTAAGAAATTGTCCCCAAGGACTCTTCCTTTTTTCGCAGTTCCCTCCTTCCCCTTCTCCCTCTTGCAGAGTGGCCTCTAGTTGCTCGGAATAAACAACATGAGAAACTTATCCAAGAAACTAACAATAGAAGTTGTTAGTTCTGCGCTCACCTTGATACAATTTATATTTGTACATCTCCCGAAGAAGGCCCGAGGCACCGGGCCGAAATATCAAGATAATATCTCTTCCCGGAGTGAGGAAATCCCTCAAAAAAAGGACCTATATAGTATCATGTCCCACTCCTCCTTCAGGACCAAACTATAAAAAAGCTTATTTCATATTGTGTAATGCAATTTTGAAAATTTGTTGAAATAAAACTACTGGAATCCTGGGTTTGAACTTTTAAATACTCATCATCCAGAATTTTGCAGTATTCAAAACTCCAAGACATCCTAAAGGAAGGTCAGTTCTAAGTTGGTAAATGAGGTGATCTTTCTTAATATAAATATAAAAGAAACAGAATTAAATGTCCATTAAAGTTTGCTTGCTTGTTTGTTTTCTATTGTTCACAGGTTTTTGTGGCATCTTGATCTAAAGAATTATAAAGCATATTTCCTATTACTTTCATCGTTAGTATGGCCGTCTTAAACGAACACTTATTAATCATTTTAGAGCTTTATTGAAACGTAAATTCACAACTGACTTTAAAAGAAAAATGACAGAAATTGTAAAAGAAGAGTGCATCTATAAAATGATAACCTCGGTTGTGGTTACTACCCTCCTTGCAACTACGCCGTCTATATATTCAACCGGTCATTCCAGCCAACGAGGAACCACATCTATAAACTCTAACCAGATGCGAGGTTGTAGTAACTGCGGTTACCTGGTTATAACCAGGCTCAGAGGTGGGTTAACTCATTGTGGCAGCTGACAGCATTCCAAGCAGACGACACAATGGACGCATTTTACATTACAGAGCTGCTTATTATTCGATGATTAATTTTAAAAAAAATATTCTATTTCACTTCTTTGTTTCGTATATATATATATATATACACAAGGCGAAGTAAAAAAATTATGGCCATTAATTTTATTTTTTATTTTTAGTTATTTGTCATTAATGAAGCAATCACACTGCCGTTGAAACTAATTTTTTTAACTTAGCTAAGTTGCTTAAGTCAGTCATTTTATTTTTACTTGTTTGTTGTAGTTCAAGATGGCTGATGAACTTGATTCAGTTTCTAACAACAGATTCTCTTAACAATGTCAGCCATCTTGTAACCATGCCGTCTACAAAAGGAAGGGTTGGGGAATAACCAGGCTCCTACATTAGGGTAACTAGTCACATGACAACCATAACCGGAGTGGTAGTAACCACAACCACGGTTATCATTTATAGAAGCACCCGAAGACTCCTGTGTTGTTGTTGTTTTTTTTTTTTTTTTATTTTATTAAATATAATTTAATTACAACTCAGTCCTACTAGGTTGTACAACAACTTGTTTTGTAGGTGCTGAGTAATACATATATGTTACTGTACAATAATATTGCAGGTTAAATTATAAAAATTATAATATAAACAATTTATAATATTCATAATAAAGAGCGAGTTAAGAATATAATTTAAAAAAAATATATAAAGTTAAAATATCATAGTTATAAATATATATTTATCAAATTCATTATATTGACATTATTAAAAATTTCTATTTATGGTTTATTTTCATATTTATTAATTTTTCATTATTTATTAACAAATTTTTTAAGTGAAAATCATATTTACAGAAATCTAAAAATTCCATTTTATTTTTCTGTCAATTAACTTTGATAAAATTTTTATTTTTAATATTTTTATTTTATCTATTTTTAATATATCTTCGGTTAGTTGACTAAAGATTTTGTATAATATTCTGTTTTTGTTTCTTAGACCGTAGTTATTTTTGGGATTGTTATATATAATTATTTTAGATCAAATATTTCTTGTTTCATAAGAATTCATTTGCACAATTTCATTTTTAATTTTACTTTTTAAATTAAAAAAGTTTTTAATTATTAATATATACAAAAATCTTTGTTTTGATAATAAAATTTTATATTTTATCTTTATATAAATTTGCTGTTCTTTTGACATTTGATTGAAACAAGTAAAAATACAATTTAATATTTTATAATTTTTTTGCTTCTAAATTTTTATGATCTTGATTATTTAAATAAATCCAGCTTTAAATTCCATAATTTATTATAGAATCAACTAGTGATTTATACATTAATATTTTATGTTTTGTTGGAAAAATGTTTTTTTTATTTGTTGAAACATACATACATGTGCATTTAATTTTTTTACTAAATGGATCTAGTGATCATTTCATGTAAAATTGTTATTTATTATTAAACCTAAATAGTTTATTTTATTTACAATATTAATTTGATCACACCCACAATTTAGATTTCTATAGTTTTCAGTTTTTACTCAATTATGATCATGTGTTTTAATATTAGGAATATTTATTAATCTTTTATTTTTCGTTTTGATTATCATTAATTTAGTTTTTGTTTTGTTTATAATTATTTTATTTTCATGTGACCATTTAATTAATTCATTTAAATCTTGTTGTATTCTATTAATTGGTTCTTCTTGATTTTTATTGTGACTTAAAATAATAATATCATCAGCATAAGAATATATTTCAGAAAATTTAATTTGTTGAAACGTAGAATTTGTATATAATGAATAACAAAGGTCCAATATTTGATCCTTGTGATATACCAATTTTAAGATGATATACTGTAGACCAGTGCTCCACAACCGATGTGCCACGGCACAATGGTGTGCCGTGAGCCAATACAGGTGTGACGCGGTCAAATAAGACAATATTACAACTAAATAATTTTTCTACAATAATACTATAAATAAATAATATAAATGAATAAAATAAATAAATAAATAAAATAAATAAAATAAATAAATAAATAAAACAATACTACAAAGCGAAGTATGCTATATTTTAGTTTTTTGATGTGCCGCGGAATTCTAGGAAAAACTTTGGTGTGCCGTAGGTGAGAAAAGGTTGCGGAGCACTGCTGTAGACAGATGAACTGTACATACAGTACAGTTCAGTTTTATCAATTTAATATGATTTTCTTAGAGGAAGGGGTTAAAAAGCAAAAGTTTTAAGTGATATTAAAAAAAAGGGGAGGTAATTGTTGAAATAGTGAGTTTCAGTCTGAAATTCTTTCTGTTAAAGGAATGTAAGTGGAAAAGAAAAAAGAAAAAAAACTGTCTAGTGCTGCTTCCTATCAATTCTTTGTTGAATGAGTGAAGTGACAGTTAACTTAACGACCTTTGTCTCAAAATCATACTTTTTGGTTTTGCTTCCTGTTAAACCCCTCATTTAAATTTTATTTGACTTCTATAATAGCATATCACATATCAAGAACAAAAAAAAAAAAGTATTGAAATAAAAATTGCGCATTATATTCTGTTATCCCTATAATTGCTTATTTACAAAATAATGAATCTAGAGAAATTAGTGAATTCTTGTCCTCTCTTTTTGTTGTATGACAGCAATGTTGTCCAAAGTTTACTTTTTTTATTGCTGTTCCATGTAATCTCAAATTCTCTTTGGTTTAATTGTAACTTTAATTAATGCATATCTCTTAATGGTAGTTTAACTTTAATACTGTACTACAAATATAAAAGATTGGAATAATAAGATAATGATGGATTAGGAACTGTTAATAATAACATTATACATTAACTACAGTTCTGATTTTTCGTAATCTTTAACAGTTTCACATAATACATGATTGTTTAATTACAGATGGTATCATGCACATATGTCAAGAGCAGATGCAGAAGAAATGTTGAAGAGAGTTCCCTATGATGGTGCTTTTCTTGTAAGACGGAGTGAAAACGCTGATGCTTCATTTGCCATTTCTTTCAGGTATAGTTTGTTTATTTATATTTACCATTTCAACCAAACAATAGTAATAATAATAATAAATAAATAAATAAATAAATCAGTGTACTGCTGACTCAGTTGGATGCAAATTTTTCATTTTCTGAGGACAAGACAGTACTGTAAAAACAGTCATTGCAAATCTACTCAGATATTAGTAATCTGTTGTAACATGTTATAAAAGAAAAGTAACAAGTTTCCATTATTTCATTTGGTAGCTGGAGATAGTTTATTTTTATTTTTTTTTATTTTTTGTCTTCAGTTATATAAGTGTTCAACACATTTCTCACTTTTGTGTTAAAAAAAATAATTAGATTTAACCTTCATTTCAGCTACAGTTCAGCTTAAAGTTATCGAAACATAGTATTTACTTTGTTAGACATGATCTTTAATAACTTCTAATTACATCTTCTCGGCGCAATATTTCGTCTTTATACGATGTAAAGACTTTATCAAGCGAATATACAAAAATTCCAAGGAAAAGCGAAAACATCGCTCTTTCCTAAATTCAACTAATAATAATACATATCAAGAATCCAACACGTGAAACAACTAACAATGAAGAATTTATTAGTTGAATTTTAGAAAAGAGAGATGTTTTCTCTTTTCTATAGAATTTTTATACAGTAATTCGCTTGATAAAGTCTTTACATCGTATAAAGACAAAATATTGCACCGAGAAGATGTAATTAGAAGTTATTAAAGATTATGTCTAATATTTAGTCGTAAGAAGATTTATTTACTTTGTTCTTATTTTGTTGCTTTTTCTCAGGTTGAGCTGTTTCAACCACATGTTTATCATTTGTGACCATTCCTCATATGCCATATACTAATCATTCAATTGAGCATTTGCTAAGCTTGTATTATTTGCCTGTCGGTCACCTTATGTCCTCAGAAATTTCAATTTTTGCTGCTAAGTACGTTTCAAACAAGAAACTCCTACATAAATTATGGAGGAAAACTTGTCATGGTGGGCTTAGAACCTTTGTTTCCAGGTTCTCTGTAAGTGCTTAATTATGACATTGTTCAGCTTATCCTAGTTGTAATTGCTTGTGCTTTTAACCATAATTTTTCAGTCCAAGTAACTGTTAAAGTGAAAATTACACCATTTGCAATAATGTTTTCTCTCATCATCGTAATAATTATCAGTGACGCAAATGCCATTTCCAACACTTTCATGATTCTCTACTTCATCATTTACTTTTTTGAAGCTTTTAAAAACATGTTTCAATCAATTTTCATTAGTGTTTACTGTCTCGGCAAGATCTTCTCATTATTCATCTCTTGTTTTTTTAGTCACCTTTGCATACCTCTTATTTATCTCAACTTTTTACAAAGATTCAATCCAGAAGTGCTTTCCTAGTTCTTACTTTGTTGCATCAAGGGGTTTATGATATCTGATGTTATCTCTTTACACTATCTGCTGACCATGCCAAATATTACAGTCACATACTTATTTTCACCATCTTGAATGAAAATGGTCCTGTCCAGTTCTGTGAAGTCAGTTTTCCAATTGGTTTATCTATTGGAAACACATTTAGATATTGTTTATTTTTTTTATTATTGTTTATTTTTTTATGTTACCATTCCTGTGACAGCCAAATATTTTATAGATAAGGATATGTCACAAGGTCTTCTAAATAATTGCTTCAAGAATTAATCTCCTCAAAGAAATCATCCTATAACTTTGCTTTATGGATTTGAAAATGTTTATAATTAATAATATAATCCCTATTGCTATAATTACAGATTAATTATAATCTGCATTACAATATCCAATCTTCTTTTTTATTTTTATTCAATTAGGGCTGAAAAGAAAATAAAGCATTGCAGAATCAAACAAGAAGGTCGTCTTTTCATTATTGGCACAGCTCAGTTTGAAAGCTTAGTAGAGTTGATTAATTATTATGAAAAACATCCCCTGTATAGAAAAATGAAATTAAGATACCCTGTAAATGAAGAAATAGTCAGAAGGATAGGTGCAGTAAGTTGATTTATTTTTCTTTTTTAAGTATATAAATACAGGATTGCTATGAATTAGGGAACTCTTAAACCAGTACAAACCAGAACTTCAAAATAAAGTGTTATTTAATGTTATTTAAGTTGGTATAGGCATACATATTTTCAGTTACTACAATAATATACTACTAATAAGCATTTATTTATTTTATTTTTGTGCACATTTTTTTATTTATTCATGTTTTTGGCTTTAGTAAATAAGGGCTTATTTTTCCCCTTTGATTTAAATTCAAAATACAATCATTTTGTTCCCTGTCTTTAAAAAATAAGCTTTCACCAATATAGCACATCCGTAGTTACATAATATGCATAGATCTGAAATTTTTTCAGGGAAGAATCTGTAAGTGGATGATTAAAAGTTTAGTGTTAATTGTTATAATTGAAGTGTATTCTTAGTAGCTTTATTGTCTTTAACATGCTTTCTTAAAAACTGGGCTTCAGAAAAAAATGATTATGTTAATTCAGCAACAAAATCCTGATTACACTTGATCTAATTGCATCTTATCAGCACTTAGAACACTATACCTTTGTTTTAAATTAGCTTAATTTGATGCTTGGAAGGTCTTTCTAACTGAAATAATTTGTTATCTTCATTGCAGGATCCTGAAGAAGGGGCAGTTTATGGTACACCAGGACTCTACATGGATCCTAATACATTTACCTCAAAAGTAATTAACTTTAAGTTAATTTGTTAATTAAATTTTATAGAATTAAATTCTCCTGATATTTAGATATGTGCAGTTAATTTTCTTGCGTTTATTATTTCAGATTACAGTTAAAGCTTTATATGATTATCGTGCTCAACGAGAAGATGAATTGTCTTTCTGCAAACATGCAATTATCACTAATGTAAATAAGCAAGATGGTGGATGGTGGAGAGGTGACTATGGTGGCAAAAAGCAGCATTGGTTTCCGTCTAACTATGTTGAAGAGATTGAGTTATCTGATCACTCTGAAGATAGTGTTAGTAAATGCTTTCTTCAATTAAATTAAATTTATGGGGGAAATTTCAGTAAATTATGCTAAAATAAAAATACCATAATTTTTGTGTAGTAAAATATTAAAGTAAATAGATTCTCAGAAAAAAAATAAAATTCCATTTTAGTTTTTTATTTACTTATGTACATAAAAGTTGTATAAGATTGAAGTTCTTTGAATCTTGCCAGTGTCTTGTTTAAAATTCAAAGAAATTTTACCTCTCTGTGTTATATTAAGATTTATTTTTTCCTGAAATTATCTCTGCAGTATATTTAATAAAATATTTGGTTTCCTTTCAAGAATTTACTTTTATATAAATTGTCCCTGGTCTGTTTTCTTAATTTAGTCTGGAGAAGCAATGCCATTAGGAAACATGCAAAAAGGAAGCATTGATATTATTGGCTGTAGTGTTGGTAAGTAAGTTTACTACCATTTATAAGTTTTTTGACCCACTGTAGACTTGCTGCTACCTAATTAATACTGTCTTAATACTTGCATTGCTTAATTTGTAAGTGACTTTGCATGAAAGAAGTTTCTGCCATTTCTAACAAAGCAATATTTTAATCATTCTTCACTAATCTTCCTGGCATTATGTTTTGCTGCAGAGCAGCAGTTCCAAACCTTTTCATTATTATATTTTTATTACAAACCCCTATCCATCTTTTAATCAAAAAAAATAATAAGCTATCAACCAAAAAATATACAAATGCAATTTGGTAGAGCTTCCATTATAAAATTTTTACTTTAACCCTAGTTACACCTTCTGATCCCCAAGGAGATTATTGTTGTTTCATGTTGCACATCAAGTGCAAACTTTGTGTCCCAAGTGTCCATGTGTAATGGATCTCTAGGGTTGCCATCATGGAGAACTCCTAGAAGAAACCATTGAATTTCCAAGGAACAGATACTGAGGTAGTTTCCTGTTGCCTTCCTCAGGAAATCATTAAGGAATGACTCCAGACCTGAAGAGAAAGATGAAGAAGCAGACAACACAGGAAAGGAATTTTTTTTCAAACACCCCTGCCGACTCCAGGATTCGAACCCAGGTTCTGACACATCTGCCTCATGGCAGGCCGATTTTTAGACCACAATGCTATGCCAGAACTTCGCAAGGAGATTACAAATCACCAAATAGAAAATGCTTTTGTAGATCAAGAATCCCCAGTATAAGAGTAATGCATTACCTGTACTTACAGCATCATCTATACGAAAACTTTTGCTTTGATTTTATGGGTTGTTTGATGCTTTACTATGCAAAGTTGTTCAATATGATTTTTTTTGTACTGCTTACAGTTGCTTATATTTACTTTTTAGTACCATCATGTGGGGAGACATTGAACATTTTGGAAATGTATTTTGCAGTAACTTGCTCTGTTTTAAGGTCACATGTTCTTTGTTTTACCCATGTGTCTGCCACTTGGTTAGCTTCAAATCTGTAACAGTATAAAAGACATAACTTTCTTGATGGTAAAGAAATAAAATAAAATGTTGGTGTTCAAAGTTTCCCTCAAAGGGGGTGACTTTGAACGCTGGTCTCTCTCTCCATTATTCATCTTACAGACCTGTTTTATCCAAAGTAACCCCACCATTTGATTTAGCTTAAAATTCTCTATATTGTCATGTAAATGTTTTATGTGGATCTAATTTATAACTAGAATACAAAAATGAAACCTTCTTTGTACTGTTTTCAGTGATGTATTTCAGTTATAACTTAAGCGGTGTTACAATTTAATCTTAGAACATTTCTTGGTTCAGAAAAATTATCTGTTTTGTAAGGAACACTGATGAAAAGAAGAGTAAAATTTGCCTTACAGAAGGTTTGTTTTATTAAACCTTACAAAAGAAATACCAGTTCCTAAAAAAAAGTCCTTGCTTAAAGTTCCAGTGCTTCCTCTGATGATTTACTGCAACTGAAAAGTCTTCATCAGGATCATCTTCTGAACTGGATCTGTCATTATTCATGGTCCTTGAGATGTCAATACTTGTATTCCAACATTTCTGTCGGGTTCAATCTGAAGACACTTCCTTTCTTCCCTCAGAGCACTAGGTACTGGTACTGGCTGTCTCTGACTGATGAGGGTGTTGACAACTCTGCTATTCATATCTGCATGAAATGTGTCACTGTTCCTGCGAACCTCATCATCTCTGATTTTTGACAGCACTTTTTGACAATACAGTTGATAGATACCCGTGGCACAGAATCTTGCTATGAGATTCTTTTTACTTCGGTTGCATTGCTTGCCACAAATCATTTAGCAACAGTGGAACTTTTGACTTATCAAGGCTTTTCACTTTCTGCACTGCCTTTCATTTATTCAGGACCGACTTCCACTGTTGTTTAATGGAACAAAATCCAGCAACATCCAATGGCCAGCAATGATATGTACTCTTCCTACAAAACAAAATTGTATGATATTCCTTGAAAAACAAATGTCACCCCACGAAATGGTTGAAACATGAGTTGTGGAAGAAATTTTTTTTTTTCGAAGGTAATTACTCAAGAACAGGAACCAAATGCTGTTCTTTTTTTTCCAGTTAACCAGTTTTTCTGCTATTCTCTGAAAAAAAAATTGAGTACCATACTTACATCGAAATAAGCAGTAGAGATAAAAGTTGTTTGGTGACAAATTTTATGCTAGTTTTATGTCTTGAGCTTAAAATTTTTTTTCCTGGTTCAAATACTGCTAAATCTAAATATATTATACTCTATAATAGATTAAATTTTCCAAGCTACAAGATCCATGTCTGAAATGAAAAAAGTGTAGCAACATACTTTTGCAAAAAAAAAAAAATCGAATCCTCCAAATAAAGTTCAAAGTCACCCCACATGACAGTATATTTTATATAAATTTAACCAATTGTCTCACTGCCGTTAACACACATTGAGAAAACAACAAACACTGCCATCTGGTAGTAAAATTTCTAATTAAGAAAAATTAAAATGCAGTAGTTGCTTTGGCGCAGGTATCATAATGGAAACTGAAGAAAAACAAGACAAAAAAAAATGGTTTTCGTAGTGTACACAAGCTATAGCAACCCCTTACATGTTTCATTTTTGGCTAGTTCCTGTGAGACAGAAACTGACTGCAGATTGGAACTCCTACCTCTAAAGTCGTAAAGATTCTAATAAAGTATGGCTCTTTGTCTGTCCAGTTGTAGTTTGTGCTGCAGAGGTGGGACGGACAGAATGAATGTGAGAGCTCTCCGCTATTCACACTTTCATGTATAGGATCACTAAAAAATGGGTTTTGCATTGCATTTTGGAGTTTAGAGGTCTATCTTTGATAATGACTCAAGGTCCCATTTGGAAACTATTGCAAAGGAGATTAATCTCATTCCTAAAACACAAGACTGTGAGATAGACACAGCTAGCTTTTAATTTATATTCTTCTTCTCATAGTCATATTCATAAACAAAACGTAATTTAATACTAGATTTAAGATAGTTCTGTTTAGCTTCTCTATTTGTAGTAGAAGTAAAATAATCACAATATAATTGATACATAATAATGTCATTTTCTGAGATGGGAAAGACACCAGGATATTCAAAGATTATTTTTAGTTTTTTTTTAGGCAAACCACTTTAGTCATTAATCATTTTTATTCTTTGTTATTAAGTGCACATTTTAGCTTTAATTACTGATGCTAATTTTTTTCTGAAAACAGATGTGATTCAAGGAGGCCGACGTGAGACAGGCAAAGAGTGGGTATTTCGTATTATTTCTCCAACCCAACAAACTCTGACACCAATAGAAATAGCTGCTTCTAGTCGAGACGAACTGTTGGATTGGGTGCATAAAATAAGAGAAACTGCTCAACAAGCTCATGATTTGGTAAATGCTACTGTAAAATAAACAAACATGATACATACTATATAATTTTAATTTTAATTTCAATTTTAATTTTGAAAAGAGATAATTACTTTTTCTACTATATTAATTATGATTAGATATCTCTTACAAATGGAAATAGAATATAATGGAAATAAAATAGAAATAGCTACATACAATTAAACATTTTAAATATTTTGCAGCTTCGTCAGGGTCGTGAGATTGAGAGAACCTTGCGAATTGCAAAGGAGTTGTCCAATCTTATTGTATATTGTCGTTCAGTCCCATTCTGTTTTGAAAGTGAGTAACTAATTTTATATACTCAAGTACACATTCTTATTTATTTTTTCCATTTTTATTCTATAAAACTTTTGTTTGATGTGACCTTCTTGTTTCCTTTTAGGATTAGTTAAAGAAGGTGGAACAGGAAACTTTTATGAGATGTCATCATTCCCTGAAACCAAAGTAGAAAAGTGGATTAGCAGACAGTTCTGCAAATTATTTCTGAAATATCCTTTGTTTCTGAAAGTATTATCTTTCTGCTGCTTAAAAATACCAATGACATTATTAGATGATTAACTTCAATAAAATAACATTAGTATAGAAGAATTTACTTTGACTTAGAGTTGTTGTTTAGGGAATTCTGATTCTTACCAAAATATTTTTTTAATGTTGAGGCTTATTACGCTATTATTCTTTGAATAATGTTATTTAAAGATATTTTGTAACTTTTTTCAAGAGAAGCAGAATTCAAGTGGAAGTCTTGCAATTTTCAAAATTGCAGCCATTAATTGTTTAACAAATAGAAGTGTTAATATTAAGTTTTGTAAGATGTTAGTAAATGAAAATACAACTAATCTCATATATATTTTAGAAAGTTTGTATGTTGGTCCATGATTAAAAGCTATTCCCAAACAGGCCATATAGGCCCACGGGTGCGCGGGAGGTAAGGCTCCCGACATTTGTTGACCAATGAGACTAGCATGAGGTCGGGTGATCAGCCCAACGATCGCCCGCCTTTAATTCTCGGGAAAGAAACCCGGTACCTATTCTACAGAGGGCTGGGTAGGCCCTAGGACCCGTTTGGAGGAGAATGGAACGTGGAAAAATTCCTGTCCTCCGCCGAGGCCGGGAATCGAACCTGCCACCTCCAATCCGCAGCCAAGCGCCCTTACCCACTCGACTACCGGGCCCACATTGGTCCATGATACATTTCCAAAATACGAAAACTATGCTGAAACTCCTTAGTATTCAATAGCTTGTAACAGCATACATTTCAGCTCCATCTTTTTTGAAATCTAAGCTAAGGTTTGATTTTAGTTGGATTAAAGGAAAATTTATTTTCTAGAGAATGCTGCTGACTTTCCAGATATGTTTAGACAGATATTAGGTTTCTTCACTTCATGATGTGAAATAAGTTCTGCAATGGAAGTAAAATTAATGGGAATAAACAAAAGAAATTTAACACCTTATGCAAATATTTTTCTGATAACTTAAGTTTTACCAAGAGAATGCAACAGGGTGTCTACCAACTGGGAAATCTGGGATTTGTATGGTAAATTTGGGTTGACATGAAATGTACGGGAAATGTCCTTAAAAATCAGACTATGTCCTTAAATTTTCAGCATGATTTTTTTTTTTTTTTTTTTTGGTTGAGCAGATTGGTTTAGACGTTTTTTTTTTGTTTTTTTTTTGAAATTTTTGTGAAAATATCCTTAAATGTACGGGAATTGTCCTTAAATTTTTTGTTTGAGATTCAGTAGACACCCTGATGCAAATTATATTTACTATTTTACTTAATATTAAACATTGAACACTAACAATTCATCAGTGTACTGGAGTAAGTTCTAAAATTATGAATTTAAGCATATTGAACTGAATTTTTACTACAAGAAAGTATGAAAACTAATTTTTAATTTCCCATATTTAAATCTAGAATTAACAATATTATTTAGTAATGTTGGAATGATATGCAAATGTAACTGACATAAGTATTTTAGTAATGGAAAGTGACTTTAAATGTAGAACGAAAAGTTTTGAATGATAGAATTAAAATCCCTTATCGTGTATGAAAACAATATTATTGTCTTTAACCTTATTGACGTATCATTCCTTACAATTCAGTCGAGTTTATCCCAAAGGTCAAAGAATAGACTCATCCAATTATGATCCCATTAAAATGTGGAACTGTGGATGTCAGATGGTGGCTCTGAATTACCAGACACCAGGTACAGTATTTATTTTACTTTATTTATTTATCTTTTTTCATTTTAAAAATTCTGTTTACTAATTGCTATGTATGAGTTGATAGATAAGCTATTTATTATTATTCTCATTTTTTTCAATTACGGTTCCAGTATGTATTCATGTTAAGAAAGAAAAAAATAAAATCTGTAGTTAATGAATTTTACACTATGGGCTCTCTGATAGCTATTGAATCTGCCAAGCAGACTAAATTTTGATTGAATTAAAAAGTTGCATTGGTTAAAGTGTGATGTTTTATTTGGAGGAATAAATTACTAGGAGCCAGTAGCTCAGATGATAAGGCACTTGTCTATAGGCTGGAGGAGACAGGTTCATCCCCTGCATTTTTTTTTCTTCCCTATTTCTCCTCCAGATGCATCCTACGGTTCGCCCAACTTTCTGTCGAGGATATACCAGCATATGGGAGAAATGGCATAACCCCTGTCTAACTTCTTTATTCTCCTGTTAGTTTGATGATCACATGAACCTCACCTTCTCTGGTCTTCACTCTCATTTGAGGATACAGACATGGTACTTTCTCCATAAGAACTAAATTTGACAAAAAATCCATCACTGTATTGTTGCTTATTGGGAGTTGGCTGTTTTCTTTTCTTTTTCTTTTAATAGACTGTTCCCAGATTCTCATAATGAGACTTAATGTAATGCCGTACTGCCAAATCTCAAGACTGGTAAGACTAATTTCAGTAGCAGTGTGGATTTAACTTTCAATTCAGTGTAATGTATATGGAAAATGGAAACAATAATTATCAAACTCTGTGATGGAATCTTTCTATAAAACATGAACTGATAAACTTAAAGAGGTCTGATAAACACTTTAAAGAGAGATAATTCATATACTTGATAGTCTTCAACACAGTGATTTGATTTCTGTCTAATATTCTGACTTTACCTGAAGGTTAAACTAAGATGGATGAAGTGAAAGTCGGCAATAGTTGGACAATTCTTTTCACTGCATTGCTAGATTGAAAGGCAGATAATTTCCGCTTTTGTCCTGATCTCTTAATTACTTGGGAAATTAATAAAAAGTAATAAGTAAATTAAAAGCGAAAGTGTACTTTGTGAAGTAGTAATCATTATCTTGATAAAGCCTGTTTCTTATACCAGGTATTAAATGCATAATGTGAATACAGTCGGACCTCTATTTAACGAAGTCGCTAAATCCCGAAAAAAAGTTCATTATATAGAAAATTTGTTAAATGGAGATTCACCTTTTAAAATTACTTTAAACTACATAAAACAGATTTAAAATACTTAAACAATAAATATTATTAAAAAAGTAATAATTTTAATGGCATAAAGCATACATTATCACTTGCATACTTAAATTTTACTAATCAAGTCTGTTAATTTTGTCTGAAATTTTTTTTTTTGAAAAAGTGTTTTTGCTTATAGTATGTCTTGCATCTTTGCAATGAACCAAAAACCCCTTCAGGAGCTATTTCTTTAAATTGCAATCCGCATCGGATTGATTCAAATGATTTTAGCATTTCATCATACGAAGGTTTTTTTGATTTCTGCATCATGATCATTTCCATTTTCATCCTCTTTCATCTTCATCGCAATTCATAGTTGTATTGTTTTTATTTTTCACTGTCCAAAATATCCGATTCAGTTAGTGTTTCCGAGGTCTCAACTTCAAAATCAAGTGAAAGATAATCATCAATCAGCACATTATCGTTAATTTCTTCTTTTTCTCTCAGCTGTAACCACATTTCTTTCATTTCCTCTAAGGGAATATTAATAATAAAAGCATTTCAAGAAGAAAAAAAAAAATAGATACCACGAAAAAGTTCGTTAAATAGAAAATGCACTTCGCTATTTGGAGGTTATTTTATGAAGAAATTAGCAAAATGTTCTTGGTTCCAAAGAAAAGTTCGCAAAATAGAGAAATTCGTAAAATAGAGGTTCGTTAAATAGAGGTCCGACTGTATTTATATTATGCATTCATGAAATACCTTCCAAGGAAGCTGGGCTCTTAAAAGCAGTTCTAGAAAGAATATAATATATAACTAGGAGGTTTTATATTAGAATCATCAGAATGGAAAAGAATGACTTCAAAACCAAGGCAACTCTTACAAATAACTTGTCAAAACATAATGATAATCAGAAGTGGAAAATCAGTATCAACAAAGCTACTTTCATCACGTTTTAGAGAGAATTGCATTCTGTTAGAGTTGGAGTTCAATGATTTTTCAAAAGAAGCTTGAAAAAACCCAGTTGTGTAATAAAAAACGTGGTTACAAACCAGATTCTCATTTCCTTCATGATATTCTATATAAAACTTGATATACATAAATTTCAAATTTAATATGCATATTTATAAATCATTGAAGTTTATGGATATCGAACTTGATTCTAATGATGAAGACAAATAAAATATTGATTTCGTGGATATTTATGTTGCTCTGTTACACAGAAAAATAGAATTTTAAGAACAGAAATAGAATAAAAAAATGACTTCCTTTGGGTGGCTAACTAATTAGAACTGACCATTTTAACTGTGTAAACATTAACTCTATAAATTATTTTCTTAAAAACTTTATTACAGCTTATCAGTGTTTTTACCAGTTCTCTTAATTTCCACAAATAATTGAATTTCATATTTATTTAATTTCTTTTTAATTTTTTAGACAGGCCAATGCAGCTCAATGAAGGTAAATTTCTTCAAAATGGACGATGTGGATTTGTCCTTCGGCCTGATTTCATGTTCAGGGAAGACTATGATCCTTATGATAAAATCACTTTGGTTGGAGTTGAAGCAATCACACTCTCAATAAGGGTAAATATGTAAATAAATTCAGTTTAATTCTATGTAGTTGTCCTGTAATATACTCACGGACCACTAAATCAACCCCAACATTAAAAATGATTTAAAGTAAACAGAGTAATTTTGTAACTGCTCAAACTATACTGTCTGGAACTAGTGAACATACTAGTTTCAATACCAAAAAATGGAGGAAGGAATTTTATAGTTCTTTTATACAGTTAATATTTAATAGTAATTTTAAATAATCATACTAATTCGTTTTGGCATTGACACTTCTATATATTCCATTTATATGCAAATCTATACTGATAATGAATGATAAAAAGAGTGGTATTATATATGCACACTTAAATCTAAAAAAGAAATAATTGTTTAGATCATAACATTTTAATTTTATGAAAACATTGCCAAAATGGAAAAAAATTGGAACTACAAAAATCTCTTCATGTTCACTCAAAAAAGGAATTTTAGCTCCATATAAAAAATTTTATTCATTCCTTCTAATTAGTGCTTTTTTATTGATTCACAATGAATTTTACGTTTCCTCTATGTAATAAGTTACACTGAATCCTCTAGGATTGAATTCAATTCTGTCAATGCAT
>JAFIDM010009631.1:265382242-265398099 GCA_023159025.1 Thereuonema tuberculata | reverse complement strand
TGTATTACTATAATTATATATATATATATATTTAAGAATTTCCTCAGTGGTTCAGTTTGTTAGAGTAAGCAGTGTGAGTTATTTATTTTTTTTTAATAAGAAATTCAATGTTTTAATTATATTTAATCTTCTGCAATTCTTAGATAATAGCAGCTAGACATCTAACCAAATCTGGAAGAGGTATAGTAAGTCCATTTGTAGAAGTAGAAATCTGTGGAGCAGAATACGATAATAGCAACAAATATAAAACAAGAACAAAAGGTAAAATTCCTAGTTTTGAATGAACTTCTATATTTGTTGTAATTACTTCATTATATTTTAATGATAAAAAAAATATTCTTTTGTAACAGTTTTCCTGGATTTCAGTTGCTAACTTTTAATTTTTAAAACTTTCAGTTGATAACGGCTTTAATCCAATATGGGATGAAACATGTGATTTTGATATCATTAATCCTGACATTGCTTTACTGAGGTTTGTAGTTCAGGATGAAGATATGTTTGGTGAGCCTAATTTTCTTGGGCAAGCTACTTACCCGGTGAAGCTTATTCGTACAGGTTAATTTTTCATTTATTTTTAATTTCCATTTCATGTTTCATTTTAAAAAAAATATAAATGAAATAATTGCTAAATACTACTGAAAATCAAATTAAAACTTTCATTCTAATTTAGGATACCGCAGTGTTCCTCTGAAAAATGGATTCAGTGAAGAACTTGAACTGGCCTCTCTTTTGATCCATGTGAGCATGCGTAATGCAGGAGTAAGTATTAGATATTAATATTTATAATGCTAAGTTTTATTTGCAATAAAAGCCCAGCTAGGAGATCTCGGGAGGGAATTAGTATAAAGTAAAAAGAAGAATATTGCTGAATTTTCAATAAAAATTCTTCAAAAAGAAAGCTTTTTTTTTTTTTTTTTTTATTTTCTTATGATGAATTGGAATATATAGCATTACAAAGTAAGCTCTTTGATAAGGTATAAAAATTTGTGTGGAACATATATAAAATACATTAAATTATACATAAAAATGGCATGACATTTAATTGTTTATAAGCAATATTTTCAGAGTCATGAGGTATTTTAATGATTTCTGTAACTATTTCAGATTTTCTTTTTTTAATTATGTCTATTAGAAGCAAAGTAACTGTTATTGGTTAATTTTAGGCTTCATGTGGCTAATATGTTTATTTATATCTATATAGATATTTATTTCATTATTTTCTTTTACTTTCAGGAGGAAGACGGTGAAATTTACACTTCCATACAACGGCTAAGAGACCAATCAAGAGAATTAAGCCAAAGAATTGAAGAAATGGAAAAAATTGGAAATGAAAGGTCTGCTGCCCAATTTAGAGCACAGTTATGTGAAACTGAAGAACAGTTACTTGCTAAAAATGAAGAACGAAGGTATGTATTTATATTTGTGTCTGCCTGTTTCTGCATTTTTGTTTTGAAATATAAAAAATATAATTTCTCTCAGATATCTTTTCAGCACACAGCTGAAACTCTGGGGCCTCATCCCATACAGTTCATATACTTTTGCCAATGATATTTAAAAAAAAGCTGTCAGTGATATTTGCCAGTGATATTTAAAACAACAACAAAATTCTTTATTTTTTTCAAACAGTTATTGCCAATATATTATGTTAGATACTATAAGCTTTTCTTACTGGCAATTCAATTACAATCTAAATTTCGTCTGTTGGATTCAGCTACTTCCTTGAAGTTACTGTAGTCAAACTAACTAAAAATAATTCTATTGTTTCTTGCTACGAGTGTAACTGAAATATCTTCTATGTTCTAATACTTTGTGTTAAACCTTTGAACATAATAAAGGACTTAAAATGGAAATTCTTCATCCAGCAAATGATATTTTGGATGGATTCTATGAGAACGCTCACAAGAATACAAGATACAAAGTTGCGAATGTTTCGTTACAGCAGGAGTACGAAGGATACAATAATTTATGCAACGGGATCAATGGAATGGACAACCCAACAGATCTAGTGACAAGAGGAATCAGTACTTCCGAACAATTCATTGTGGTGGAACAGACCAGAATGGTTAAGAAAAAATGAATGTGATTGGCCTAAATCTTCAATAGCATACGAAGCTCAAAGTAAATAAAGCACAGCAGCTCATCTAACCATGTTTTGTGAGTCTCTTCGACGTTGAAAGATTCAGTAGTTGCAGCAAGTTACTACGATTCACATCATGGATTCAACAGTTTGTCAATAATACAAAGACACAAGAACAGACAATCAAACCCTTGACTACCGTATTTACTCGCATAATTTCCCCTTTTTTTTCATCAATATTTTGACAAAAAAAAGGGGGGTGGGGAAATTACGCGATGTTTTTCAATTTGAGGAAAAAAAATGGTGAAAGTGTAAGGAAAACCATGTTAAATATTGATTTTTAAAGCAAGAAATGTAATTGAACAACAATTTTATTAACATGCAACATTTAAAATATAAGAAATCACATCTCAACATTTGTTTTTTTCTTCA
Source organism: Thereuonema tuberculata (assembly GCA_023159025.1). Taxonomy (NCBI): domain Eukaryota; kingdom Metazoa; phylum Arthropoda; class Chilopoda; order Scutigeromorpha; family Scutigeridae; genus Thereuonema; species Thereuonema tuberculata. The sequence continues at coordinate 265,395,590 of JAFIDM010009631.1, read as the reverse complement.
AAGTACATTTAAGCAATAGGCATGCACGGTGTGACGACTGTGTCTGTGCGACTGTGACGTAATTTCATAACTCACGCAGCGCAGCCCGCCATCTTTATAGCTGCTCACTGCATGACGTCAGCATCAGCTGCCTGCTAATAGAGAACATAACGTTATTCGCGAACTTCACGTTTTCACGAAACACTCGAAATTGTTGTACTGATTCAGAAGGAGTCTGCTCTTGTACTGACCGGGGTGGGGGTGGAATCTTCCCCTAAAGTAGCGTGTTTAGAGAAATGCGATAGTAACGGTACATTGTCGCGTCGTCGTGAGTTGACCGCCAGTCAAGGTCATGTTGGAAACGCGTTGAAGTAGAGGTGGGGAAATTATGCGATAAAAATAAAAATTGAATTTTGTAATCCACAAAAACTGGGGTGGGGAAAATACGCGATGGGGGAAATTATGCGAGTAAATACGGTATTAAGAAATTACATTAATCGGAGATGTTTTGGATAAGAGCTCAGCAAGAACATTTCCACGAGCAACATTACGTAAAGAAAAAAGTCTCCACAATGTCCATTTTGCTATTGTAAGGCTAGATAAAATCAACATTATTCAACTGCATAACCTACTGCAGTTCTCAGCATTAGATCCTAGATGAAAAACCCATATATCATACCAACTGAACATTACATTGCACATTTGATCAAGAGATTGTCATAAATGAATTCTACATTGAGGGATCACTGACACCCTCTGTGAGTTATATACGAGATTCTGGATTCCACACACCAGAAAAAAGATTAAGAACATGATTTCAAAGTGTATGATCTGCAGACAACAGCATGCCAAAAAGATCACAGTACCCATACTGGAAGAAAGAGTCGTGCAGAATGATCCGTTCAACATCACTACAGTTGACTTTGCAGGACCAGTCTACTTAAAAGATGAAACAAAACGTATATCACATTATTTACTTGGGCTACTACGAGAGCTGTTCATTTAGAGTTAGTGACTGACATGACCACTGATTGTTTTATGTTGTCACTCAAGCGATTTATGACCACATCAGCCGTCCCAGCCATTATGTGGTCAGTCAACGGAAGAACTTTCAAGAAAGCAGATAAATAGATTGAGGGTGTGGTTTAAAGTCATTCAAACATGAATGGTTCCTGGACTTCTTGAAGAAAAAGCAAATTATGTGGCATTACATTATAGAATATGCTCCCTGGTGGGGAGGTTGATGGACGGAGAGAATGGTAAGGTCAATCCAACCTGTCTAAAAAAAGTTTTAGGAAGAGCCCAGTTAAATTATGAAGAATTTATAAAGAATTATGAACAACATTAGCAGAAGTTGAAACAGAAATCGACTCTTGACCCTTGACCTACATGTACAATGAAGCACATGAACTAGAGGCCCACACATTTTTTGACAGCAAAAAGGATAACAAGAGACCATGAATAACATAAACAGAGGTTCTCACGTGGAAGTTGAGATATGAAAAAGATGCAGGTTATGTCAGAAACTACTGAATAACTTCTGGTCAAGAGGGAGTCATGAATATCTCACAGGTCTCAAGGAATTTAAGAGTAAACCTATGAACAGAACATTACGACAAGACAATGTCGTCCTGGTCAAAGAGATGAATAAGTCAGGGTGGTACTGGAGAATGGCAAGAGTTATGAAGACGTATGAAGGTAGGAATGGACGTGTTAGATCTTGTGAAATTAAATTCCCTAATGGAAGTCTTACAAAAAGACCTATTCAAAGACTATGATTTGAAACATTATTTAATGGAAGGCGGGGGGGAGTGTAGAAACCTTCTGTTTAATGTAATTTAAGTTCGTTTATTCACCACCAGATGGTACTACGTGTAAAACCATTTTTTAAGTTTTCTATTCCCAGTAGATAAGTAAAAAGCAACTGTTTTATTCGAATTAGGATTAACAATTTAATGTATTCTATACTTTGTTCTATATTACTCGTTTTATCATCTACTCCTGAGATGAATTTTTATTTTTTAAGACAAACATCATAAAAGATTTTGCTAATGGTAATTACTTTTCAGAAATATGCTAAAAATTATGTAACATCTAAAACTACACTAAATGCATCTAAAAAAAAAATCCTAACATCTTAAAAAAATACTACATTTACTATTTTCCTATTTGGATGTTTTTGATTAATGAAATTTTTATTGTTGTATTTTATAGGAAATTGGCTCAAGTCAAATCTCAAGCTAGTTTTTCACAACATGGCCCTGTTGCAAGAACTAGATTAAACACTTCACAGAACTGTGTTGATAAATAGACAAGTACAAGGGTAGTTTATCCCTTAAAATGAAGTACATTATATCTAAAAGCCATTTCATTCTTCTTTTTTTTTTTATGTATCGTTTGACAGAAAAGAACTTGTATATTACCTGAAGTATTTCTGTTAAATCTCTCAAGGTTCACATTAATATGAAATGATTGTCAAAAATCTTTCATAAAGAAGAGTTACAGATTTTTTTGTGGCAGCCCTTAATCTCTAGGTTTATTAGGAAATGAATCATTCCATTTCCATTTTGTTCTTTTGTAAATAATAACATAGAAATATTATTGTATATTAATAGACTGAATTATCTTCATTTAACTTCTGCCCTTTTAAGCAATGCCTATTTTTTGTATTTACAAAGTAATTTTATGATAAAACTCCCAAGTAACTCAACCCCATAGCTTTAAATGTCAATGCAATCGAAAGTGATGGAATTAGTGGTAGGTTAAAGATGATTAAATATAATTAGAAAGATGACATCAGCTAGAATGTGTGACCTAGTCCTATAAAGAATTTTGTGCCAATCCAAGATTTGGCACCTTTGCTATATTAAGATGGCCATCAAAATACTTTCGATCGACTAGTTTTACTTGTCCAGGCTCATCAACATTCCCTCCTTGAAATCATATACTTTTTAATTTTTATACATTCATCATTGTAATTCATTTAACTGTGATTATAAATTCTTTAGGAGATGAAAAATAAATTTTTATAAAAATCATTTTTTTATTCCTTTTGAAGTTTAAAGCCATTTACAAGCCAGAACATGTAAAACAATTCTGTATAATTTTTTTTTTTTTGTCTTTTTGTTTAATTACCTGATAATAACTATAATAATACATTTAGTAATCAACTATAAGCTCTCCAACAGTTTGATGGAGTGCAGTTTTGTAGTTTTGTGCAAAGCTTTAGAGAAAACTTTTATATATATATAACATTGTATGATACTGACACACAAGGAAACTAAAATAAGAAGTAATAGCGATAACTATAACAAAGTAAAAGCATCCTTGCAAATAAAGATGTGTTAATGGGGCTCCATTAAATCTTGAAATATACCATTATGATGATTTTAGTCTTCTGATCTAGATCAGCGGACTAATATTCCCATTTTTTCTGTCCGTCTGTGAACAAGTATCATTAAAATCTCATTAAATTTTAATGATTAAATTGTTATGATTGCATAACAATCACAACAATTGCGTCTTTTGCATTCGCAACAATCACATTTATAGTGATTGGCAAAAGACACAATTGTTGCATTTATTGGAAATAAACACAAAGAAATTAAAGCAATATCAATGATCAGAAGACGTTACGAAGCATTGTGATTGGTTTACCCTTTCCCTACCTTGTTTGTCTTTTTTTCTAGGTATTTTTTGTGTACTCCAAATAAAATTCCTTCTAGTACAACTCCATTATAATATTATGATTACTAATTTCTTTTTCTTTTTAACTTTCTGTAAATGTAATCTACTTCTTGATAACTTTATTTGTTTAATTAATAGCAAGAAATTGAAAGATTCTTTTTTGTCGTTATTGTTTAATTTATTGTTCTTAAGCAAAGTGTTTAATATGCTTTATTCCATATCCCTGCCCTTTATAGAAAACATCTAAAAAGGGCAAGATGCATGAGCCATTCTTAAATTACTTAGGCTTAATTTAAATTTAATGGAACTTGTCATTCTGTGACAAGTCATCTGGGTGTCAGTTTCAAAATCTGCCATTGTAGTTTCAGCTTGTTGATGAGATAATTTGTTAACCTAAGGAAAATGGCTCATTACTGTTTTGTTTTCAATTATTTATCATCTTTCATCTGGATCATGACATTCTGTCTGAAGAATAAGCCTACTATTTCTTCCATAATTGTATCAAAAATCTTGCAAATACATCTTCTGCTATTGTTTTTTATTGCATAACAAAACATACAAACCACCTCCAAGTGAATCCTAATCAAAGTTACACATCTTTTGCATTAGCTTTACTGAACAATGGCATTTTCACTGCAAAAATTCACCAATCAGTTGGCTTTATGGTCTAATTTATGAATACCTTTATAGTTGCAGTATCTTGACTGTGAACATCCATGTAGAAACATAAATATAAATTTTTTTAAAGTTCAAAACGAGTTCCACTGCTCTTTATGTTTGTAACCACTGATTGGGAATATTAAAGGCATTGAGAAATCTTCTATGAAACTAATATGTTTTAATGAAGTAACAGTGAGATATATTATTTTCTTCCACACTATAATAAGATAACTTTTTTCTTTTATCAAACTTAATTTAAAGTAATTTTCCTGAAAGTAAAATTTGATTATTTTTTACTCATTTTCATTAACACAGTTTTGTTATTCTTTTTTTTTTTTTATTTCTATCTTAAGCCTTCCCTTTTATTTTAACATGTTATAATGGTGTTTTACTGAAAAAAAAAAAATAATTTAAGCTATTTAATCAAAATGATTAAAACTAAAATTAAAAATAGAATTTTTGTGGCTTTCAAGGACTTTAAAAATTGTTTGTCTGAAAGAAATGAACATGGACTTATAGCCTGAATGGCCATCTTTCCACTGTAATATTTTGAAACATCCTAATATTATTTGAGGTTGTTACAATAAAGAAATAGCTGGTAAGAAATAACAGATTTTTTGAGAAGTTTTTGCTGTGTTATTTCATATATCTTTTTATTATTCAGTGTTATTATTTCATTTTTTTATTAAATATTTATAAAGCATTTTTTAAAAATTAAATAGTCAAATTCATCAATATCAAATTCATCGTTTTTATTATTAATGTTTCACGTGAATTTTTATTACATTTTGACTGCATTTCGTATTTAAAAATATAAAATTTGAATGAATTTGACTGTTTTAATTTTTTTTATTTAATTAGACTTTTAGCTAAAATAAATTTATTATATATAAGGATTGTTTTTCTTAAATTATTTTAATGGTTCATATTTCACTTATTTCAATATCTGAGGTCGAGTTCAGAACTCAAGTCATTCATACCAACATTTTTGGAAGTTAGATGAGAAGTTTATGGTATGAACTTCATTTCTAAAAACATATGTAGTGTTTAGTGTAGCTCTAATTTAAATTTTTGCTCCTAGGATTGAATATTTATAGTTACTGATAAAATATTATTCAAATTGGTGAGCTTAATTTAGAGATGATGGAGAAAGTAATCAGCAATATGTAGAATAATCCTGTGCAAATGATTAGGAGTTTTTTTTTTTTTTTTTTTTTTTAAGGGGCCCCCGAGGTTACAGCTTGCCTGTAAAACATAGGGGACCACTCTTGCTTTTATGCTTGCTGGATGTCACACTCTGTAGTGGCCAAACGGTTAGAATGAATGAAACGGTATATTAGAATGAAACCTTCACCATTGTGTTCAGCATCAAAAAGTAGGTGACCACGTCCTAAAAATCAGACTTCAAGCGATTCCCTCTTTATCGAAAACGACCACTTTTGACCGTTCTGAACACATTGTTGGTGCTTCAATACGTTTTTCTTTTATCATATCTCAGCAACCGTTTGTCTGGCAAAACGTGACCACCACCAATGTGTTCAGAAGGGTCAATATTGGGGGGATGTCTATAGCCGATTTCCTCTTTATCGAAAACGACCACTTTTGACCGCCAACTTCCGGTTTGCTGTAAGCATCAAGTTCATTGTAAACGCTGGTTAGGTTCACTCTACTTTTGTTTATAAAATTGTGCATATTGTGGGACTGCTTTGCTTTTGACACTGTCTAAAAGCATTAATTATCTTGTTCTTTTCTGCTTTGATGTATTTGGCCAATGTATAACAGAGAAGCTACTCTCTTCCCCCCCAAGTTCATGGTTTATAAAGTAGGTACACAGATACCTCTAGAAAGCCTAACCAGTGCGGATGTAAAATTTTTAAATTTAGTCGATTGATTCAACCAAAGAGAAGAGAACATTGCTGCAGATATAAACTTAAAATTATTATATGACAATACCATCATTATACACTTTTGTGACAAAAAAAAAAAAAAAAATAGCCAAGGCATGAAGGAAGTGCCATTTGAATGAAACTTTGTTAGTGACATTTGGACGAAGAGAATTGGAATTTATTCAAATTGCAGTAAAAAAACAAATTTTTATTGAACAATAGCAGTATGTCACTTGTATGTAATTTGGTCTCATCCATTGTTAATAGCAGTGTTATTGTTACATTATTAGTACTGTGTTGAGTTCAATCTGGCTGCTTGCATGCTCATATACTGTGTGGCATGGAGTGAAATTAAGTCCTGATGTTGTCTTGTGGCAGATCATTCCAAGCTTGTGCAACTGTTGCTCCAAATGCTAGATGTTTGATGCAATTGACATCCCAGCATCCCCACATGCTCAATAGGGGACAAGTCTGGATCTGGCTGGCCAAGGAATGGTTTCAATTAATTGGAGGCACTGCTTGGAAACATTGCAGTATATGGATGTGCATTATCCAGTCCTCCTCAATACGTAGATGGAGATGATCTGCTGCAAGGTAGAAATTCCATTTAAATTTCCATTGAAGGACAAACCAATGTAAGTGATGCTGTTTTCCGTTCACTAAACATGCTTGATGGTTTTGCTAACCTTAAGCGACTGAATTCTACAAAACAATCAGACATTGCACAATTTTCTGAAAACTATAATTTTCTGTATTGAATGTAATATGCACTGTAGCTTACGTAATATAAATCTTATTTTGTTTACATACATATAGTATTTAAATCTTTCATACCATGATCTTTCTGAATAAATATTTACTTATTGACAGAATAATCTTTTCAAGCATTCAGTGGACCCGAAATTAAAGTTAAAAGATGTAACTTGTTTAATTCGAAGTTTTGTAGTGGTCCCTTCAGCTTCGAATTATCCAAGTTGCACTGTAGCTTCATAAAGCTGCAATGTAAGCAGTCACTTTCATAAAAAAAAAAAAAATCTAAAAATATTCTAATTCTATTTTTAAACAGCAACAAAATGATAATTTTAAAATAAAATGACTGGAACTTGAGGAATCCAAAAAAGTAACATAAGAGATGTAGTATCTTGATTGTGAATTTAGAAGGTTGCAGTTTAATTATTATTTATGTCCAGGACCTCATCCATCTGAGATAAAGTGAGAATCGAATTGCAGGGATGCTTTTCCATCAGTATTACATATTCTGCAAAATTTCATTGGAAGTGGAGAAATGCCACATGTATTGTACCTACAGAGAAGAGCAAATGTGAGTAATACTACATCATCAATTCAAGCCAGTCGAAGCACCATCTTCTGCATAACTCATAAGGTTGTATTAAATATTGCACATAGTTTAATGTCACATATCCAGCCTTCTTGCTTTAATTGCAGATAAACCTTAGGCCATCAATGAACAAAAACAGTTATTCAGATGCTTATTCAAAGGTGATGTTGCACTTCAGACATAATCAGCAGTCATCGCTAAATCATTATTAGCAGTATTGACCTTTTTCAGAAGCTAAAATTAAAGTGAAAAGATTTCAAAACAAAGAGAAAACCTAAATTTAAAAAAAAAAAATCAATTTAAAACATAACCCCAAACAATTTTTTTTTATCTGAAAAGTGAATCAAAACTGTAACAAACTGTTGTAATAGTGGAAATCTGACTACCATATTTTTCTTTTTTCAAAATACGTCACAGGTTTGCCAAACATTAATGAAGTGCCCATTATTTTTTTTTAAATAACAAGTCCTGAGACTGCTTTTAAAAGTGACATTTGGTAACAGTTGTTTCATGTTTGTTGAGTTCATCAGCTAGACCAGTCACTGTTGAATATCCATGAATTTAATTGTAATAAATAAATTTTATTTTCAAGAACTAAAAATAGCAAACTGTAATTCACTGTGATATGAATAATTCATGAATAGTTATACTTTACAATGAATTATTTCTTGGCGTTATAAGCTTTTTAATGCACTTACTGAATTATAGGATATATTGCATTTTTTTAAAAAAGAGAAAACCAATGAAAGTTCCCCAATGTACAAGAAGAATCACCTCCACTCAAAACACTCGTGATTTACTCTTACTCTTGTTTAATATACTCTTTGATTTACTCTTGTTTAATATAACTTTTGTCATATATAACACTTATACATCCCAATCTGATAATGCAATCATACTTTTTAAAACTGGACTTTAGGCCTAAAACGATTGGGGATTGAAACATTCTTGTACATATTAACTAAATCCATAGACTAGCAGTCAGACCTCTTGCATATCCAGGTGTTTCTATAATGAAATAAGTTTCAAGCAAAGGCACAAACTTAACTTTCTTTTAACCAAATAACACAAGGACAGGCTTTGAGTCTGAAGGCATATGTCAAGATATATTCACTTCATTTTCCCCTTCTTGTAAACTAAGAAACTGACACATATGATTGGGGAAATATACAGAGTTTGCATCAGTCATTCCTTCAGTGATGAATTAATGACTGCACCATTACCAGAGGAGCAGTCAAAATAATTAGATATGTAAGTGAACAAAAGAATAGATTTATTTTAAAATATCTAAATATTAGCTTACAAGTTTCACAATGAATAAATAATTCTAAATTATATTACTCCATAGATTATTTTTTCTAGGCCTTTTGAATTAAAAAAAAATAGTAGGAGCATGAGCATTAAATATAAACATTTAAAGTCATTTGTAAACATTTGAAAAACGATAATCAAAGGTTATTGTTTGAGTGCCCCTTGACCCCATTACTCTTGAACCAGTGAATGCACATTGAAGGACAGGTTATCTATTTTAAAATTTCACAATGTGGAGCTCTGGGTGAAATTTGTGCAATGTAATAAAAATCCCCACAGGAAAGCATTTGTATATGTTACACCGAATCCATGAAATTGCCTATTGCGTGAAATCGGCAAAAAATTGCCGAATTCATGAAAAGTGCGAGCCTGTTGCTTTATTTATCAAATAGGCAAGTTAGCTGCCGAATGTGTGCATTGGGCAGGATATGGAATACTTAAATTATCATTTTTATTTTGTTTGATCACAAATTATTTTTAATGCTTTTTAATTAATTAAGTAATTTATTTACTGTCACAAAATTCCACATATCTATTTAGTCCTATTTTAAAGATTTATATAAGTTTCACTTGAATCAGCGAAGTGAACCGAAATTTCTAGATCGTCTTTTCCATTGCAAACACGTGGTATCCTGTTTGAAATTAAATTACAGAATTTAATTGTATATTCATATTATATAGAATACTGTGTTCAAACAAACAAGCGAAGCAACTAAACAACTAGTGCACTTGCGCGTGCGCAGTGCAGTGCGCCGGTGCACATGCGAACATAACATATTGAAAATCGACCATAACCATACGATGATTATGCATGATGCAAATCGTGAAAATATCTTTTAATAAAATTAGTACATCATCATAATATGTAGATGTAAACGGTTGTTGCAAAAAACACCACTGGAGCGCCACTGTCTACTTTGCTCAATACATGAAAAAAGCAAAAATATTTATGCCCAATGCACGCATTCTGCAGCTAACTTGCCCATTTGATGAATAAAGCAATGGGCTTGCACTTTTCATGAATTCGGCAATTTTTTTGCCGATTTCACGCAATAGGCAATTTTACGGATTCGGTGTAACATATACATAAAAACATTATTCTGACATAAGACTTAAGTTTTTCCAATTTTGTGACCAAACTATAAGAGATAGATTGGTCATTTAAAAAGATCTACATTTTATCCATTTATGACAAACAAAATGCTACAAAAATCTTTTGGTTTCCAAGATGTCACCTTTTAAAGGTCAAATTTGGACTTTTTCTCTATTTAAACGAAAAGTACAGTGCACACACACTATTCTGAACACTCATGGGAGCGACCAAAAGTGTTCAGATTATGGGGGTATTCATTATAGAGGGAGATTGGGAAATGCATGTACGTAGTGAGTTTATAGACTGTATAGAAGTCTGGTTCGCCATGCCAGTTACCGAGATGGAGGTCCTGAATTTAGATTTGGCGGCTACTGCAATTCAGTCAGACCTGTACTCTACCATCTCATTTGTTTTGGTTTTTTTTTATTAAAATTTTTTTACAAAACATACAATAAAATTACATAATTACTATTTGACCATTCCCTCTAACACCTGTTGTCTCTTTATCTGTCAGTGAGGGTGAGGGACATTTCTCCGAATTTCCATGCTGGGGGAATTCCCCAAATTCCAATTGCAAACACACGTTCAGTTTACAGAGAGGTAAAGGTCAAATGGGGATCAAAAGTAGCGTTCATAATACTGGGGTGTTCAGAATACAGAGAGTTCATCTTATGTTAAGTCTATGGAGTTTCGCCAGGACCGTCATAATGTGTTCATAATACTGGGATGTTCACATTAGTGTGTGTTCAGATAGAGGAGTGTGTGCACTGAATAAAAGTTGGAAGAGAACATCATATTGAGAATATGTTGGTATTTGGAAGATTTATCGAACGATATATCAGTCATTCACAAATGTTTGAGTTTGCAAGATACATGCAAAAATGTGAAAAATTTCATGTTGGCTATTGTGAGAAATTTGTGAAGACGTAAAAATGAAACAACTGTACAATTCATGGAAATAAGAAAACAAATATAGATCATATTTTCATAAAAATAAGCATGATATCAAAACATGCGGAAAAGGCCGCAAAGGCTGGGAAGTCGTATATTCTCCGATCTCAATATTAATTTGCTAAATAGTTGTATTTTTTAATGCTATATATGCAAGGGTTCTGGAGCAAAGCAAGGGTATCCGGCTAGTTAGAAATAAAATAGTCAATTCATTCATGAAAAGCAATTCTGCTTTAGTCACAACAATGCATTGAAATCCATTTCAAATTAATTGGATTTAGGCAAGTAGTATTTGCAAGAATGAAAAATTGTAAATAAAATCAAATATTTATTGAATTCAGCAGATATACACATTGGTCTTTTCTTTTTTTCCCTATATCTTTAAAGAAAATTGATTTAAATTTTAACTTCTTGTTTTCTGAATAAAATATACACTGTCCAGCCACTTTATTAGGTATACCTACCTATACTGCTCGCGATGAGAGTTGAAACTCCCAGAATGCAACGCAGATTATAGATTTTCCTTTCCTGGCCGTTCCCTCACATTCAAATAGAAGAGAAAATGGCGGTCGCTGCTTCACATTCAACATTTCAACGAGGAAAAGTTCTCAACAGTCAAGCTAGGGAAATCGACGAGCAATGATAAGAATAATTTCCCTACCTTGACTGTTGAGAACTTTTCCTCGTCGAAATGTTGAATGTGAAGCAGCGACCACCATTTTCTCTTCTATTTGAATGTGAGGGAACGGCCAGGAAAGGAAAATCTATAATCTGCGTTGCATTCTGGGAGTTTCAACTCTCGCCGCGAGCAGTATAGTAGTGTGTTCCTCCTTTAGCCCTCAAAACTGTCTGAATTCATCAAGGCATGGATTCCACAAGATGCTGAAAACGTAGTTGAAGTAAGATTTGATGGTGGTGCAGGCCTGCAGCAAACAGCCCATTCCAGCTCATCCCACAAAAATTCAATCGGGTTGAGGTCCGGGGACTGAGCGGGCTACTGCAGCAAGGAAAATCATCGTCATGTTCCTCAAACTATCCCATAGTGATGCGGGCTTTGTGCAACGGCGCATTATCCTGCTGGAAGTAGCCATCTGCATGAGCATAAACTGTTAACATGTACGGCTGCACTTGGTCAGCTACGATGTTTAGGTACGCTCTAGCAACCCGACATGCCTTCAGAGGCATCAATGTATCCAATGTGTGCAAAGAAAACATTCCCCACACCATGACACTGCCCCCACTGGCTTGAAGAGTTTTTGTGAGAGACGACTGGTCCAGACATTCATGTTGTTTGTGCCAAAATGTGTGTCTTTTATCAACATGATGTAGCAGGAACTTCGACTCATTGGACCAAGCAACCTTTTTCCAGTCATCGATGGGCCAGTGTAAGTGCTGCTTTGCCCACAGAAGGCGTGCGCTTCTGTTCTTTGCTGATAACAAGGATACCCGACTAGGCCATCGGCTGTTGTAGCCCATCTGCAACAGGGTACGTCTCGTAGTGCATTGCAAGATGGTTTGCCATGCACACTGTTGAAGTCTGACATAACTTGGGCAACTGTGACCAGTCTTCTGGCCTGCACAATTCTAGACATCCTCTTCCAACCTCTGTCATCAACGAGCGATTTTCATCCACAGGAGTGCTGCCGACTCAATGTTTTCTGTTTGTTGGACCATTCCCTGTACACCCTTGATATTGTTGTACACGTTAAGTTCAGGAGCACTGTCATCTCGGATATGCTTTGACCAGCATGTCTAGCCCCGACGATCACTACACTTTCCCATTATCGTTGTGGTTTGCTTTCTTAACTGATGATGGAGGTCTGTACTTCTGTATTTATAGCCACAACTGTCCATGTGACTTGCAAATGAGTGTAACATACCATTTGTGCACACAGCACGGTGTACCTAATAAAGTGGCCAGACTGTGTATATTAAACTCAAATTACCAGTGATGGTGTGTTTGAAAAATTGCAAATGCTACATTTAATACTACTTATTACAATGTTATCAATTAATAATTTAATTTTATTTATTTTATTACAATGCTAACACTTTTTCACACAAGGCGATCATGGTTGCGCAGTGAAATACGCCACCAGCCGAAGTTCATTAAGCAAAATCAGTGGCGTACTAACGCCTTTGGGGGCCCGGGGCGGGAGTTGTGGATGGGGGCCCCCTAGTCTGACTTTTACAACCAAAAAAAAAGGTCCTCTTGTCTGGATGGCCCCCCCCCCCCCTTGGTACGCTACTGAGCAAAATGGATTTTGAATCAGCAGTTATTGATATTGTACTGTTATCTCAGTTATGAAAATGGCAAAAACAATCAAGCTTATGTCTCTTTACAGACATAGGTAAATCAAACAATATATTACATAATACATATATAATAAATAGCCATATTTCAATTATCTATAAATATCAACTTTACAATTTTTTTTTCTG
>JAFIDM010009631.1:265358362-265377242 GCA_023159025.1 Thereuonema tuberculata | reverse complement strand
GGCCTGGCCATGCGATAATAGTAATGCCATGTGAAAAGGGTCTTATTGTTTATTATTTATTTTTATTTATCAAGTATATTCCACAGGAAGTCTGAAGTTTATTTCACCTATTACTGAATAAGTGTAGTATTCAAAATATAATTGAAATATATCAAACATAAAACATAGTAACATTTGGTCAAAATATTTTATTTGTAAAGCAAATACTAACAATTTTTACTCAAACATTTCAATAAATTAACAATTGAATATATATACATATTTTTTTATCTTTATTTTATTTGTTTGTCAAATTCAACTGTAGTAGTAAGTTTCAACTTCAAAAGATAACTAATTTGGTAGAGATTGATACTAGTGTATTATGTCATAAATTTAATACTGCTCCTTCGGTTTTAATTATTTTTTTAATTAGACATTTTCCTTGATTTTTACCTTCAATTCTAGAAAGTTCTGCTGCAAAAGAATACAGATTTCAGGAATATTTAGAACCCTCTGGTTTCTCATGACCCATCATTAAATTATAATATTTTGGATATCTAAAATACTTTTCTAACACTGTAATCCTTCTACCGTGAACAGAAAACTGTCCTCTCAGTGCATTTATATTGAAGGGATCTGGTCTGGTCACTTGACTCACTTCACCTCCATTAAACCTGATGCGGTTCACTTTCTTTGGATTCAAGGACAAGAAAGTGGCTACAAATTCATTTTTTTCTTCGTTGTAATACATACGCAGTATGACACGCCTTATTACAATTCTACTGGCTCCAATGAAACAAAGAAAACAACCTAGAGCACAGAGCAGTTGGAAATTGTTGCTTAAAGTAAAGTCTACCTCAATTGGATTTCTAGGGTCAAGGTCAGTACCTTCAGGATCAAGAATATTGGCAAAGAGAGTAATAACAATTGCAGATGAACATGCTATTAGCATCACCTGAGTCCAAAAAATATAATTTTCCATTGGTGCCACATAGATAAGCTCATATTCTTTTGGGATATTGTCCTCAGAATGGAAATTTCTTTTTCTTCTTCTTGTAAAAATGTTTGCTTTCTGAGTTTTCTGTGTTTGCTGCAAACCAGATAGCTAAAATAAACAAAATTGTAATTATTGTAGTTAATGGAAAACAAAATACAAATAGCAATTCAATAAATATATTTAATTACCAGAATAAAAGCCAATTTTCATAAACTGCTTGAAATATTCAAAATAAGTCAGTTCACATGGGTAACCTTGACTGATGAGGGTTTAAATAACTAAAACTCAATGTCATATTGTCTCATTACAATTGCCTTAGGACAGGAATTTCAAATATTGTAACAGTTTATGAGACTGTCCCACCTCAGCTGCATAAATTGTTCAGCAGATCTTCATGAAACCTCATATGCATTGAGAGTGTAAGTTTTAAAAAAATGTTATAAAAGAGAAAAAAATATAAAAGAAAAAAAAAGGCAAGAAAGAGAATGTTTGTCATGCTTGTAAAATTGGCAATTTAGGGCAACAATTTAGTTAGCAATTTTTCTGGTTATAGAAAGTTACTACAAATGGCAGTTGTTAATATTTTATAATTCTATCACTGCAATTCTGAAAACAAATGTGATTGTACATAATCTTTGTTGCAAAATCTTTCGAAATAACACAGCCCAAATGATTTTGCATTTGATACCAATAGCTTAAAGGATAAATTACAATAAAAAGCTTTGCATTTATAAGGTCTTAATTTCCTTTTTTCCCTTTTAACTTTAAATGTTCCATGGTCCTCGTGCATTGTGGGAACATGGATTTGAAAAAAACTTTGACCTTTTATTGTCTCTTCATTTTGAAGCAAAGAACCATTTAAAAAAAAAAAAGCCATATCATCAGACTCTCATAATACTGACATTTACCCCAATACTTTCTTCTTCACTGGGGTAAATCCATCAGGTGGAGGACTGATGGGAATATAGTAATATGGGAATATATTAATAATTTTCAAATATGTTGGGTATTCTGACTAACAAGCACATTACAAGTGCTTATGATTTTAGTGATCAATAATTTCTTATATACTGGAAAATAATAATTGAATTTGGCCCGACAACTAAAAAGCTAGATAATACTTGCTCTCAACCAGTTCAAAAATGAGCTTTTCTTCTATACTGCTCACAAAATTTAGGGGATATTGAGAAATAATATAATACACCCAAAAAACAGAGGCATTTGAGTGTTTTTATTAAAGGACATATCAGAGAAGCAAATGACACGAAAATGGAAGTTGTTTGAATATGCAAATGAGATGCAGAATCCATTTATCGGGACTGAGCAGGATGTGACACATGGACGGGGTTTAACATTCGCATGTCAAACGTGAAAAATGTGTCGCACGTTACTGTTCAGTAGGGTGTATGATCACCTTAGACTGCTACAGCACACTGACAGCGATGAGGCATCGAAAGGATCAAATTGTTCAGCAGTTTCTGTGGGATTCATGGCCACTCGCACACCAAGGCAACTTCCAACTGAGGAGGTGTTATTGGAGGTGATTGGTGACTGGCAACACATCTTCCTAGTGCATCCCAAGCGTGTTCGATGGGATTCAAGTCTGGACAATGTGAAGACCAGTCCATGCGCTTGATTCCAGCCTCTTGCAGCATGTTGTTGACGAGATGCACACAATGGGGGCGTGCATTCAATTGTCCATAAAAAGAAAGTTAGCCCGAACTGCTTTAGGCTGTAGAATTTCATCGTGATATCTTAAATGTACCAGATATCCCGATATCTTAAATTCACTGTTCCATTTCTAACAACATGGAGGTTGGTACGACCACCAATGCTGATGCCTGCCCACACCATGATTCCACCTGCACCAAAGGAATGTCTTTCTTGCACAAAACATGGATTCTCCCGTGTTCCACATTCACACCAAATCAGGGTACGACAATTGTCAGGCTGCAGGCTAAATCTTGACTCGTTACTGAAGAGAACTGTGGACCACTCTTCACGGGTCCAAGGAAGATGCATTTCAGCCCATCTTCTGCGGGTTCTACGATGTTTAGCAGTTAACGGAATGCATACCATAGGTCGATGGGCATTCAGTCCACCATGACTGAGTCGATTTTACACGGTCTGAGTACACATCCGTCGTTGAGTAGCAGCAAGAAACTGTCCCTGCAGCTCAGTCGCATTGCTTCGTTTCCTTTGTGCTATTAGTGTCAAGTAGCAATCATCTCTTTCAGTGGTGGCATGTGGACGGCTCTGCCATGGTCTTCTTCATACTGTGCCAGTCTCCCTGAAGCGATTCCAGAGACTGCTAATCATGCTTTGGGAGGTTCCAACTGCTGCTGCCACTGTCATCTGTGTTTGGCCAGCTTCAAGACGCCCTATGACTCTCCATCCTTCAGATTTGGGTAAATCACATTGCAGAGGCAATTTCAGGTGACACTCAACGATTCTGCCACTTGTTGTTGATCCAGAAAAGTGGAAATAACCCAGCAGCACCAGCCTCTTTATACAGGGTTGTGGGCAAACATGTAAATTAACATTTTGCATATTCAGACAATGGCATTTGCTTTTCTTATGATGTTCTTTAATAAATAAACTCAAATGCCTCTGTTTTTTGAGTATATTATATTTATTTTGTGAGCAGTGTAGTTTAAAATACGAATTTGCCATGGACTAAGCAGATATGTAAAACCTTGTTTGTTTCATTAATTCCTAATGATTTTATTAACAGCTAATAATTAGAAAGCTAACTGAAATGAAGCCAAGAAATATTTGGATTTTTATAGTATTTTGACAATATTTAGTTGCAAGATTTTGAGACTGATAATTTCAAATCAAAAACTATTGCATCACCTACATTTAAATATGTGAGTACATGACTTATTAAATTGAGACCATATTCAGGAGATAATCTTAAGTCATACAATATACTGAATTCTTTAATCAAATGCAGGGAAGTAAATGCCTTGAAGAGGATTTGAGCAAAAACAAAGTCTTTGCTGAAGGATCATTGCACGAAATATTCAAAATTCATACAAAGGAATCTTAATGTGATCATTAGGGCTATTCATTTACTTATTTCAATTAAATCTGAAAACTAATTTCATAAGCAAAAGTCATTGTGTACATCATTTCTTATCCTCCCAGAAGGTCCCTAAAAGGGGCTTTTTACATCCTAATAAACTGAAAATATTGCCAGGATTGGAGTTTACAGCATTCTTACAGTAATGTGTTACACCTTATACAGGAATAATATATGTTATTCGGCAACAGACTGCCAAACATAGTACTGCACAAATGCCAAATTCAGATCCATATCTGTCAATGACAGTTTAGACTGATTGATAACCCTGCTTCAAAAGACACGGATTTAAATTCATCATCTTGGAAAATAAGTTAATTAAAGAGAAATATTTTTAATGTTACTAACCAGGGAATTAACTCTGCTGCTGTTTGTTCCTTGGATTCTAGATATAAGAAATTTGGAACCGGAATTGTCTCTTAATGAATAACTATTGAGAGTTCTTGTAAAGCATCTATAAAAATTTGGAGACCTTTTTGTGAAACAAAGATGGGTAAAGCCTGAAATGAAACAAATAATTATTATTTTGCAATAAATATTTGTAACTGAAAAGAAAAATGGTTCATGTGCTATAAGCATCTTGTTTGTTTTGTTCATGCAAAATTTAACTTCCAGGGCCTTCCTAAACAATGTTGATACCCTCAGCCTCCATTCACAATTCCTAGATATGCTACTGTGCCTTAAATTAAAGGTTTGGAATTCAAAGAGATCAGATATCGTGATACTTATAAATTCTGGGTAAAAGACATTATTACAGGGGGAAAAAAAGTTTTATTTGGTACTTTTCAATTATCCGGGCGCCACATGGAAATTTCATTAGAAATGCGCGTAAGGGCAATAGAATCACTAAAACATTTGGAGTTGTCAGTCGAGTGCCATTTCCTTTTCATCCTCCAAATATTTTTGTTCATTGCCCTTATGTGCTATTTTATTGAAGGAATTTCGATGTTGCGAAAATGGAAAAGTACCTTTTATTTTAACAAGAATGTAAACGTTGGTGCTGTACTATACTTGTCCATTTTGAACTATACACCACCCCTTTCCCGACCTCATCGCATCTAGGGGTAAAACCACTGGTTTCCAGTTATCACAAATGCAAGTACACGACCTATTGGTAGCGATCAACAAGACCAAAACCCACGTGGGTTACAAAAAAAGGCCCAAATGGAGTGTTGGTTCCATAAATTAACAGAAATTATTAATTTATAAAGATTGTTGGTTTTCAGCTACTTTGTAGACCTAGGTGTAAAATTTTAACTTATTTTAAAAGGTACACACCTCGGAAAATCATTTTGGCCGAAGACAAACTGATACCTATTCCTTACTGCAAGGTCGATATTTATATCTAGAATTCAGGCTTCTGCGTTTGCAGCTTCGATACAATATTCAACGGTTCATTTTTGTGGGATTTTATTACCTGCCATTAAAATTTCTGAACCGTTCTTGTAATACGTTTGCAATACATTAAACTAATGTATTAAAATTCGAACCATTCCCGTATGCATTGTAAGGCCTACGAACGCAGCAGAAGCAGCAGGCACTGAAGTTAAAATTCTACTCATCAGATGGCAGCACAGGTTATGAAAAATTAGAGAAAATATTGACATGCAGTGGAAGTGATTAATAACTTAAAAACTATAAACTAGCAGAAATATACTAGCTTCCCTCTGGTTACAAAAAAAAAGAGAGTTGTTATGATGTGGATGACAAAGAAATTGTAATTGTGAGCTGACTTTGAAACTTTTCCAGTTGGTAAAAAAGTCCCATGGTATCTAAAATTAATGTTATATTCCTAATACGTTGTAAGTCCTATTTCATAAGCCATAGATATGAAATTAATATCGAGATCGCAGAATATAACATAAGCGGAATTTCAGCATTTTGTTTGGGGGGAGGGGGGCAAAAAAATCTAATCACTCGCAAACCTTAAAGTATTTTAAATTACCACTGAAGGTAACTTGTAGATAATTTAATTCATGAGAAATTTATTAGTTAAAACTGAATAATGCTCTTCGACTTATATTTATTTTTTTTTGCCTCAAAATATTGGCGGGGGAGGGACTGTCCCGCCTCATTTTGCTCTTCTCTACATCCATATGACTTCAAACTTTCCCCAGTTGGTAAAAAAAAAGCACGTGATGATTACAAAGTAATGTGATATTCTGATTTTGTAACCAGAAAACCCCGTTAAATGAGAAAAATAAAATAATAACACCAGAAACAGGATTTTTTTTTTTTTTTAATTAGAAGGCATTATTACTTATGAAAACCGTTAAAATGACAACAACTGACAATAACTGTTATAATGACAACCTTTCCATGCAAAGAGTTTCTCATTATGGTTTCCATAAGTAATAATACCTTCAAATATTTCCAATTTTGTTGTTATTATTTTATTTTTGTCATTTAGCAACCATAAAACAAGATAGTTTAGCACAAAATAATTTTATGTCTGAATGATTTTGGTTTTTTATTTTTTAACCTTTTTTAAAAAAAAATTATATTGTGAGTATTCTTAGTTCCTCCCTCCTCGAGATTGGGTTGATGTGATCCTGGGTTGTTGGCAATATTATCTCTACCGTTTATGTCATCAAGATTGAACTTGCCTGCCTGCCTAATATCTGGCTTATTTCCCAAACTTTATTGTATGTGTGGTAGCCTTCAATTTAATTTTAATAAGAATGTTATTTATTTCAAAATAATAAAAAAAGAAGGAACGTAAAAAACAGGAAAAAAAAATTATTGCCACCAAATGGATTGTACCCGGTAACCATGCCTCTAATTGAAAATTGTACAAAAGTGTGAAGGGGATTAAATTAGAAGGAGGGGGAGATGGGTCCAGTTTCAATTGTAGTCTATTATTTCAGCAAGGAACTTAAAAGTAATTCTGCAAAGTTTGGTCCAGATCAGTCAAAGGGCCTAGGAATGTATAGTGAACAAACACACACACACAAACAAATGTCCTCCTTTATAAATATAGATAAATAACTAGTTTATTCTTCAGCATCCAGCCAGGATCATTCAATGATTATATTTAGGTAGGTACTGGTTTGCATCCTGCTTAATGTAAACATTTATCCTCGGAATTTCAGTAAAGTTCAGTACAATTAACAACTGTAACTATGTAGTATAAAATCAGGCAGCACAGTTTGAAATTTATACATTTAAGTGACAGTTTCGAACTTTGACTGTTCTTTATCAGACTGATAAAAGTTTATAACCATATGTTAAATGAAGACTTTAAGAAATTGTAACTAATTGTAATCTACCTATATCAAGAATTGGCAATGATACATTTATTTCAGAGAGAGGGATAATTTTCCTTAGCTTACTTTATCCACAGTGGCATGCCAAAGATTATAAACTTCCAATGCATCTGAAAAAAGGATGACTTTGAGCATTTTTCTTTTTTTTTATTAAATCTCCCCGAAATTCAAATTTCCTGGGCACAATATTGTTCATCCATCGCTTTTTTATGTTACTTAGATATTTCGCAATAAAGTTTGCAATACTGTTGCCCATCCTTGTTCATTTCACTTCACTACTGAGTTACAATATGGCAGTTATCTAGTCTTAATATCATACATTTCTGCCACTGAGATTATAAATATATATATATAAATCTGAAAGGCAAAACTTGAAGCTGCCTCTTCAAGTTTCGCAAAGCAAAGATTTCAATCAATCATTTGCAATTTTGAATTCAGAAAGTATAGAATATAAGAATAAAAATTAACTTATATTATTAAACCTATAAAAAGCCGGACAGTGAACTGGGATTTGAAATGCCAAATTCAAAAAAAAACAAATCACTGTTTCTATGGAGATATAATCCAATTATCTCCACGTCTTCAGCGGCTAAATTTGGAAACAATTTAGAAATATATATCTCCATAGAAACAGTTATTTGTTTTTTGAATTTGGCATCTCAAATCCCAGATCACTATCCGGCTTTATATATATGTATATAGACTAGCTTGTGCCCTGCAGTTCACCTTAAATTGTGATTAAACATATCTGTTTCATACACATTATGAGTACATAACTAAGTGCATCTTATTAACTATAAATACTATCTATTTAATAACAAAAACAAATATGTATATTATTGTTACTTATTGAAGAAAATAAAATGTTCATTAATATTTTTTTTGCTGTATTTTGTGACGAATTAATTGTAATTTTACTTTTCACTCTGGTCACCAAGCGATAATTGTCAAGTAGTCAATCTTTGATACGATCAAATTAGTTTAAACATTGTGGTTTACGTACATTGGCAGAATCCATTATAATACTATGGAAAAGTGCCATTAAACAAACAAAGAAGAAGAAGCATTTTCAGTTAATTAATTGTATCTATAATATATTGTTACCTATTCATAATACGATTGTTGCAACCAATTAAAAAAAACTATCTACAAATTGATTTTATTAAACCTAACTAAAACCTAAAATTTATATATAATCAGTCAAATGTTCGCTTACCTATTACAGTTAGTACCTATTATATAGCAAACGCATAGAATTATTCAATTAAATTAACCAAACACATCCACAAAAATTAGTTCGCTGAAGCACAACTGTTGCATAAGGAGCCGACCACATGACTAAGCCGTATGGCATGGTACCTCGCTCGCTGACCTGGGCATTTACAGTTCGGCCCTTCTCAGTAATGTTCGATTCTCGTCGATAGATTTATAATATTAGTACAGATTATAACGGCAATTATAGTTCCAATTGCCATTTTCAAATTACAAATAAGCAGACGGATCGGATATAAATAAACAATCTGAGATTCAAAAAAGAGGTTGAATACATTCATTATTGATGGGGGAAAGGGGAAGGAAACATGAATCAAAAAACAATATAAAATGAGTTATAAAATTGTATTTTTTTTTTAATATGTTTTGTTTTATTGAAATAGTTTCTTTAATACCATTTTTTGAACCCTTTTCAATGTACTCAATGTTATGTGAATCATAATGATTTTCCTCCTGTTTTTTTTTTTTTTAATCAATTATTTATTTTTTATTTAAACCCTTTATTTAAATATTTTTAATTACTTACTTAAATTTATTATCTATATTTATAATGACTATTTTATTGTATTAATTTCATTATATCATAGCATGTCCTTCTTATTAGATATATAATTGTACCTTATTTTATATTATTTTTTGACTCATGCTTTGTCTCTAATGGCATTGAGTGGACCCAGTGAGATAGAGAATTTGTGTAAAACAAGACCATTTTAATTAAGTAACTATAGTTTCTATGTTTATTAAAATAGCAGAGTAAATTGCAAAATCTGAAGCAGTATATAAAAAGTTTAAACTTTTTGCTTAACCAATTTTACTTTTATTTACATAAGCTTGAAAGAAACATGACAACAAAAATGTATGGCAATTACTATAAAAGTTGAATAATTGAAGTCATTATTGGAAAAGGATTGCTTCATTGATGTTGCAGTTTCTATTGGTATATTGGTTACATTGTTGTTGTTATATGAATTTAAGCACATCCTGCAGTCACAAGCCAACAGAACAAAGTTGAGATCAGGGATAGTCCAACATTTACCTGTCTTAAACTGAAAAAAAAAAAATATATCTATTTGAAAAATGGTTGGGTAAATGCTAGGGCCTCTTTAGAGGAGAATAACTAGAAAAATCCCCATCTCTGCTGGGAATCAAACCAAGTTCCTCTAGTACAAAAACAAATGCCTTATCACTTGAGTTATTGGACCCTGTATAATAAATTTGAGAAATTTTAATGTCTTTTCTTTTTCCTGTCTTAAGATGGAATTGACAACATGATTCAGTAATGGAAAAAAGTGATCAATAATGAAGGGATATTGGTTCACCATATGCATCTTAGTTCAGCAATTTTGTTTTGATCAAGGAAAAGGAAAACAAAAAATGTCAAAAGCCAATAGCTACATCACAATAAATTTTATATTTTAATTAAGTTACTGAGTAATCATTCATAAATTAAATAGAGATTTTTTTTCAACTCCTCTTATTTCAAAAATTCTCATGACTAATCAAATCTCTTACTATGTTGTAGTGGAAGATCAATGCTGTTTTCTGCTATCTTAAGTTGATCATGGGTACAAAATGAGGTTTGCCATATCCTAGCATTGTTGTTGAAAATAATATTTGCAAAAAATATTAAAGTAATTTAAATTATTTTCTAGAGCTTTAGATAGCATATCAAAAATTATAGGGGAAATGGAGTAATAAATAGATGTACAGTAGGAATAAAATAGATAACTGTGAGTTTTAAGGATAACAAGTTTTTGGAGTTTTGTATCAGTAAATTAATGTTTGTTAGCTGCTCCTTTGTTTCCAATTAGAGAATATAGTTGATAAGAACATGGTGTCTATCAATTACATGGTATAGTTAGTGATGTCTTTTAGGATTTGGTCCCATAACTATCAACATGCCATCAACTTTTGTTTATCGGTTTCTGTGGTTTTATTAACCATTTGGGTTAACCAAATTGCAAGTGAGATCACACAGTTTCGATGGGTCAGTCTGGGGATATGTGAGTCAGAGTAAAGTATTCAGTCCTTGTTGCTTCTTATAAATGACTGGGTTTTCATATTTTAAGCCATGGTCATTCATCAAATTTTATCAAAAGTTGTAGCAAGTATAGGCAAGAGTTCAGCAAAGAAAGTTTTTAATAAAAAAAAAAAAAATACTTACAGTATTTATTTAATTATTTATTTACAACTTAAAATTTAACCACAAACTGAAAAATAAAAATTTCTCTTTTCTAATAATTTTTGTAATGAATTACTCAATTCATTTCTAAGCTGCGAAGCAAAAAAAAAGCTTTTTATTAAACGAAATTCTGCTCAATAATCCAGTATGGCCTAAAGCAAGCACATTATCATAACATCATTTAGCATTCATTAAAAGTTAACAAAATCAAATTCTCTTTCCATTGGCAAAGTAACTGTTAGGTTTTGTGTGTCGGCATCCCAAGCTGCATTTCCACTGTTCTCTTTAATTGGATGGGGTAATGGAAGGTGGAGGCGGAATTTGGGGCACCGGACATCAAGAAATTCTTGTTTAACATCCAGGTTAATATCAGCAAATGAGGTTCCAGGGAGCATGATTTTAATCACCATATCTTCACAACTTGAGGTCATCGGAGTTCTGTTACCAAGCTAAGAATAAAAAAAAAATACATGTTACTTATTTTCAGTTTCCTGAATATTAATAAGTGAATGAGGTATAGATTAATTAAGAATCCTTTATAAATTTCTCAAGCAGTCAGTAATAATAATAGTAATGTTGAATGTTTCGTATAATCAGGATGACAATGCTAGATAAAATTTAAATTAAAATTTTTAAGTAATTTTAAGCACTTGTAAAATTAGTTTTTCTTTTATATCAAGTTTTGAGATCATGAATTCAGAGCATTGCATACCCAAGGACAGTTCATATTAATAATCATTAAAGAAGCTAAATATATTTCACTAAAATTTATTGGACATTTATTTTTATTTAAGCATTTGAAAATGTTAATTAGGAGTCTAGAAATTTTTATTCAATGGACAGTATTATTTTCAGTACAATTAATGAATCAAATCACTGTATACGGGGCTTTTTAAAGGTACCAAACAAACATCAGTGACAGGTTCTACAAAGATAAATCAGTAACAAATGTCCAATAAATGTATGGTTGTTTATGAGTTTTGTTGTATTAAGGTGTGCAGAATATTGTATGTATCTGATGCATACAGTAATAATATTGTGTACATGTTCTGTGTAAAACATTCCAAAGAAAATTACAAAGAAAAAAAAGATTCTAATTTTTATACTGTTATGTTTATTCATTCAAATATGAATAAACATAACAGTGTATAAATAGGTAACAAACAACTTATACAGAGATATGTGTTCAACAAAGCCTCCATCAATAAAGTAAACAAATGTCTACAATATATCTCAATACAAGTGTGCAAATATTGGGATAGTAAAGTCTAATCTGCTGAGAAAGTCCCGATTTGTTCTGAATTAGCTGAAAACCGTTGTCTGTCATCTGTTCCAGCTCTACCGCATAGACATATCTTCTTGATAAACAGTGTTTTTCATATGACCTCAAAGATACAAATCCAGAGGATTTAAATCTGGAGACCGTGGAAGTCGAAACAGAACCACCCCAACCAATCCAATGTTGTGGAAAGTGTTAACTGAGGAAAGCACTGACTGCATGATAATAATAGGTCAAGGCTCCATTGTGCATGAACCATAATTGCCTTCTCGTTAAGTAATGTCTTCCAACATCTTGGTTAGGTATCTTTGAAGAAATCAAGGTAGACTGAACCAGTTTCCAAGGATGGAGGAAGTAGGGACCAATTATCCAATCCCCTAAAATACCGGCCCACCTTATTTTAAAGAAAACTGCTGTTGGTGTTTTCTTTGTACAATTCCATGTGGATTTTTGTGTGCCCATAAATGCACA
This sequence comes from Thereuonema tuberculata, assembly GCA_023159025.1. NCBI lineage: Eukaryota > Metazoa > Arthropoda > Chilopoda > Scutigeromorpha > Scutigeridae > Thereuonema > Thereuonema tuberculata. The sequence continues at coordinate 265,364,711 of JAFIDM010009631.1, read as the reverse complement.
TTATGAAAATTCATAATGCCATTTTGGGAAAATAAGTTTTGTGAAAGTGAATAAAATTACAGATACAAAGTTAATAGTATCCATACTGTGAAAAAAAAAATCAACGACAGAATTGCAGCAAGGAAAAACCTGCGGCAACCAACCCTCGGATGCATTGAAGATGATAGGGATATAGTAGCTCTTCATGAAGTACCTACCAAACCATTGTATGTGAAATCCCTTCGGTTCTCGCTATTATCCTACTACTTATTCCTGGATCAGTGGCTACTACATCAAAAAATATCAAAAAAATTGATTTTCTCTTTCCGATCTTCAACTGTTTGTCTGTGGTCCAGATTTGTCACTTTCTCTGAAGCATCGATATATGGCAAGAAATGTTGTATGGTAAGGTACGCACCTATCTGTGAAATGTTCTTGATATAGCCGACATGCTTCATGTCCATTCATCAGATGCATGTCTGCCCTTTCAGAAAATGAATACAAACTCATACTGTTAACAGTTATGGAATTATAGACATATGTCAAAAGTGAACAAAACCCCCCCAAAAAATTAATACCATTCAAGCACATTCAGAATAAACTTTGGTAAAAGTTTTGGTATACTTTCGGTAAAAACTTGTAACAAGGACTACTCTCGCTCTATTCACTATGAGCATAATTGCTGGCTGTTTGTTGAAATGAACAAAACAATTACACAACACGATCACCTTCTGCAGCATCAAGTAAGTCCTATGTTCACTATCGATATTTAGAAAACAACATATTTCCGACCCTATGTTTATTGAACATTTTTTACTGATTTATCTTTGTAGAACCTGCCACTGACATTTGTTGGAACTTTTAAAAATGCCCTGTATATTCAAGAATTTCTAAACTTTGAATACCAAAAAGCAAAATAAAATAAAAGACAGGAATTTTTAAGAATCAGACAAACCAAAAAAATAATCTTAGTACATCTTGTTAAGTTAAACAGAATCAATGGTCACATTGCTATGGAAACAAAACTTGATACTATCTCCCTCGCTCATCTCCGATTCAAAAATCAATTATTCTAGAACAATACGTAGATAAATCAATTTTGATAAAAGGTTGTAAATCTCAAATAATTTGACTGCTTTCACATAGTCTTGTGTATTGATATGCCACTTCGAGTTCCATCAGAATTTTCCAATTCCTGTTAAAACTATGCCATATTGTTTTTATATTCTTGACTGAGAAAATGAGGTATGGTCCTGAAGATACAGTGTTGGACAAAACAAACAGTAGTGAAGCATTCCACACCCCATTGTGATAATCGGACATCATGGTTGTTTTTTAATACTAGCTGTATAGTAAATGACATTAGGTTTTGAATCAGTCAAGGCAATAATGGTTCTGAGCATAGAAGAAAAGGTATATTTAGTTCAATATTACAACTGTTCAAACGGTCTAGGATGAAAAGACGGACCCAGCCTTCCATATTTGAAGAAGTGTGAAAACATGATCCAAAATTTCCGACACAGTTAGTGTGCTGACAAAGTGTAAAAGGTGCACAAGACAGCCACGAACCATAACAGCAAACGGGAATCAAGGCCATCATTTGGAACTGGGGCTTACCTATCATGTAACTGTGGCGTGCAGACAGTTTCTTCATGAAAACTTTCCTGGTCGTGTCATCTCGAGGTAGAAAATTTGAACAGTATAAACTGTGTGTCCTCATTAACAGCGAACATTTAGAACATATTGTACACATCTTGGATGAATAATGTGAAGTTAGGTTATTCTTGTATTATGTAACTGATGTTTAATGATATTTACTGCTCCCACTCTTGGTTTCTGTCTTTCATTAGTATATGTTTTGCTCAATACTGTACCAACTTTTAAGCAGTTTATTAAAATGGAAGATAGTTTTCAGAGGCAACAAGTGCATCCAACTGAATAGCTGGGAAGCAATGTTTCTTAATGCAAACATTTTTTTTTTAAATTCTTGTTTAATTTTAAATGATTATACATTTTTATATATTTATCTGTAGGCAAAATAAAAATTTGCTTTTTAGTTAAGTGAATGTATAAAGCTTAGGAGCTACATAATCTAGGCTTTGTTGTTAAACATTGAAAACTATCAAAATAAAATATTTTTACAAAGGTGGTTCAATCATCGACACCATTCTAGATATGTAATGTTAATAACAACATACCAATTATATCAGTAAAATTGTTTTCTAAATTTATTCTTGAACTAATGACCTTTATTTAGATTTGATGTAAAGGACAAAAAATCTTTGAAGGAGTTATTAGCTTTCTTTGAATTCATTATTGTTATTATATTGTCCTAACTTTTTTCCCATGTGCATCAAATGAAATATCTCTGGAATATAGCCAAGTGTTGACTTGGTGGCCTCAGATTTGGCTTGACATATTAACCATAAAAGTATATCCACTGTAGACCTATGCAGATCCTGAAGTTGCAGGAGGTAAGACTTGTGCAGTTTCATGACCAAAGGACTAAGTTGAGGTTGGGTGGTCAGCCTGCCTTTAACCCCTGGGAAACAAACATGGTACCCATTTTAGAGAGGACTAGATGAACCTTATGATCAATCTGGTGGAGAATTCAGCATGGAAAAATCTCCAACCTTTGCTGGGGTCGGGGATTGAACCAGGCTTCTCCATATGCTTACCACTTAGGATCTGGCTTAGGTGTTACTTTTCTTCTGGGACTTTATCCTTCTCTATTATATGTAGACTTCCCTTGCTCAGATATGGTTTATTAAATCTATATATATAAAAATGAATGTATCTTTCTTTCTTTCTTTCTTTGTCCTTTATACACTCCTAGGCCCTTTGATCTATCTGGACCAAACTTTGCAGAATTACTCTTTAGGACCCTGCGGAAAAGATAGGCTACCTTAGAACCTGGACCCCCGCCCCAAGGGGTTGAAAAGGAGTAAAATCCCTGAAATACCCAATATCCACCTGGTGGTGAAAATAGAAAACTACACATATTTTGTGTAAAGTGAATAATTCGCTCTCCTATGGGGGGCAGGGACACCACACTTGGGTGGAAGGCAACACAAAGGCTGAAGTGTCCCACCCCCGACCGACACCGGGACCTTATATTTAGGGCCCCTTCTCGGGCTCCCTTAAGTCAAATGCAGAAAGGGTATTCACTCTCCTATGGGGGGCACGGACAACACACTTGGGTGGAGGGAAGGCGACACAAGGGCCTAAGTGTCCCAAACCCGACCGACACCGGGACCTTATATTTAAGGCCCCTTCTCGGGCCCCCAAGTCAATTGCAAATAAGGAAAAATTCGCTCTCCTTTGGGGGGCAGGGACACCACACTTGGGTGGGGGGATGGTGACACAAGGGTCTAAGTGTCCCACCCCCGATCGACACCGAGACCTTATATTTACGGCCCTTCTCACCAAGCCCTTTCTTTCTTTAGTGGCATTGCAACGCATGCCGGGTACAGCTAGTAAAGGATAAAAATTTATTAGATAAAGTCATCATGTGGCCCAGTGATTAGGTTGCTGGCATGACTGTGAGCCCTGGTCATCAGTCTATCTACATTTATAATACAAAACATGGGAGGAAAAAAATCTCAATTTTCACTGTACTAAGGCTTTTAATTTACATATTACAACATAGCGAATCTGGGGTCATTGGATTCACCTATTCTGGAAGGGATGCAGCTCCTCAAAAAAATTAAAAATTGTTTAATAGAAACCCATGGATGGATCCGACAATGTTCAGAATTTACCATAGAAAATGAATTGAGCAAATGCCTAAAGAGGTAGCACATGTGTGAACCTTTGCCACAGGAATAGAAAATGAACAAGTCATTAATTAAAAATAAATTTATTTCCATTGAAAGATGAAGATGTTGACATTTTTCATAGAAATTAAAAAAAATGATCTTATACCTACTGGCAGTACTACTTTAAGAAAAAAACAGGATGCTCATTTGTTTGTGTTTATTTTCAATTTGCTTTCAAATGCAATATAATCAACAAACCTTAACAATTAGTTTATTAATATCAAATCCATTTTGTAGAGATGTAATAATAAAATAAAAGCCATTATCTTTATAAAAGATCTAATAAAAGCCATTATCAGGACTGCTTTACAGCAAACTATAAGTCATCAGTTGCTTGCAAAGGATCTTCGCCACAGAACACATCTGAGAGTGTTTAACATGTATGAAAACTGCATTGAATGCCAATTTCTCACTGGTGCATCGAGAGCTAAAGAGCCCTGCTGCTGAGAGTGAAGCTTCAACCATCTGACAGAACATTTCGTTTCACATTTGAAAGAAAGCAGTTTTCTATTCTCATTAACAAGAGCCAAAGATAATCTCTTTAGGCAAATTGGGATCTACCTTCCAACTCGTGCATTCTCTCGTGGCCAGCTATACGCTGCACCCAGTCATTCTCGTTCATTTGAAAGAGTGAAAATGTTAATCAAGCCATTAGCAGACCAATTTATTCATTCAGATGGATCAATTGTTACAAAGAATGTCTTCTACAAGGTTTTGTGAATCAGTCAATCAATCAAATTTGTTATAATGTTGAAGTCAATCATTGAAGGAGATCTGCTAACGGGAATTCCATCCAATGATAGGTTCCTTTTATTATTTAAATTTACTATTATTCTATAAATAAATAAAAATTATTGGACCAGCACAAAGTATATGGAATTAATTGTAGATGGATTTTTTTTTTTCAGTAAATGATAGAATCCACTGAAGTAAATTACATCCAATGATAGGCCCCTTTTATTATTTTAATTTGACCTGTTATGCCATAAGAATAAAAAATAAATAGAATTAGTTTGAGATGGATATGGTATATACAATTAATTACAGAAGTGTTTTGCTTGAATTCTGAATTTTTCAGATTTTTCTCTTGGCATTCATTTAACCAAGGTCTACATACAATAGAGAAAAGCAACATCTAAGTCAGGCCCTAACAAGAGGTAAGGCACTTGACTGCATCTGGAGAAGCCTGGTTCAATCCCCGACCCCAGCTAAGGTTGGAGATTTTTCCATGCTGAATTCTTCACCAGATGAGTCCTAGGGTTCACACAGGTCTCTTTAAATGGATTTCATACAGCACAGCATACAAAATTGTGCTATATTGCACATTGTCTTAATTTTGTATATTTATTTGCTTTGGTTTTAGATGCAGCCAGAATTTGAATAATGTTATGGAGTAGGGGAAGGCAAATATGATATTGTATGTATGCTCCAAGCAAAAAAAAAAAAGCCTTCACATACAATTTCAAGGTAGTTCGCCTTAACAGTCAACCGTCCTTGTAGTAATTTAGATGTATCAACATTAAGCTTCATTTTGTTAACCTGAAATTTTGTTTCAATTGCACAAGCTAACCAGTAATATAAGCTTGTACAATTGTAAATACAGTCGGACCTCGATATAAGGTCACCCCTTGGGACCTCGCAAAAGTGACCTTATAAGCGGGGTGACCTTATAACCGATTCATACGCATTTGTCAATAAATAAGCATCATATAAATACAGTATAATTCTTTATAAAATTTAATACATACAAAAATATCAGTTTATTAAGTTATAATTTTTTAATTTAGTTGAACCAATTAAAATTAATGGAATCAGAAAGAAATTATTTTTTAAAAATTTTAATTCGGAATAAAGTTGATTACAAATAGTACTAGTATGCTCAAGCAAAGTACTGATGTACAACTGACCTTACTTAAAATAATCCATAATATAGTACTGTCGCGATTTTGGTTTCATCTTTTGTACAATGTTTTCTAGGTTTTGTAGTTTCTGAAAATTTAATGCTCTGAGTGCTTCTACTTGTGTCACCGCTTCACTTTCAGTATCACTGTCGTTATCCTGACTTTCTAACGCATTGGAATCTAAAACTTGCGAAACAATTTCGGAAATCGAAGCTTGAGAAGTGGTAGCAATTTCATCATCAATTCTCACATATTCACTTTCCCCTTCTACAGCACAGCCGTGATTTCTGAGATCTTGTATTAACACAGGTAAAGGAATTATCATCATCATCATCTTTTTTTCCTAGAATTTGGGGGGATGAAGTGCTTTGTGAAAAAGCTGTCCCTTCCGTCAGTAGGAGAAATGACGCCGATAAAAGGTCGTACCCACTAAAAAATTCTTGGAATTGAATCAGTGTGACACTGAAATCACAGACAAAAGTGACTTTATATGCGATTACGGTATTTAAGACCTGACCATATATCCGATAATCCATATCAAAGAATTCCTATTCAATAGCCGGGACTTTAGAAAAGTGACCTTATATTAGGGTGACCAGATTTTTACATTGGCAAAGCGGGACACCATTGACCCGGGGGGGGGGGGGGGGA
>JAFIDM010009631.1:265299882-265357962 GCA_023159025.1 Thereuonema tuberculata | reverse complement strand
AACAACCAAAAAAAAAGAGTTCAACAACCAAAAAAAAAAAAAAAGAATCTCCAGGTTCAACAACCAAAAAAAAAAAAAAGGAATCTCCAGGTTCAACAACCAAAAAAAAAGGAATTCATTAACCACAAAAAAAATCGGGACATTTTTAAAACGCCGCGGGACGCGGGACAAATTGTTAAAAATCGGGACTGTCCCGCCAAAATCGGGACGTCTGGTCACCCTACCTTATATGCGGGTGACCTTATATTGAGGTCCGACTGTAGAACTGTGTATGAAGCTGCTTCGTGTCCAACTTCACATCTTACCCGAATACTACGTCAAGTTGTAATAGTTACAATTCAAAGAATTATGACACCTTTGAATCACTTGGATTAAATGGGGGGCGGGGTGATCGCCCCCACCAAGAGTTTGTTTTAAACGGAATCAAACAATGAACTTTAAAAAATCAAACGGATTTTTTTTAAAGTTGACATGTTAACAATAAAGTTTGAAAAAGCAAAAGTATATTATATATCACTACTCAATCATTTATTTTAAAGATTTTGTTATTTAACGTGACTCTTTACACTGGATGGGAAGTCACATCAATAATCATTTGTGCTTGTGGAATGAATAGTATAACCCGTGGCGATATAAGGCAGAACAAGCTCCCCTTTAAGGTATAATCCCTCCGTGAAGAATGATATCTTGGATTTGCCCCCTCCCCCAAAAGGTTAGTAATCCATCACTGCTTTGAATATAATATTATATTGGATATTTAAATCATGTTTGTATAAGATCGTACCTGTAGAAATAAGTCTTCAGATCCCACTTTCTGTTTATAAATAATTTCATACTCTGGCGTTATTCTGGGATCACCGTCTGTAAAACACACATCACCAACAGGTACATCTTCAGAATCCCAAATATCAGCCATTAAATTTGGTTTTTCTTTTTTTGGCTGAGGTTTCTTTGCTGGGCCAATGCTGGCAGGTGCTAATAAATAAATAATTCAATTTGAAATGAAAAACTGGAATTCTTAAATGTGTAAAACATAAAAAGAAGGCTTAACATGCATGGAATGAAATAAAGAAAAATAGAAATAAATAAAACGCACTTACTTACAAATAGTTGAGAGAATTATACAATTGTAATAATCCAACAGTTTCGGAATACTGTGCATATTCCTTCATCAGGGATGGCACAAACATATAGGACATACAGACAAACATTTAGGATGGCATGATGTTGAAAGTGAGGGAAGTAAGAGGATTAAGAGAGTTTAGCAATAGTGACGGGCGTTTTGCCCGCCGGTTATTGGGTTGTAAGCTTTAAGCTGAATTATATAGAAAGATTCAGTGTAAAACATACATACACTGTCCGGCCACTTTATTAGGTACCACCCCTGCTGTGTCTCATAACAACTCTTCAAGCCGGTGGGGGCAGTATCATGGTGTGGGGGATGTTTTCTTGACACACGTTGAGTCCATTAATACTTCTGGAGGCACGTTAGGATGCTAGAGCGTACCTAAACATCGTAGCTGATTGAGTGCAACCGTACATATTAACAGTTTATTCTCATGCAGATAGCTATTTCTAGCAGGATAATGTGCCAGTGCACAAAGCCCGCATTGACTATGGGGTGGTTTGAGGAACACGACGATGAGTTTTCCTTACTGCAGTGGCCCGCTCAGTCCCCGGATCTCAGCCCGATTGAAAATTTGTGGGATTAGCTAGAACGGGCTGTTCGCTCCAGGCCTACACCTCCATCAAATCTTCAGGAACTGCGTGACACTCTCATGTCTGCATGGTACACAATACCTCAACAACGTTTTCAGCATCTTGTGGAATCCAGGCCTCTCCGAATTCAGGCTGTTTTGAGGGCTACAGAAGGTTCAACATGCTACTAGGTAGGTGTACCTAATAAAGTGGCCGAACAGTGTATAATTCAGTGGATAAATAATATATATATATATATATATATATATATATATATATATACACACAAATAAATATAACTATAATCAGGTTATAGTAATCCCCCCTTTGGATCATTTCAATAATATGATTTGGTAGACAACGATAAATTTGTATTGGGTTTTTTTTGTGTGTTTATTTGATATAGGCTATCATTTTTTGTTACTGACATTTGCTTTGATATGAATCCAATCAAAACATATCTAAATACAGTAACTCCCGATTATCTGCGGGCGGCTTATCCGCGGACCTCTCCTGTTTCCTTTTTTTTTTTTTTACTGTACAGCAATAAATTACGGAATTAAAAAAAAATAGAATAAGGTAAACAATAAAAGAGGCTAACAAAGTAAGTGAAGACAATTATAGACAAACAATTTAAAGGAGCATAGGCCGGCAGGTTACAATTTCGGGAGAGCCTTCGCGTAACAATAAAATTTATAAATAAATAATTTAAAATAAAATAATTGTTTATAATGTATGTACTGTAACTATATGTATTGCCATTGTAATGTAAATAAAACATGTTAAAAGCATTTTTGTGTTGATTTTCGTCCAATTTCGGATTATCCGTGGAATTCGCTTATCCGTGTCTGTCGCGCCACCCAATTCCGCGGATAATCGGGAGTTTACTGTATTTCTATAAGCGTTTTTATATTCTACAATAAAAGTAATAAGCAGGGCCGTAGCTACCACCGGGGCAGCAGGGGCAGTGCCCCGGGGCCCCCGAGCAAAGGGGGCCCCCGAACGAAGGGGATTTTTTTTTTTACGAAACCATAATCACTTGTTGCCCCGGGGCCCCCAATCCTCTAGCTACGGCCCTGGTAATAAGATTCATTAGAAAAGTAATTTTCTCTCGACTGATTTATTATGTATCCATTGTTAGATGATAAAATGTAATTTTATGCTTGAATTACAAACAATGGACTATGCAATTTTAATGAGATTTTTCCGCTTTTGTTAAAACTGCTTTTGATTGAAGTGAATTATCATGTCGTAATTAGGCTACACAGCAGTTTTAACTACTACATTTTTTTTATAATTATATAGTCTTTAGATTACGAAAATCAAATAATAGCCCACAGGAAATACTAAAATACTTTTTTTTTTTTTTTTAATTCTTCTGCAGAATGAAAAAAAAGAAGAACGGGCTTAGTAAGTTATAAAGTTGTCAGAACTAATCTACATTGAAAACTTCAAATCTATTGCTAATATTTTTACAAGTACTGTAATTTCTTCATTCTTCTTCAAAATATTTCGTTATTGAAATAAACTATGATTAGAAATATTCAATTTATTTGTTAAAGAACTTTGGCACGAGATTAGTTATTGTTGAAATTACTTCCTTTATTTAAAAAAAAAAAAAAAAAAAAATCTTCAGATGGCTATTACTAAGACTTGTTCAATTAATATGTCAGTAAATGCGTAGATAAAGTTAGTACCGTCATGTAATGATTCAAAGCGGTAATCTTAGGCTCTTAGTTGTCTTATCTACCGCTCTGTCAATGGTAGCGCTGCAGTCGAGCGTTAGACAAAGAATGACATTAGAAAACTATTAATTCAACTGAAAAAGAATAGTGATAGCATTAATAAACATAGTTTACTAACTGTAAATTCTAATTAATAATAATTAAATAAAAAAAATGCTATAATCAAAGCAACATATTCCTGATATCAGGGGTGCAGAACCTTAGGAAGTCAATATTTTTTTATAAAAGTTCTAATGGAAGGCCGCAGAGCCCCATCCTCCAATCTCTCAACATCTTACTAATTAATGACTTGATAATGTCATTTATAATAATAATTATAAATGATACATGTAATTTACATAAATGTCTTACTAATTAATGATTTGACAGTGCCATTTATAGTAATAATAATAAATGTAATTTACATAAACTTTAAATTATCAAATAATGGGCCAGTTATGTTTCATACCAACATTCCAATAGTATAGTCTGAGACAGTTGCTATTGCAAGTTATGACATTTTTCAATGTATCTGTTGGCAGCATATTCTTCAATATTTACCAAGCTTCTGGAGCTACGTAATTGGTACTGATCTAGATTAATAAAGTCCTTTCAGTTCTGTCAAGGTTTTTGATTTTACAAACTGCGTTTAGTCATTTCTTTTGTAAATCTTTCAAACCAATCAGAAGCAGCCGATAATATGAACAGATACCTGAAAAAAGTTCACGCTTTTCTTCATTGATAAGTGATACCTGAATTTATTTCATCAAAAGCTTTATGAAAGGCAGGTTGAAGTGTTGAAAAATCGCTAAAATTGTTGATGATGGCACTGATATTCTAATGCTATTGACTATTCTCCCGATTCTCGCAATTTTTGGTAAAATTTAGTGAAATATAGCTCATATGTTTCTCCAAATAGTATGAAAAAGGATAATAATATTTCCCACATATTAAAATTCTAACAATCTACCAGCCCACTGCTGGCGCCTTCTATCAATATCTGCTGTCAACCGGCAGTTCGGGGTTTTACATGTTTTTTTTTTGTTTTTTTTTTTGTCGTGTACTAACACTAAATTGAAATTTTTAATTACACATTAAAGAAAAGGTCCACATCTGAAGAACGAGAGAGATGTAAAAATAAACAAACAAGTAATAGATGCAAAGATCATAAGCAGCTGCAATTCTAAATTGTGCTAAGCCTTAGACAAACACGCATTTTCGAGGACTGTTTTAAATAAGTTTATTTAAAAGCTCAAAGCCTTATTGATTTAACTAATTCGGCCGTGCGTTCCACAATCCAACCCCCCCCCCCCCAAAAAAAAAGCTGATACTTTCTCATGCAAAGCCCTTAGACCAAAGATGGATACCTATGGCTCTTGAGTCACATACAGCTCTATAAGGAATGATGTGCGGCTTCTGAAACTTCTACCTCGGTTATGTATAAATTAGGTATTTTTTTATAAGGCTTTATTTTGTTTCTTTTTTTTTTTTTTTAGCAAGTTTGGGGGTCTGTAGCTCTTTGTGCTTTCAATTTATTGAAATTGAAAAAACAAAAAAAACCTTAGTAAAAAGGTTGTTTTTGCCTAAACCTGCTTCACAAGAAACTGCGACAATACCGTAAGTCAGTTGTTGTTGATCAAGATTACGTCATTCTAATTATATAATTGCTCAATAATTAACATAGCTTCCCGGACTTTTCTAGCATTAATAAAATTAACAATCGTATTGCTGACCTTTCCAACCCCTTGTACATTAATTTTTTGCATGACCCTTTTAAAATTTTCAATACCCCGGTATACCCATTCTACAGCCGGATACTGTTATTTTCACGATATATGACTGTGAAAAACACGATAAATTCTTACAGTGTATATAAGGAGTACTTAAACAATGATTGGGATAACTAATTTTAATACAAGGATTGTAAATTCTTTCCAAAGTAATTCTGATTGTTTCATCAGTAAATCCAGTTTTGTATCCGCAATCCTATACCAATTTTCTCATAATGTTAATGTCATTAAAAAAAAAATGGGAAGCTCTAATAAAGCTCTTCTGACAGCCACCGCAATTGTGTTCTTTTTAATCCAATTGGAACTGCCGAGTTTGTGTGTGTTACAATACTCGCATAAGTCTAACACAGTCGTACGAATGGAATCATCATATCAACATACTAATACATCAAAAATGCAATTTGGAATCAATTTCCTCCTCACATGTAAACTGGATATTCTCACTGATACAATTAAAACTGTTCACAATATTTATTAACATTCGCCTCCTTATTAACAATCAAAAAAGTATCATCGACATCATAAGCGGAACTTCAGCATTTTGATTTGGGGGGGGGGGGGCAAAAAAATCTAAATCACTCGCAAACCTTAAAGTATTTTAAATTACCACTGAAGGTAACTTATAGATAATTTAATTCATGAGAAATTTATTAGTTAAAACTGAATAATGCTTGCCGACTTATATTTATTCCTTTCCCCTCAAAATATTGGGGGGAGGAGGGGGATTAATTTTCTCCCTTCCAAATTGCGCCTATGATCGACATATCTCCTACAAAAGAAAATATTACCGCTCACCTCCGGAATGGCCATCGCTTTCATTATCAATGAAGGCCATGACCATTTGGACGAAAACAGCCGAATGGATTCTGATAGCCAATTGATTAAAAAGAACGCAATTGCAGTGGCTGTCAGAAGGGCGTTTATATACAGCTTCCCATTTTGATTTATTTTTTAATAAAATTAGCATTATTAGAAGATTGGCAAAAGATTACAGATACAAAATTGGATTTATTGATGAAATAATTAGAAATACTGTACTTTGGAAAGAATCTACAATCCTTGTGTTAAAATTAGTAATTGCAATCATTATTTAAGTATTCCTTATATACCAGGAGTATTTGAAAATGTTAAAAGGGTTATGCAAAAATGTACAGGTAGTTGGAAAGGTCAGCAATACGGTTGTTAATTAACACAACAATACAATAAAATATGTATACAGTAAAACCCCGATTATCCGAGTTTCCGCTTTAACCGAGCTATCAAATATTTCTAGGATTTTTTTTTTCGCAAATTAATCTTCGTTCGTGTAGTCATATGACCCCCTACCTGGAATTGGGGAATGGTTTCGACTCCAACAATCCTGAGTTATCCTTAAAAAAATGCCGAAACATTGTTGCAGAAAAACGCCAAAGTAACGTAAAACAAAAAACAATTAAGAACTTTTTTAAGTAAAAGAACACATTTAAACCTAGACGATTTATTTACTATTTTCGGTTTAACCGAGTTTTTCGGTTAACCGAGTTAGTCTTGGTCCACATTAACTCGGATAATCGGGACTCTACTGTACTAGTATATTTGTAAGAGAGCTGAATCTATCCAAAATATTTGTTTTTTCTTTTTTACTTATAATGACATTTAGTACACTCTTACATTTAGTTTTGTGACTAGGCCTATGCTGCGAGCTCACTGTATATAATTGCATTCTAGATTTCAGGGGAAACACATCTATAAATCCTCTGACTATTTTAAGCTCCTGAAAGACGCCTTATATCCCCGGTTTGTCTATCTGTGGACACATATCCCACAATGGTTCGCAACGGCTTCTGTTAGCTCAGTTGTAAGTGGCCTGAACGTTAAAGTTTGTAGGTGGCCTGTTAGCTCTGTTGGTTAGAGCGTCGTGCTAATAACGCGAAGGTCGTAGGTTCGATCCCCTCATGGGCATTTTTTTTTCTTCATTTTTTTCTCCATTTTAAATCTTTTCACAGTTTCTCAACTTAAGTTATTTTTTTTTAAATCATTATTAGGAATTCAGTGTATTAACAAGGTTTGAGTTAAGAATGACGATTATTCCATATAAATAGGGGTGGGTAAGATAGCAAGGGGTCACAAACAGACTCGCGCGAGCATTTTCTAGATCAGCCCGGCGCAGTCTATTCTAAAGTAAAGGTGACTCAGAAGCCGTTGCGAAGCACTGTGATTGGTTTACTAATCACTATCCCTACCTTGTTTTATTATTATTATTATTTGCCAAATATTCCTGTATTTTACTTTTAGCAAAATTTCATGAACATGGTCAGACAATTTATTTGACTTGTCTTTCTGAGAAAGAGATTTGTTCAAAAAAGAGTAAAAAGTAATTCTTTATCAGTCTCAAAGTTTAATGGTGTGTAAGCACTGAAAATGCTATTTTCGATATGTTTCTTATCTTTAGTATTTATAAATAATACTTACTAGTATTTGTGGTTTGATTAATTTCTTCTTCTGAATCTGATTCTGGTGGATGAAGAAGTTCAGACAATTTCCGAATATCACCCAAGCTCACGGTTTCCATATTTACTATTATTAAAAATAAATAAAAAGTATATGTTGATTAAAAGAACTGAAATCGAAATCTCTTATAGAATCTATATTGCAAGTACGAGTTGAATGTAAGAAAACAGTAGCGTAACTGGAGGGGAAGGGGACTGAAGCATTGTAAGAGAGAGCGCAACAAAATGGAGATACTACTGTTTGTTTTTTTGTTTTGGTTGGAAGATACGACAGCTACTTTATTTGCTTTTGGGGGGGGGGGGCTTAGGAATAGAAGATAGGACATTCGACTCTTGGGGTTGCATTTTTTTACTTGCTTCAAAAATTTTAGCTATCACGTTCTAAGAAAAGTAAAAAGCTGTTTAATATGAAAACAATTATTTTAAACAAAATATAAGTAATAATAAATAAACGAATGTATCAGGATATTTCTAAGAAATTTCTTCGCAAGAGAACTATACGCTGTATAAACATAAAATGTTTCTCTAAAATCCTATCTATGTTGAAATCAAGTTATGCTATTATTATATTTTATATCAACTTTGTCGGTACCAGGCAGCGTTGGTCTGGCTGCCTCATAGGCCCGCGGCTGTTATGGGTCTTGGACCCTTGGGAAAGATACTACCCCCTTACCTCTCCCCTTCTTCCGCTTACGGCAAAGTATTTTTCAACACTAGCTTCAAAGGTGAATAATGTATTTGATTTAACGTACATATCATTTATAGATAAGGACATTAGTTAAAAATAGTACATATCTTTTACTAGCTCAAAAAAAGGTATGTAAAAAATTAACTAAGCAAATGAAGCATAATTCATTTATTGTGTATTTATTTTTAGAATAGCAATAAAAATCATACATTATGTTATGATAAAAAAAGACATCTTTAGTAAATAATATCAATGTTAAAATATAATTAAAGACGAACCAATAAGAAATTGTTGTGGAATTAAATTAACTGTCAATTGTATTCATTTGTTTATTGAGGATACAACTAAAGAAAATACTGGATTATTCAATATTAACTTGTATAGAAAAATTACAAAACACATCAGTACAATAACTTCAGTTTCGTGTAGGGCGATAGGTTGATGAGTCCTCGGCCTCCCTCCTTGCAGGGGAGGGTCATCCTTTCCGTCACGGACTTGAGGTGGTACATGTTGTGTTTCGTGAATGTAGTGTGTGTTGTGCCTTGTAGTGCTTTGAGTTCAGTGTTTGTCCATGGGATTATGCCGAAGGAGTATGTTAGTGTGGGTACTGCAGAAGTGTTGATGGCTTTAATTTAATTTTTGGTTTTGAGTTGTGTTTTGAGGATGTTGTGAATGTGAGCACTGTATGTGTTCTTGAGTGCAGTTTTGATGTTTGCTTTGTCTGTGATGTGCGCTTGCTGGAAGCCCAAATACTTGTAGTCTCTCCCTCTTCTATGGATTGGATGGCCAACCCATGGTCCAGTTCAAAACCTTCCAAATTCGTAGTCTTCCCGCGTTACATGTGGCTTAAGGCCATTTGTCAATTCCAAATTCCGTTCCAATGTCTTTGGTGAACTGTGTAGTGATTTGTAGTAGATTAGTAAGTTGTGTGTTGGTTGTGGCGTATAATTTAATGTCATCCATGTAGTGTGTGATTTTGTGTGGTGTCAGAGTGCCTGAGATAAGCTTAGAAGGTAAAAGCTCCAATTATGGACACTTTAAGGAGAAATTTGTACTGTTTTTGAAATTGTACTAATACCTGTGAAAGTTATATCATTTGATATGCTACAAGTTAAGATCCTGTGTTTAATCGATATTTTTCCTATCTTAAAACTAAAATACTGAAGTAAATTACAGAGATATAACTGAATAAAAACTTCGTTACTTTCATCCAGTAATGGATCACAAAAATCTAGTGATGGACACCCAGTAATGAACATGAATCTAGTCATGAACACCTAGTATGAGGAACCTCTAGTTATGGACGAAAAAAAAAAATCCTAGAAATATTTGATAGCTCGGTTAAAGCGAAAACTCGGATAATCGGGGCTGGGATAATGGTTGTTTTACTGTACCTACATCATTTTTTATTAAATGTCCTTTACTGGTAGAAATTATCAAAACAATTTTTTTCAACTAGGTTGTGATACAGTAAAAGAAACACAACTAAACAAGTTCAAAATTCAATGAAATTTTAATAGAAATAAGTTTCGACGTCTATCGGCGTCTTAATTTCATGATAAAACCAACCAATAAAGTATGGTTAAAATTAAGTAACTAAACTGACAAGTCAAATTTTCTGCTTACCTCACTACCAACTTCACTAAGAAAACCGCATAAAATATTTTTTCAACCGCACGAACACTTGTTACTTTTCGTCATTTCTTTTCAAATTGGCCGATTTCAACAAAACGTCAAATTTTGATCATTCGATGACTTTTGTCTATGACAGAGTGTTGCCAGTGTATAAAAACTAAGTCCAATTCTTATATTAAACGATTTGTTTTTTTTTTTTGTCCATTACTGGCTCCTTGTCCATTATCGGTGTCTTTACCTTAGCCGTGTTTTGTGTTGTCTACCATGTGGCTTAAAGGATTCAAAGGGAGGCAGAACCAAGAGGACTCAAGGAGTCTCCCTGGAAACTTTATGGGAACGGAGAGTGTAGTGATGGAAGATTTGTAAGCAGGGATCTGTAGAATTGTTTTTCATTGTATTGAAAAGTATGTTGTTTGCGCAGAGTGCACTGTTTGTATCTTTGTAATCTTTTTGCAAGTGCACTCAGTTTTTATTTCATTGTGACGAGATGTTCCTGAACCTGGGTATGATGGTTTGAGTGTGAAGGGCGAGTGTTTATGCGTTTGAATATCTTCCTAACCTTGGAAATTTCTTGCACAGTATTGTGTGAGCTTGAATATGTATCCTCTAAGGTCGCTGATGCGGCCCTCGAGACGACATCTCCAAATGGGGATGTATTCTTGTGATCGTGCAGTGGGAGGTATGTGGTGTTGTTTGATCCCAAGTGCCCGAATGGTTCCCTGTGCTACACAGTACAGTGTTGTGTGTATGTCTTCTAGTGTTTGGATATTGATATTGGCAAGATGTTGTGGAATAGTGTGTGTGTGTGTTGAGATGGTGTATGATTGTGGAGTTATTTTGGTGTGTGTACTTTGAGGAGTTGCAGCCTGAGTGTGGGGTCTGTGCCAGTGTATTTTGCTAGTGCAGTGTAGAAATGATCATGTGTGACTTATAGTATGTCAGTAGTTGTTCTGATGGGACATGTGTACTGTGGGGAATAGTTTGTTTCTGTGTTTGCCGTACAGGTAGGGTCTTCCAGTGGGGTGTGTTGTGATTTCTGTGGACGTCTGCAACTTTCTTCCTAATTTGTGCAAGTGTGGATGGGGAACAATACTGTTAACTTCTATGGAACGTCGCTGATCCACTACCTGCTGTTCACTAAGCCCTAATGATGGATAACGTGTGGTGAATGCGTGGTGTAGTGGCTGTATGTATCTTGTGAGATGAGTCCCTAACTGTGTAATGGTGTAGAAGTCGCGCATGACCATTGCATGCGCTGGCGCGGTTTGCCAGTCTTGCTGATCACCTGCTCCAACACAGACGAAACACTTCCGACCGTTCGGGCTGGATGGTGCTGCCCGGGCATCGTGGTCGCCAAACTACAGAATGGGATGCCACTTTCTCCACCACCACATGCGAGAGACTAGTATATTTTCGAACGTATGCCTCTGCCAAACCCCCGAACGCGGGTGACTTTATCCCGCGCCACACCCTATGCAGCATGATCAACACTACAGCAAGACCTCATCATAGATGGTAGGACCCTTTAGCCTACCTTAAAGCTAGGATAGCCCCCTCCCGTCCGTGCAGAGGTATGGTCCATAGACGCTTATATTATTATTATTATTATTATATCGTAAAAGTTTCAAACCATGGGTTTCCCCAGCAAAGACAATATGACATTATTATTATTATTATTATTATTATTATTATTATTATTATTATTATTATTATTATTTCATTAGCTCTCTTCCTGAAACTAATAAAAACTTCAGTGTAAAGCTTTGAGTTCTTCATTATTTTCTTTCTTTTTTTTATTTCTGATGATAATTTCCGAAGCATAAAACATAATGTGGACTTTTGAAATAGGAATGAATGACAGGTCAAGAAATCTCATATAAATTATAAAGCATACAGAAGCAAGATTCTGCTATTGCCCGCGAATTTGAGAGCACTGGTATAATAGCTGAAAGTCGTTGGATGTCGGCAGCACAGAATCCTAGAGATTTCGGATTGATGAAGCATTTTTTCCCCCTCTTCAAATTCCACAGGCGGGAGAACGGAAGGGCTGAACTCTGAATTTAGGTTAGAAAGGACCTCTTTTGTTTGCTCCATTTTGTTTTTGACTGCAGAACTCTTATAATATTAATAAACAACTTTTAATGAGGAATTAGATGAAATTAATTTACACTGTAATGTTTTAATTGATATGTTTTAAAGAAATCGGAATCTGTAATTATAGATTCTTATAAAAAACCAATGATTTGTAAAAATATATCCTACAGTGTGACCGACAGTAGGGCTATATAATAAGCATGTTTTAACTTACTTTTCTAGGAATGTCGTGAGGCTTATCAAAGCAATTAGTAAATCAGCGTGTTGTGTGTGTTTCCCGCATAATAACTTTTGAACCGCTTG
This sequence comes from Thereuonema tuberculata, assembly GCA_023159025.1. NCBI lineage: Eukaryota > Metazoa > Arthropoda > Chilopoda > Scutigeromorpha > Scutigeridae > Thereuonema > Thereuonema tuberculata. Next base: position 265,345,541 of record JAFIDM010009631.1, on the reverse strand, counting down.
ATGGATTTCCTTGAAATTTGGTATGAAAATTTAAAGATTAGATACAATCTAAGTTTTATATTTGAAATCTTTCCCAAGTGGATTCTTGTCGTGAAATTATGCGCGAAGGCGATAAAAATTCCCATATAAAACAATACTAAACAATTGAATTTTTATGATCTCTTAAACAATAGGAGTTTATCTCCTATTTTTACTTAATTCATTTGCGCGTAGTTTGAGATGACTAAAAGTAATCGACTTTAGACAATTTAAATAAATAATGCGGATTTAATTATTTGTTTGTTTGTTTTTTAAATTTGTAGGCCTACTGTTTGTATTCAGTGCAATTTGGAAATAAATGTAGGCTTTTCGTTTCTGTCGTTGTCACGACTTTAAAAAAATATAGGTTAGGTGTATTTCACTGGGGTCCACTATGGGCCATTGGGGCGCTGGAGGTAAAAGGCTCCCAACGTTTACGTAACCCGCGACTAGGGTAAGGTCGGTTGGTCTGCCCAACGCTCGCCCGCCAAAAAAAAAAATAAAGAAATTTTAAGGATACCAGGTTTTAAGTTTTTTCAGGAATTTTTTATTTTATTTTTTTGGCCGTATCTCCGATAGTTGATATAAAATGTCGTAATAATGTTGGTCATTTTTAATTAAAAATTATGAAATACGAAAGCTGTAAAATATTGTAAATTACTATTTATATTAAAATACGCTTTATTAAGCTCATATCTAAAACATTTTTTTTTAAAAATTAACTATCGTTAATGTTTTTTATATATAAAATTATTAAATATTTACTGTTTATAACTGTTCAGAATTTACTGTTTTCTGAATCAAAAGAAGAAACTGGCAGTGAATTAAAATATTCTAATCGAATGTGTATTTTAAAATATTACAATGATCCATTGGTAATTTTTAAAATAATTTATGAGGAACGTCAAGTTTTAAAAAAAATAATAAATATATGTGGATATTTTATTTAATATTATTTTTTTGAAATAAGAATTAATAATAATCTATAGCAATGTTAACATATTTTGTTTTTGGACACGTTACTAGTTTACAATATTAAAATACTTACGAATTTGTAGGCAAAAAGATTCAATTAAACTATGCTAACGGACTCTGTTTATTCGGGATCTTGGAGTAGGTCGTTGCTAGGATACCGTCTAGAAAGTCGGGAAAAATTTACACAGCAAAATGTTAAAGCGTTGTTAGTAATCAACTTCACCGTCAGATGCCGCTCAAAGCACCGAAGTCTTGAAGCAGAAGAGAAGGTAGATTTTATATTCTAGTCCACGTGTGGATTTTCAAAATACGATGGCAGATCAAGTTGGTGAGGAGAAATTGAGTAAAAAGTAAGTAGATGTCACGAGCCTTCTCTTATTTTTAGGAGCCATACGGATTCCAGCTTACTAAAATAGGTTTTTAAAGAGAAAATGACACTTCTTTTTGTTTGATCGCAGATGTGATCACTTTTTCCGGGAACTCCTCGATTTTCTTTATCTCAGTAAGGATTTAAGAAGTTGAAATCTATAAATTACGTACTCGGTTACAAATTAGGTATATATATCGAAATTCTAAAACAAAAAGTAAGGAAAATAGAAACACACCGATTAAAAATGTAAATGTAATAGATCATATCTGCATTTGAAAAATTGTCAAGTTTCTGTGTAGGTATGAAATATGACAAGACTAACATTAAATATCAGCTTCTAAAGAACAATAAGAAATTCACGTTCATAATACATTTTTGATATCTACATTATTATTTTTATCATCATTATTATAATGAAAATCTACCTTATTATTATTTTAATTAAAGGAATAGATAAGTAATAGGTTTTTGACGTTGAATAAAGCAAGATGTTCACTAAAGGCTGGGACTCAATAGTACGTCTGCTTCCCATCTGTTTAAATAATGACATACCAATATGTTTCTCTTGTCAATAACATCGATGATTTCTTTGATTTTTGAACATTCGTCTAATATAAGTGCTCTTCTTCTGTAGAAATCGTGGCACTTTTTAATGATATTTGAGAAGAGATAATTATGATAAATAATTAAACCACATTGCATCATCTCTCATTCATCCAACCATTCAGTTTTGATTAAGAGTTTAAATTGAAAGTGGACTTTTCACGCTCAACAAGAATTATAGAGGAATCATTAAGATAACATTTTTCTTCAAATTATATATCTTTTTCCCTTTTAATTTATTAATATCTGATAAATCCACGACCTCTAAACATTAATATTTTTAATTGGTCTTTTCTTAAACAAACAGTCAAAGTTCATTTGGGGTAAGCTTTAAGATGAATATTCCAGCAACCAGATGGCGCCCAAACTAAGCTTACCTGCTTTGCGTCGAATCATATACGCCGGTTATTTATTGTTGTAAAGAAATTTCAAATACTGTTATACTGTGGGTAGGGCAAATGAGTATACGAAATATCAAACTCGGACGACAGTGTCCACCAAATCCTGAAGATGTTTCTTAAAACTGATCCGTATTCGAACTTTTCTAGCTATTACTAGATTAATTATTTATCAAGTTAATATATTGTTTAGAAAGTAAATTCGTTTCTTCGCGAATTCTCCTGTAAATAATTTTCTACATACAATGTTTAAAATCAGTTTCAGAATGAAATTATTTTTATATTTCTTTTGATTTGCATAAAATTAATTGATAATTAATTAAGAACAGCAGTAATAATTTTAATATTGTTTATTGTTCCACCATTTTGTTAATTTCCACTGTAATTAACTAACTTTATTTATTTATTTTTTTGTGGTTTTCAAAACGAAATCCTACATTTTCTTTGTTGCAACAAATAAGAATAAGTGAATCACTGTAAAAACCTGTCATGTGTGATTTTCATGCTATTTATCAGGTAACATTGCGTGTTAGAATTTATAGCTTTTTCTCCAGCAAGTATGACTTTTATTGCGGAAGATGTGAGGGAGGGTGCCAGATTTCTTTCTAAGTCTTCATTTTATTTTTCAGATAATGTAAGATAAATAAAAAAAATTAATATATAAAATTTCCAAATTTTATAAGATTATATATAATCAAATCATTTTGAAGTATCTATGATAAATCTAAGGGGAAGCCACAAACCCAGTAGTAGTCCTTTTCCCCTTAAATGCGTAACTGCCTCCAAACTTACTTTCTGCTGTAATGAGCAGAAGTTACAGTTTTGTGTTTTATCAATCTTTAATGCATTTGATCTCATTGTAGTAGAATTTTCTTCTCTCTTATAAAAATTAAAACCCAGTTCTTGTTTCTAATTTTGTTTCAGACTTCCCTATCATTGAATCCTAGGTTATCCGAATTATGTGTCTACAACTATGTACATGTAGTAATGGCAGATATCTTACTTTACTGCATTAAAATATAGATCTTCAGTAATCTTTTATGTATCATTAATCAGGATTTCTGTTAGGAGAATTGAAATCCAGTAGGCCAGTTTAAGAATACCTTTCAAAATTATAGGATCTCGGATACATAGATATATCAAAACAGTATTAGCTTTTCAATAGCACTTTAAAAAAATGTAAGTTACTATGTTCTATCATTAACATTAAAAAGAGGTAATTTGAATTTCGCTCTTTAGGATGAGGCTTACTTGATGTTCCAATGATTTGGAATAAAGGCTGGGGCCGCCTTTGGCCACTTATTTTCAAAGGACAGTTTATTTCTACAACATTAAAAAGGAGCTGTCCAGTGGTTGCCGGATTCAAGACGAATGTACTTGATTTATCAAGGTTGGTGTCACTGCCTAATTTTTAGAGGGCTTCGTTTTTTTAAGATTATTTTTTTTCTTACCTTGGTAGTAGAATATTAGGCCATATATTGTCAAGACTCAAATAAACCCTTTTGTTTGTAAATAGGAAGATTTTAAATTTTTAAAAGAATAATCAGATATTTTTTTAAATGTATTAAATCACTTTCATTAGTATTTTTCACTCATTTGACATACACTGTACTTGATTTTTAGTGTTGAATTTATGGAGTGAAGGTAAAAATTGCAGGAAATTACTGTAATTAATGTATGTGAAAATGAAACAGGAAATAATTCTGTTATCAGAATTACACACACATTCACCTTATAGATTACTTTTCTTTTCTTTTTTTTAAATAACATTGACTTCTATTTGATTGTTTTCCATTCTTTTCAGTTAAAACATGCAAATTGTATTGCTTCATACAGGACATAATATGAATTTATTTCTTTTTTTTTTTTCCCTGCTGATTCTTTACAAAAAAGTTGTATCATTTACTTTGAATAATTTAAGATGACTGTAAAATAAAAAGCTGGTGATTTCTGCAAATTGTATTTAGTATATTAATTATTATAATTAAAACAGCAACAAGTAATTGTTTCCTGTATTTTTTATTATGAATTTTTAAAATTGCTTTTATTGTATAAATGATTCATTATTGTTTTCCTTGAAGGTTAAAATGTATCACTAGATTTCAAAATTGAAATTAAAAAAAACCCGACAACTTTGATATTTTTAAAATGTGGTATTATAAACCCCTGAGATTTCTGTTAAATTTTTCAATTTCTAAATCATTTCCTTATCAGTGGAACCATCGTTTCTGGGTTATTGTCTGTTGTCAGTTGAGATTACCAAGTTACCAAATGGTCCAGAATTGATGGGGGGCAACTAAGCAGAACAGAATTAAACTGGACGTTGGCTCCCACTATTGTTTGAATTTAAAAATAAAAAAAAATCATACGTACAAAGCGTCCACTTACTTTTTTTTTTTTTTTTTTTCAATTCAAACATATTGATCCATTATTTGGTCTAACCCTCATGCTTCTGTTTTATATTCAGTTATTTTATTAAATAATAAATTATGTAGAAATAATTATAAGATGAATATCATTATTTTATCTTGATTATCAGAGATATTATTATACTTTTAACGTTGAAAACAATGCTTGTTATAATTTCAGTTTTTTCTTAAACAGAACTTATGTTTGTGTTTTGTTTTATTTTTCCTTATTTTTATTATAAAATTCTCAGTAATTCCTCAGGTCTACAATGTAAAGTTAATCTAAACTCTCCAATTATTATTATTATTATTTTTAATGTTTGTCTTTGTGTGGGTCATTCTCATGAAAAGAGACATTTTCACTTCAGATGATATTGTTTTTTTCTCCATTGTATTTTTTAATCCTACCATGTTTTTCTGGTACCTTTTATTGTTTATAATGATGCCAGCAAAAAAGTTTACTAACTAATTTTTAAAAAAATCTTAATGTAAAAAAGTTTACCGCCATGGAATTGATGCGTAAACTCCATGGAGTTGACAAAACAGACAGAATATCTCTATTTTCACAATTTTATTTTAAATTTCTATCAAGAGTATATAATAATTATATGATATTTGCTTTAAACATTTATATTTTGATTTTTTCACCTTCCTAGTTAATCCTTCATGGAGTTTACAAAAAAATTCCACTGAGTTGCCTAACCATAGTAAAACAATCATTTCTTTTCATTGTAGTACATATTTTTGGTTTGCTAAGCTGTTTGTTCACATGGTAGAGATAATTACAGTACAAATTTAAAATTATATATAAAATGTTATAATTTTATAAAAAGTTAATCAAAATCAAAAGATACTTTTAAACATATAAAGAAGTTATCAAGGATATTGCTTAATTGGTGAAAAATCTGAAATTATATTTTATTTAAAGAATAAAAGTCATTAAAAATCAAGAACATATAACTTGTGTAGGATTTCAAGAAGATTTCTCCATTCTCTAAAAACACTTTCAGAAGAAGAAACTGTCGAAGTAGACATCTTGCAGGGCTGCCATTGGCTACTAAAAAGCAACTATTTTTGACCTTAAACGACTATGGTGACTTTTTTAAGCAAAAACAGGCCCAAAAGTGACTCTTTTCAAAAAAAGTGGCAACTTTTTTAAGTTTGAGGCGCCTATTTTAAAATATTTTGCAATAAATTCATTTTCAAATAACATCGGTAACAAAGATAGCAACGGAGATTTCGAATGTCACTAGTGTCCAATCTGATAGCGAGGAGATTATGTCATACATTTTCGTTAATATCTTGTCAAAGTGGTGTTGTCACAACCCACATCACATTTCAAAGAGCCCTTTGCTATGGTCCATTGTTTTGGTTTTAGCATTGGCAACAGTTAGTCAGGCTGGTTTTTATCGTGGTTTTTCTTTAAGAAAAAGACCCAAAAAATAATTAAAAAAATTATCAGAATGCATTTTAAGACTTCAAAAAAGACCACCTTAGGGATTTTCCCCCCGTATTTTTGAGAATTTTAGGAGAAACATTAAGACAAAAAAAGTTGTATTTTTGAGGTTCAGACTGCCATAGGCCACATTGCACCCGATGTCAAGGGCTTCTAATTGGTTCACTCAAAAGCCATTCTCTAATAGCAAAATACTGATATTATGTACTGAAACTCATTTTCTGAAGTAGGATTGTAGAAGAATAAATAATTTTATCCATTCAGATAATAAAAAAAAGCACGTAAACTTTGGATAAGTAAGCAATTTATTTAAAGTATATTGCTTACTTATCCGAAGTTTGTGTGATTTTGTTTTTATTATCTGAATGAATTTTTACCTCTCACACATTAAATTTATTAGTAAATAATTTTATATTTGCTAACAGTAACAAAATTATTTATTCTTCTACAATCCTACAATATCTGAAGTTATTCAGGTCTTTGTTTTAATTGACAGTTATTATAAAAGGTAGGACAAAAAAAATATTTGTTTTATTATTGCAATAGTTCAATTTTAGTTGAAGGAAACAAAGGCTGGCTTAAGAAATCAAAGTTTTACTTTTTTCAAACATTTCGTTGATGATCTTTTCTTGATCTTGGATATGAAATTCAGGACTGCATTTAATAGCATAACTGAGGACATTACTTTCACCATCGAACTTGAAAAGGACCGTTGTTTAGCTTTTCTTGATGTCATAGTTCAGATAGTTGTTAACCAATTGGGGATGTCAGTATTTCGTAAACTGTTCGAAGCAGGATACTGATAAATTTCCATTCTAACATTCCCAGACATATGAAGTAGTAGTATTATCCATATGGCAGTCATCAGAGCGTTGAAGATCTCTTCCTCTGAAGAGATTAACTTCATAAAGTCCTTAGATAATGATTATCCTATAGAGTTTATTAACGATGTTGTTGCAAGAACAATGGATCAAACCCTAATCGGAATACTAGGAGGGTTAAGCCCACAGGATATGTCGCCATCCCATTTATTCATGGTATTTTCGGTTTTACAAAAAGAATATTAGAACAATACAATATTGCCTTAGTGGAAAAGGGGGTAACACCATCTTGCAAATATTGAAAAGAAAAGAGAGACGAATACCGCACTTGTAGGTGAATTGAAAAAGAATAACTGAATTTACATCATTAGATGTAAAGATAAGGCTTGCCTTAAAGATAAGATAGGAGAATCATGACGTGCCCTGGAGACTGTTAAAAGAGCAATTTGAACAATAACACAGCGGTTCACATTTATCAAACTGGCCATGAACTAGTTGGGGATAACCCTATCATTTTTGAGAGGGAATCCATTGAGAATAATCACCTTGAAACCCTACAGTAACAAGCTCTCTCTATTGCGATCATGGTCCCAATATTATAAGTAGTAATTTTTTTTTTTTTTTTTAGACGATTTCTAAATAGATGCTAATTTTTTTTTTCTCTTCTCTTTCTGTCTCCTTTATTGGGCATATCCATTTTAAGAGAACCTTTATATATTTTATTTTGCATAATTTTGGACGACCTCTACATAGGTGATGGATATTTTTTTTCACCTTTATTAAAATCGAATTTAAATGGACCGATATATATATATATATATATATATATATATATATATATACATACGTATTAGTTATTTTATTTTGTATTTCTAGACGACCCCTGCATAGGTGAGATTTATATTATTTATTTTTTCATCCCTAATGATGGTATGGTTGGGCTCCTTTTTACGTATGCAACTTTTATTTGTATATGGGAAGTGATTGGTTCTTTACCCAGTTCCTTTCGGATTAATGGAGGTGATCTGATCTGCTGCTTGGTTAGTTTTCCTTTATAATCTGATGATCCTGCTTCTCAGTTCAGACATTGACAAAGGGTCCTGCAATGGACCCGAAACTAACTTTTTAAATGTCATTTATTTCACAAGTGTTTTTTTAGATGTTTGCTGTGTTAATACATTTACACATGTTAAATTTATATTAATCAAAGTTTTATTTGCTCGTAATTTATAAACTCATATTTAGTATTGTCTAGCTGTGTTTCAAAATTTCCTGTTTTACATATGCTTTTACTTTTTTATTTTTTATGAATCAGCATATAAGGATCATGGAAAAAGACTACAAAATGGGCCAGATAAGCAACTAAATTATCACTAGGAAGAGACTATTTAGGCTACTAAAGCAACTTTTTTCAATGTGTGGTTGTGATGGCAACCCTGATCTTCATATTTGATTGTTTAGTGTAAAGGTAGAGCTGAATAAATAGCTGATGAAGTTTATAGCTAACAATACTTTTCCAGAATTTTATACATCTGTATTTTATCATTATTCTTCCGGCCATCTGTTGAGCAAATTAAGTCTTCTTTTACTTGGGCTGCAACAGCTTGGAGATAAGTCTTCCCTTTACTCCTTCTGGCAAATTTTGATCCCTTGTTGGTTTTTAAACATTACTCCTTGTTTTTGCATCTTTGATATATAGTATTTAGCTGAGATAAATTTAGTTTTTGTATTTCGCAACTGCTCTTCTAATTTCTTTATTTACTAGTATGATTCCTTACTTTCTTTCGACTTGATGACTTAACGCTTGTTGGATGAAGCAGAAGGCAAAATTATGATTTTATAAATATTAAAAATATATTTCAAAAGAAATTAGTTTGTCTGACTATTGTAATTAAATTGGATATTACATGACCAAGTAACTGAGTGAAGCACCAAAAATTAAAGTATATATGATATATTCCTTGGTTTGACATTGCTTTATTTAAAGTAAAACATTACAAGAAAAAGAAAACTGTAAATCAACCCGATGGTGCCGAAAATGTTACACACTTCCATGGAGTTGATATCTATGGAATTGATGAATTTGTGCTTAGTAATGCTCTGATTAGATTAGTTTTGAGGTTAGGATGATTTCACTTAAAATTAGATATTTATACAGATAATTCCTTGCATATTTATTATACAACCAAAAACAGATTATTTTAAGATTAATTTTATATGTGCATGGTGTTGACGAGTAACAAATGTACTCTCCTAATTTTGAGAAATATAATTCACAGAACTTAACACAAAATATCATTACTCATTTAGTGCTTATACTAGTTGTAAACAACATGGCTACTGGTTCATCACATGATCATTAAGGTGGGATTCTATTGGAGCTGCACGAGTTCATCGGAGAGTTGAACTTGCATGCTACAGAAATGAGGGGAGCGTAGCCACATTCGTGGCGTAGCTATTGAAGTTGATTCAACAGGGTCGCTTCAGCCCAAGGCAAAAGAGGCTGACATTCCCGCGCTTTTCAGTCTCAATGGATTCCTTCACTAAAGTGGCAATATTTTTCTGATTTTCAATCAGAAAGAGAAACCATAATTGGCTTACTATATGATCAGCCCAAAAGAAAGAAAAGAAACATAATTTTCAGAAGAAGTACAAAAGAGCATTTTAATAATTTAATTTCATGGCTTTCATGCATGTTTTCGGTTAAATAGAACCAATTTGAGTTTCTGCTGAGCGGAATTAAGGAATTTATTAGTCCCACAGCAACAAATGCCAATAAAAACTTAATAACCGCACAAGAGAAGTTAGCTTAAAACAAAATGGACAAAATATTATTCTGGGAAATTCATTTCTGGGTCATTCCATGCCACATCACACAGACCATGTAATCCATAGTCTCAGATTTTGATGAAATTTGATACATTTTTTCTTGGTAAGGTTCTTAGTTCAAATTCCAAGTTACAGGCTTCTAGGTCTCCTGGATCCAGAGTAGCAGTACTTCAAAGTTAGCATGTTTTTCTATAAATGTTGTTGCAACTGATACTTTGCAGAGATAGGTCCATGTGAGATTATATGTTTTTACTTAATGTTTTATGACTTCTGTAAGAAACTTTTGGGTGTTTCTTATGTAAAATTCCCAGGAGATATCAAATATGTCAACAAAATTGTGATAAACCTCACACTTTTTGAGCTATGGCGTGATGATTGCTAAAATAATTTTCGAAAATGCTATTTGCCTTGAAGTGTAATATCATGAATATCTCAAATGGCAGACCAGATACAAAGGTGGACTTATACCATTGGAAAGAGCAGGAAATTTCCTTTAAAGTGATATAAAAAAAATACCCAGTGGGTTATTAATGGGAACACCATCTGCAAAGCAATAACAGTTTTTCGTCCATTAGATTTCGATCAACCTTGAATACACGTTTTTTCTTCCTTCTTTTCCATTTGAAGGAACCCTGGTTGCCAAATACTAACAAACAATTTTGGATCCATTGCTATTAATTGTTAATCTTATCAGTGATATTATTATCATCATTTCTGTATTGTTCTCAAAATGTTGTTTTTTGTGGCATTGGAAAATGGCTGAGAAGGTGCTTGACTGCTTTCTAGAGAAGCTGTATTCTATCCCCTACCTTATCAAAGGTTGGGAATTTTTCCACACTGAGTTCTCCTTCAGATGGTCCAAGGATTTACAAAGAAGGAGATTAAAGGGGGATTGGGTGTCAGGCTGACCACCCACCATCAACTTAGTCGCATTGTTTAGAAGTTTATTAATGGAGTATATTGAGGAAAACTTTCCAGTAATTAAGGACTGTACATTATTTTACAGATAGCTGTGCAGCACAGCATAAAAATCAAAACTACTTTGTAAAACTTAGCTAGCATAAGGATTATTTTGATATTTTTGCCTCTTGGTCTTTCTTTGCAACGAGCGATGGGGAATCTTGTGATAACATAGGTGGAACAGTCAAACGCATTCAGCAAGGGCCAATCTTCAACGTCCTTTTGATAGGTAGATTGTAATTACAAATGACATGGTAGACTTCTGCATTTGTATAATTCAAAATATAGTTTTATATTTAATAAGTAAAACTGAAGTTGAATGGGTGTGAATTTCATTAGGAATACATTTGCTGCAGAAACAATTCTGGCCACAAGAAGTTTTCATTATTTTACTCCTTTATCAAATAATAAAATTGCTGTAAAAGAGAAGCAGTTATGATATAGTATACACTCCGGTAGTTTACTATTCTCATTAGAGCAGTGTAATGCAAGTAGATCTGCTACATTTGCATGCCAGTTGTTATGTTGCATGTATTTACAAGTCACTTTGGTATCATAGAGAACATAAATGAAGATGAAGGTGATGCTCAGGTTTGTTTATGCATCCAAAGGGACAAGCACCATCATTTTTTTTGGTCACAATCTCATGATAACATATACTGGATACCATGCAATAACACTTTTTTATGTAAGATAGTATGTGACATCACATTACATTTCAAATCAGCACATTTTTTGAAACCAACAATACCTATTAAGAAATACATTAAAACACCTGCAATTATCCGAACTTTAAGTTCAAACAAAAATATGTTTGAATATGAGGAACGTGCATCAAAATTCTCTTCAATTTCTCATTTCTTCATAATTTGATTTGCGAATTTGTATTGAAATGTTCAATTATAATGTGAATCTTATTTTGTCCGAGTAAGGCTGGCTATTGCAAATTAGTAAAGTTCTTGGTTCAATGGTTATTCCACATGATTATGTATTCATTAGCACTCAAATCAACCTTTAAGGGATGTAACTAAACTCATTCAGTTTAGTTACATTTAAAGTATATGCACCCCAAAGAAAAATATGAAACATCTCATTGTGTGCAGCCTTGTGAATAACCAGTCCATGGCACAGCACGCCTAGCCCAACGAACTGCTGTGCATCCTATGCAATGCCCACACTGGTGCAGAAGATGCAGAGTAGATACATGAAAGTGAAATAAACGATGCAGTTTCTCTGGATGAATCAGTACCAGTAACTGAAATCAATGAATATATGACTGATTATTAATGCATGTTCATGGATTCGTCAAGACTTTTCAATGATTGGATTAATTATTATTATTATTATTATTATTATTTGATACCAAAAAGAAATTTTAATGCTAATTTTACTTTTTAACATTAAACTTTGATTATTTGATTAGATAAAAAAAAGATAAATTTAATTTCAGATTTTGTTTTCTCTTAAAATCTAACTTTCAATTATACAGTAAAACCTCGTTAAGTCGTCACTCAAGGGACCAAACATTTTTGATGACTTAAGCGGAGTGACGACTTAAGCGGAGTGGGCATTTTTGAAAGAAAAAAAAACAAAACACTGAAATACAATATTATTATGAATTGCTGTAGGATTCGGTGAGAAACACAAGATTTTCAGAAATCAATACATGCAAATGAATGAGTGGAAAATAAATTTTATACTTACCATATTTTATTTTCTTTTGCTGGCATTAAAATAATCCAGTGTTGATTGATGAATGTGCTGATTACTGGTAACAATTCGAAACACTTTGTAATGAAATGGAACTCCAACTTTTGTGCACATAGTTAATTGTATCTAAAACCGAAACTTCTAGCTTTTCGTTCCTATCCAAGGCTTTTATCATGTCCTTTACAAGCATTTTTTTGTACTTTCTTTTTAAGTTTAGAATTATCCCTTGATCTAAAGGCTGAAGAAGTGCAGTTACATTTGGAGGAAGAAAAACAATTTCGATTGCTTATAAATTTTCGGGGCTTACTCGCTATGAAATAAAGTCACACTCAGTAGCGGTCAAGAAAAATGTCGGCTACTCTTTGACAAGAGTCGCAGCGAGGTGTATGATTTCCCAAGTGAATTTCCCACGTGAAAATTCCCCGTAAAGGCTCCTTCCTATCCAAGGCTTTTATCATGTCCTTTACAAGCATTTTTTTGTACTTTCGTTTAAAGTCAAGAATTATCCCTTGATCTAAAGGCTGAAGAAGTGCAGTTACATTTGGAGGAAGAAAAACAATTTCGATTGCTTTTAAATTTTCGGGGCTTACTCGCTATGAAATAAAGTCACACTCAGTAGCGGTCAAGAAAAACGTCGGCTACTCTTTGACAAGAGTCGCAGCGAAGTGTATGATTTCCTAAGTGAATTTCCCATGTGAAAATTCACCGTAAAGGCTAGGCTTTCTTAGAGTGAAGGGGCGGGGCTGAAAAGATAGCAGGCAAAATTGAGAATAAAGATGCTTTTCGCCATTTTTGAGGGTGACGAGTTATCCGGAGTAGAATTAAATTTGGTGACGAGTAAAAGATTGTTATTTTACATTATTGTCTATGAGACCTTGTCGGGACCAAAGGAAAACGACGACTTAACGAGGTTTTACTGTATATTTGTACCCACCTACAATACTAAAAGAGATCATTTTAATTTTAGATTTTGATTCTATTTTTTACATTCTATTTAGATTATTTCATTTTTTAATACCTATCTAAATATATTTAAAAAAAAGAGTTTAAATATCTGTCTTTAAGATGTAAGCTTTGTAGGAAAAATTGCAAAATATTTAATATATTTACTAATAGTATATTAAACTATATTGAGAATTAAAATACATTCAGACTGCATGATATTGCAATGTAATATTAGGGAAGGATTCCATAAAATTGTGACAAGGAAATAAAAATAAAAAAAAATTAGCGTGACAGTTTATGGACAGCCTCTTTCATTGCAATGTTTCAACTAATAGTTTTGTCTTTGCCACATTTCTAATGTTCTTTGTTTATTGTTCAAATTAATTTCTAAGTATTCGGCAACCAGGGTTCCTTCAGATTGAAAAGAAGGAAGAAAAAACATGTATCACAAGGTTGGCCGAAATATAATGGACGAAAAACTTGTTATTGCTTTACAGATGGTGTTCCCATTAATAACCCACTGGTTTTTTTTTACATCACTTTATAGGAAATTTCCTGCTCTTTCTAATGGTATAAGTCCACCTTTGTATCTGATCTGCCATTTGAGATATTCATGATATTACACTTCAAAGTCAACAGCATTTTGGGAAATTTTTTTTAGCAATCATCAGAGCCATTTCTAGGTGTTCTGCCACCCTAGGCGAGAACTGAAAAATGCCGCCCCCACCAAAAAAAAACAAAAAAAAAAAAAACAGATTCTTCAATTCAACAACCAAAAAAAAAACCGCAATCTCATTTCAACAATCAAAAAAAAAAATGGAATCTATCCTTCGGCCGCCCTAGGCGGCCGCCTAGTCTTGCCTAATGGTAGAAACGGCCCTGGCAATCATCACGCCATAGCTCAAAAAGTATGAGGTTTATCACAACTTTGTTGACATATTTGATATTGACAGGGAATTTTACATAAGAAACACCCGAAAGTTTCTTACAGAAGTCATAAAACATTAAAGTAAAAACATAAAAACTCACATGGACCTGTCTCTGTAAAGTATCGATTGCGACAACATTTATAGAAAAGCATGCTAACTTTGAAGTACTGCTACTCTGGATCCAGGAGGCCTAGAAGCCTGTAACTTGGAATTTAACTAAGAACCTTACCAAGAACAAATGTACCAAATTTCATCAAAATCTGAGACTATGGGTTCTATTTCACATTTTTTCTGTGTGAATTGGCATGGGATGACGTATCTGTAAAATTAGGGAAATTGGAAAAAAATTCACAAGATCATAGATGAAACAAATAAATGAAATGATTACTTTTATTCTTCCTTCACCTTCTAATGTAAAAAATGCAGATGCAATAGAATTTTTTTTTTTTTCAAAATGTGACTTTTTTTAAATAACTTCCCAATAAAAATTATATTCATCAATTTCATAGGAAGAGAATTTAACTTTATGTGAAAACGTTACATTAAAACATTATTTCTAATGAAATTTATGAAATTGAAACACACATTAAAAACATTTTTTAAAAATATATTGAATCCAAGCGACCATGAAATAATTTTAAATCTTCATTATCAATTCTTTTTAAGTATTTATGTTTTCTTTTGATATTCCAGTAAGATTCTATTTTTCAGGTTTAACTTGAAATTAAGTTAAAAAAATAAAAAGTTTTATGGTGTTGTTTCATTATAACAGTTAAAAAAAAATTCATTTCTCAAACATAAATTCATCCGCTAATTAAATGATCATGAATATTAAAGTCAAATATATTTTCGAAATAATAAGTTTAAAAAAATTACAATAATAATAATAGTAATACATTATTTATATCAATAATGAGGATCTATATTTTAATTGAATTCCCTTATTTTTATAAATTTCTGTATTAGGTGTCGATTTGTAGTTATTTGTTTCCAAAAAAAAAAAAAAGGAATTCAAAACATGATTTATTTTAATATTTTTGCGATAGAAAGCTACATTTTATAAGATAAATAATCATCTATACAGGAAAACATGTTTAGTTCACAACATGGAGTTGTCTTTTGGGGTAGTTTGGATTGAGTTTTAAAAAGATTAAAAATCGATTTTTATAATTTTTGATGGACATTACAGTACAAATTATCTAATACATATATTAACATAATTAAGAAAGAAAATTAATTTTTAAAAGCATTTATGGGAAAGTAACCTAAAGTGTTCCTTTTCGTGAGAATGACCATATTCAATTTTTTATTTCAAAATTTTTTAGAAAGTATTTGCTTAAAAATTTCAGTTTGCTGACACTAATTTCAGATTAATTCTTTTTACAGCGAACTAAAAAGGAGGCAGAAAGCTGAGCAAAAGATAAAAGAGAAGGCAGAAAAGGAAAAGCAGAAACAAGCTCAAGCACCAAATGCCCCACAGAAAAGTAAAGAGTCTGTGCAGGAAGAAGAGATTTTAGATCCTACTGTAAGTATTTTGGTTTTCCTAATTCAATAAATTTTACAAAGGATATTTTAATGAATCCTTGAAAAGCTGTTCTATAGTTTAATTCACTGTTTTCCAGTTCAAATTGTCTAAAAAGGCTGAAGGTTTTGAAAAGCAGCTTGAGGTGACTAATGATATGCATAAAAATAAAACTCGAAATTAACCTATTACTAAGCTGAAGGAAAATTTTAATTGATTTAAGGAAAACAAAATTAAATGGACAAGTTTAATTTGGCATTTGAAAATTTAATGATTTTAACATTATTATTTTTCATCTCATGATCAGCTGCATTATTTTGATCCTTTCTAATGTAAAACTGTCAGTTTTTTAATAATATACTTAATAGGTTCTTGATGTAATTCATATTAATTCACAACATCAATTAAGATTAACCAATATTTAGTGAAGAAAAATGAAATGGCTAAAACATATGTCTTTCACTATTATTCAAATTATAAAATTAACCATAGCTAAAATATGCTCTATATACCGTATTTTATGGACTATAAGACGCACTTTTTTCTTTAAAAAATTGCCTCCAAAATTCAGGTGCATCTTATACTCGGATGTATTTTAATGTTAATTTTTTTAAAAAAATGCTTAAAAATTAAGGTGCGTCTTATAGTCCGTAAAATACGGTAATTAATTATCTATTGTAATTAGTCTTTGGTGATATAATTACTTCTATAATGACATGTTAATTTGGGATAGTTTTATCTTTGAGTTTTATTTAAATATACAAAATTCGAGATGTGATTTATTTACTTACTTATTTTTTGTTGTGATCCAATAATTTTGACTTATGCCTATAAGGCTTGGAGAGCAGTTAAAAAAATGACAGAAATAGAGCACTGGCAACTTGAGTTGAGATATTTTAAACAAGTTCTTGGTAAGACTAGATGAAAGAATTTCAACTTCACTAATGGATTAGTTTTGTACAGCTTATGAAGGTGAATGAAAAACAGTAAACCAGGAGAACATATTTCACAAATTGTCATTTTAGACTTTCAACTTTCCTGATAGAATAACCCTTTTTATTATTGAAGCTGTAAATTCATTCACATCCTATTACTATTAATGTGTGTAAATTTGTCTTTGGTCATCTTTCAGTTACTGTCTGGAAATTCATCTAGTAATGGTTGTAATTATTAGCATCCCTTAAAATAGTGATTTATTTTAGTATCTTTATTCCTGTTTTGCACATTTTGCTCTTTCAAACTATAAGCAGAATAATCCTATGACTTTTGTTTTTGATGCAAGACATAATTAGACTAAAGCAGGGCACACACGATGCAGCTTTTGCTGTGCAACCCATTGCAATTAAGTTGCACAAAAAAGGTTGCAAACGACAGTCAGGGCGCACACGATGCAACATTCTTTGCGCCGCCGTTCGGACCAGCGGGCAATCCCATGATTCATTGCGAACACGGCTTCCGAGGTGAAAAATTCAAAAAATCTAGGTTTTTTTCAAACGCTCTGATACATTCTGCCGCATTAAATTACTGCATTTACATATAAACTGTATTTATGTGTGAAAGAAACTCACAATACTCTGATATTTATTGTGTATTCGCTATTCGCCCATCCCAAGCGAAGGAAATCTGTTTCGACACCATGTTTCCCACTTGGGCCAACGTCACAACTGACGTATTCCAACGCTGCACTGTGATTGGGTAATTTCCATGCAGCTTCCGTGCAGCATGTGGAGTTGCACTCGACAGATATCCTCGCCTTTGCAGCTTTTTCTCCATGCAACTCCGGTTGCAACTTTGCCCATGCAGCTCCAAAAACGCTCTAGGCCAAAAGTTGCACATGCAACTCGGCCCAAAGCTGCATCGTGTGCGCCCTGCTTAATAGATACAATAGAGGTAAAAAGTAATGTGTATCAAGAGTAATACAGTAAAAAGCAGTTTGTAAAATCAATTATAGATTTACCTTTAGATATGCAATGAACTGAAAGACTATTCAGGATTTCTGTATTTTTCAGATTTTTTGTTTTACTATAGCTAAACTGGAATAACAAGTAACTTTAGTTAATTATTATCAACTAAAATGATGAAATGATTAATTACTCTGATTTCTTTTTTCCCAAGGAATACTTTAAAATTAGAAGTCTTGCTGTTAATCATCTGAAATCGATTGGAGAACATCCCTACCCTCACAAGTTTGTTGTTACAACATCTTTAACGGACTTCATTGAAAAATATGAAGGACTTAAACCAGAGGAAATTCATGATGATATTGTTAGTGTGTCTGGTAAGTTTGTTTTCCAGTTTCTGAAGTTAATATGCATTTAAATATAAACTAGTTAGCAATAACATTTAACCTGGTCCTAATCATACTTTTTCCATCTTTGTTCCTTCCATGTCTGCATTCAATGAGTTCTACTACCATTTTGAATTTAATAGATGTAGTTTAACTCTATCGCTTATAACAGTTGTAATTTTCTGGAAAGACTTAAGATAAAGGGATAAATGTATTTTTTTAAATTTACTTTTAATTAGTTTTTAAAAAATATATTTCTTATTAATATATATGTAATTTCTATGTTACATTAAAACTTGAAATAACCAAGTCCTTAAAGGAAATGAACTAAAGTTAAATCATCTTAATACATTGGTTATGTATTTATTTAGAGTCAATGCTCTTTTTAATTTAGCATCATTTAAATCAAAATGTTACTTTGTAATAATGAGTTACATTATATTGATATATAATTAATTACCTTAAAAAAAAAAAAAAAAGAAGTTCAGATTGAGAGTTTTAGAGTACACAACTACTGGACATTCATTTTCAGTATTAATAGATATAAATAATTTATAATAACAAATTTATGATATTTTAAATTAGGTCAATATTAAGTGTTAAGTTGGGTTAAATATCTGATTGAGACTGAAAAGATTGAACATTTTCATTGCACAATTGTAGTGCTTTGAAGTTCTCTTTCAGTGCTGTAATGCCTAAAATAGTGAAGTGTTTACATTAACATAGGCAGAATTCTCAGTTTCATCAATCTTTTCTTTTTTATGAAGATCTATTAATTTCATTTGTGGCCTCAATTAATTAACTATGGTACAATCGTTCTAAAGTACAATATTGGTCATTGGCCAATAGAATATTAAGATATCCAGTATATTTAAAGTATGTTTTTTTTTTGTTTTTTTTTTGTTATTATTCAATATTATTATTTTTTACTGTGTTATATTTAAAGATTTCTAATCACTTAAATTCCAAATTTGATTGAACATTTCTGTATTTGATGAAAAAGAATGTTAAAAAAATAGTGATTTTTTTTTAAATAGAGAAGCGTAAAGTAATGCTTCTATTTGAGACCTAAGGGTTATTGAAAAAGCATTGATGAATGTTGAAAAGAGTCTTGATTTCAGAAGTGAAAGGTTTTATCTACTGTAAAGATTCATATCTTTCACATTAAAATTATTGACTATTTGTGAATACTTTTAAAGACAAAATGTATATCTTCATTTCATACTGCAGTTGATCTTCTAATCTTAAAATATCAATCCATAACATTTCTAATTATTTAAAACTAATGAGATTGAAACTTTTTCTTACAGGCAGGGTTCATGCAAAACGAGAATCAGGAACTAAGCTGATATTCTATGATTTAAGAGGAGAAGGTGTTAAAATACAAGTTATGGCCAATTTAAAGTAAGTAATAAAATTAATAGTTATTGGATAATGAACTGTTACAATTAATTCAAAAGTGAAACCAGTTCTAAATGTAATTTTCATTTTTAGGTTTTATGAAAGTGAAGAGGCTTTCCATAAAATTAATGCAAAACTTCGCCGAGGTGACATCATTGGATGTCGTGGACATCCTGGTCAGTATTGGTAAAATTTATTAGATAATTGAGAAAATATTGTTAAATAGAGGCTATAATTTTCATAATAGACTTTTACTCTGAGCATCTTGAGTTATATCATTGATTATCATTATCTTTTGTTATTTTTAAAATTTGAATTTTTTTTTTTTTTAATGTGATTTTTAGGTAGGACAAAGAAAGGAGAACTGAGCATTATTCCTATTCGCATGGAACTTTTGGCTCCATGTTTGCATATGTTACCTCATTTACATTATGGGCTTAAAGATAAGGTAAATCGCTTCAGTTCTGAATTAAGACATAATACTGTTACAAAACTTATAAAGTTTTTTTTTTTTTAGGAGTCCAAAGTAATTTTCTAATACTGTATAACTTGTAAAAATCAAAATTTCCAGTTATGTCATTTCATAAACATTAATTATTTATTTGATTTACATTTATTTCGAATTAATAAAAGTACATTAATTTTGCAGGAAACAAGGTTTAGGCAGCGATACTTAGATTTGATTCTAAATGAAAATGTTCGGCAAAAGTTCATTTTAAGAAGCAGGATAATTAACTATGTCAGAAAATTTTTTGATGATTTAGGCTTTCTTGAGGTAGGTTATTGAAAGTACTTTTTCCTTTTTTTTTTTTAACTACACTAACATTATCTGTTTTTACTTTTTCTATCAATGAGAAATATTCTTTTTTGCATAATTTCCTCCAGAATTTAGAGAGAAAAAAACCACGAAAGCTAATAATTGTCCGAGTCACTTAATACTCAGATTTTCCCTAGAGAATGTGTTTTTGTTTTGAAATAAGGTTGATTCAGTGATGGTGACACAGTGGTACTACGATAAGCAAAAAAAAAATGTAGACAAAGCACAGAATTTAAACTGTGATTGATTCCTGTTTAACAAACATCTGTAATTTATTGATTAAACAGAAAAATGAATTCTGAATAAAAAGAAAGACTTTAGTGCCAGTTTTGTTGTTTAATTTTGAATTCTTCTTAATATTGTTAGTTAGGGTAGGGTTTATATAATATTTAAGAAAAAAGAGCAATGTGGTATTTCATAGTATTGTTATTAAGATTAAAAAGATATTTATGCTTTCTCCCATTCTCAATGTAGTGGAGTTTTAACTTTAGTAAATACGTTAGCAGTGGTGATGGGAATTCAAAACAGATCTATCAACAAAGCTGACAGTTGCCTCCTCATGATAAATTTGAAATCTAATCATGTGTTTGTAGCTTCAGTAAATCGATTGGTGTATTCTTTTGTGAGGGAAGTCACTGAAACTCTTGTCTCAACATGCTACAATAATCAGTTTCACCCTCATTTGCTAAAATGAAGGTATATATTATCAAAAAGATGGTTTTGAACAAAGCATATAAATTAAATTGGATAATTTAAGACATGAATGGATTGTTGACAATCAGACTTTGTATACATTTTTAGGGATACCCTGTATAGTTAATGGAGGTGTAGTTACAAAATATGACGAATCCTATACATTTGACTACAGCCACTTTTTTTTTTTTAATGTAAAAATGCCCTGTTATAATTTGTCACATGTTAAATAAAATATTGCTAATGTGAAACACCTTTATGTGAAATAATCAACTGAAAATTGAATAAGTAATAAAATACTAACAAGACTTGTGTTTTTTTTAATAGGTTGAAACTCCCATTATGAACATGATTGCTGGTGGTGCTACAGCTAAACCATTTATTACACATCACAATGAATTAAATATGGACCTTTACTTGAGAGTGGCCCCTGAACTTTATCTTAAGGTAAAATTAAATTATTTGCATTTTATAATAACATAGTATTATATTATTTTTTTTCTTTTTTCTTTTTCTTTTTTTTTTATTTCATTTTTAAAAACTAACATTAAGATGATGATAGTACCATTAATTTTTCAACACATGCTGTAACAAGATTGAATATAGATGAATATCTTTGACATATTTCAATTTTTAGTAATTAAAAGATTGATGAAATAACATCAACAGCTGTTATCTCCTACCTTTATTTAAAGAAAATGAATTAATACTTTAGGAAATATTAGAGATAACTAAAACACTGAGTAAACCATCGTAGAAGAAAAAAAAAATCTAAGAGTATCAAGAGCTGATTTTTATTTTCAAACACTAATTCTGTAATTCTTAAGCATTATGTAATGCTTTCTTAATTATTTAATTGACTGGAATGATTTTTTTTTCCTTCAGATGCTTATTGTTGGTGGCATTGATCGAGTGTATGAGATTGGACGGCTCTTTAGAAATGAAGGGATTGATCTTACACACAATCCAGAATTTACTTCATGCGAATTTTATATGGCCTATGCAGATTATAATGATTTGATGAAAATAACAGAAAGTTTGTTATCAGGTGGGTAGAAAATATTTCATATATCTACAGAAGTTAATAATATTCACGTTTTTCAAATGATTGTTTATCATTCAGAACTCCCCTAGAATGGGCTTCTGAATCAAAGTACTTAATATAAATTCACTGCTCTTGTTTTATCACCTGGATTAGGATATACTGCAGTGGGAGTGGGAGGGGAGGGTTGTTGTCTTACTGACTGATGGAAAGAATTCCAAGAAGAATATTTGTTTGTTTTTTGTTCTAAATCTGTTGTTGCAAGAGGAGGCTTCCCCTTTCAAATGACCCAAGTGTGTGAGGCAGGGAAAAAGCGGGCATCTTGAAAATCCTAGGAATCCTTACCCTCTCATCCAGTTAAGAAGCAAAGAAGATGTTTAGCATCTTCAAAAAATAATGCATCGAATAGAACATGGTAAAAATTGCAAATATGGTTGGATTTCATTCGTTTATACTCTCAGAATGAGAATCAGTGAATTGTGAAAAGTTTATAGACATTGGTTATGAGCTATTAAAGCAATCACTGGAAGAGAGTGCTGCAGTAATTTCCCATGATTCACTGCAACCTTTAGGTAGAGGGGGGGGGGGTTGTTTGAAAAATTAACATGGTTGAAGTGTAGTTTTTGCCATTTATTTATAATGGTCCATAACTGTTGTGCAGTGGGTGTACAATTCAATTCAATTCAATTAAATTAAAGGGTTTCAGTTGTCATAATTTTTCAAAAGGAAAAAAATCTGCAGTTCTATCAGCAACATATATTAAAACTGGGGAAATTTGTTTGGAATGTATTCCTAAATAAAAACATAAATGAAATGAATTAATTTTATGATTATTACAACCATGGCATAAGCCAAATAATTTTATCACTTAAGATTTGTATATCTAAGCTGAAGATAAATCAATTAATTTAGAATTGTACTGTTTACATTAAGTTACAGATTCTATGTTTATTTCTTAATCTATTATTTATTCTCACAAAATTATTCTTTAGTTCAATTTTATTAATCAGACTTTTATAATTAAAGATTAGACCAATCAATCTTAACTAAATTTTACTTTAAAAAAAAATCAATCTTCTATTAAGTTATTGGACTGGAATTATTTTCATTATTCTTTATTACATTAGTTATTAGTATTTTCCTTAATGATTATTTCTTTCTACAGTGCCATTTAATTCTTCCATTTACAGATCTTCCTACTTTAATAAATTTTCCTGATTTAATTTTCTTATTTTGTTCAAGATTGCCTATATTAATCTATTAATATTGACCGAAAGAAAAACCAACTCACAATTATCTTAATAGTAGTGAAGTATGTTTCAAAAAAAATTTTGTTTCTATTTTGTAAAATAGAAAAGAGTTAATTCCTTAGTGTAGAAACCTTCTGTTTAATATAATTTAAGTTCATTTCTTTGCCACCAGATGGTACTATGTGTAAAACCCTCCTATTCGTAGCTTAAATTTTTTATTCCCCATAGATAAGTAAAGAGCAAATGAATGTAAGTAAACAAATCCGCAGCTCGAGTACATATTAACTTCATGATTGTTGTTAAATTATTTTTCTAGAAAATTGGGATGATGATGATGTGAATCTTTTCCCTTTTTATTTTTTATTTTATATTCAGCTTGATAAAAAAAGTCAATAAGGCTTTTGAAATATTGCGGTGAGAATTTTATGTTTTGGAGTGTGTTTGAAAATTAATATATCACATTATTAAGAGTGCTACTACGAGAGCTGTTCATTTAAGAATTAGTGACTGACCACTGATTGTTTTATGTTGTCACTCAATTGATTTATGACCACATCAGCCGTCCCAGCCATTATGTGGTCAGTCAACGGAAGAACTTTCAAGAAAGCACATAAATAGATTGAGGGTGTTGTTTAAGTCATTCAAACATGAACGGTTGCTGGACTTCTTGACGGAAAAGCGAATTATGCGGCGATACATTATAGAACAAGCTCCCTGGTGGGGAGGTTGGTGGAGAGAATGGTAAGGTCAATCAAAACCTGTCGAAAATAGTTTTAGGAAGAGCCTGGTTAAATTATGAAGAATTAAATGCGACATTAGTGGAAGTTGATGCAGTAATCAACTCTCGACCCTTAATGTACGTGTACAATGAAGCACATGAACCAAAGGCACATATTTTTTGACAGGAAAACTGATAAGTTTGCCAGAGACCATGAATAACATAAATGGAGGTTCTGACATGGAAGTTAAGATACGAAAAAGATGAGGTTACGTCAGAAACTACTGAATGACTTCTGGTCAAGATGGAGTAATAAATATCTCACAGGTCTCAAGGAATTTAAGAGGAAACCTACGAACAGATCGTTATAACAAGATGATGTCGTCCTGGTCGAAGAGATGATTCAGTCAGGGTGGTCTTGGAGAATGGCAAGAGTTATGAAAACATATGAAGGTAGGGATGGACATGTTAGATCTTGTGAAATTAAATTCCCTAATGGAAGTCTTACAAAAAGACCAATTCAAAGATTGATTCAAAACGATATTTAATGGGGGGGGGGGGGTTTAGAAACCTCCTGTTTAATGTAATTTAAGTTCATTTATTCACCACCAGTGATACTGTGTGTAAAACCCTTTTAAGTTTTTGTTGTCCCTGTAGATAAATTAAAAAGCAAATGAATTTAAGTAAACAAACGTGGCTGTTTTATTCGAATTAGAATTAACGGTTAAAATGTATTCTATTCTTAGAAATGTTAATAGTAATCTTTCCACGTGAATTTGTTATTATTCATTAATCACAGGTATTGAGGACAGCAGTATAATTTCATAGGAATTTATTATTTCAATTCTGAATCGTCATAACAGGAATGTGATTAAATTGTTTTAATTTATTCTAGTTATAAATTAGTATCCATTTCTGCAATCGTTGTTATGTCTTGCCATTGAATGGTGGGAAACAACAAACCTTGGATTTTTTATTTTGAAATGGATTTTCATTTATTTAAACATAAACATTAAAATGACATCTAAATGCCTTCCTCTGGGTTTTCAGTTGATTTTTTTTTTTTTGTAAGAACTCAAAGAAGCAGAACTTATTCCTAAAGTTGCATTTCACTGTTTGGTAGCCAGGTGAAGTGTTGGGGCACTTAAAAGTGTTAATAGACTGGCTGTCTTAAAATGCGGTGTCACAACCCCCCACCCCAAAAAAACAAACCCTGTGGTATAACTAGGAAGTGATGTAATGAAATCTAGAAAAGTTTAATTTTCATGTTTTAATGGTAGTATTTATTTTTAGTACAAGTACTAGAACCATGCGAAACGGAAGTCAAAAACTTCCTTTGTTAACAATTCCGAATTATAACAATAATTGTGCTAAAATAACAATTTAACTAGTTTAAAAAAAAAACAAAAAAACTCTTCAGTTTTTACTGAATAGCACAATTAAAAATGCATAACATAAACTAAATTGATTGATAATCGTGGGAATCGTAGTGGTGCTTCAAAAGCAAAAATAAACAATTAAAAGACATCATTGTTTACTGGTGTCTGCTCCTGGCTGATGATCGCCAAAGAGCGTGAAACAGCTGTTCCAGGATGTCACTTGATTAACAATTTGGTCTCAATCATTGTTATTTATTAATTTAATGTGCAGATTGAATTTTTATGCTTTAAAAAATTTATTGAGGCCGGCAAACTGTTGGTAAATGAATTTTCACACTAATATAATATTTCATTAGTGAGTTTTTTATTGTTTAGTTTTGCTTTGAGGCACCACAATGATTATTCCTATTAGCCTCAGTACTGAGACCTCAATTACTGGTGATTGCTCCTGGCTGACATCACCAATGAGTGTTCCAGGATGTCACTTGGTAAACAATTTGGTCTCGCCCACTGTTGTACATTGATTGATATTTTATAAAATTATACTTAGTGACACAATCAGTAAGTTATAATACGGTATGCGCCAAAACAATTGATACTGAACGTGACAAGCCTTTGCTGCTCATGAGCACCACATGATGACCTCATCGAACGTCGTCATGGAAACCTTTATGTTGGTTGAAGCTTGATAAATGTTCAAATGGTGCTAACAACAGAGGAAACATTTTTTATTGTGGAGCATTATTTTTGGTCATATGGAGTTGGATGTTTAAATGGACCAAGTTTGCTATACATTAGAAATGCATTTTGAGAACGATTTTAAAAACCATCACCCACAAACATGATTATGTTAGCTGTCATTAAAAACTTTCATTTGATGGGAAGCATTCTGACACAGCACAAAGGCTGCACTGGACATCCAGTTACAGTGACCACAAATGAGAATTGAAGAAGGTGAATCAAGCAGGTGTTATAATCACCTATATGGAGTCTTCAGCAAACATACTTAAAAATGAACTTTAGTCAAACATACTAGATGAATGTTTAAGGAAATTGATTGGTTTGCCTATAAGATACAGACTGGATGTCTGAGCAATGTCAACAAGGATGCGAGAATCGTTTAATGTGCAATGATGTTAATGATGGTGTATGATGATGAAAGCCGTATTCATTTGAATGGATTTATCATTCGACAGACAACCCGCTTTCTGGGATTTGAACGGCCAGACATCATTTTGGAGAAACCCTCCTTAGTGAGCATCTAACAGTATGGTGTGCGATGTCTGCAAATTTGGCATCTTGGGTCTTTATTCTGTTGAGGATGATCATGGCATTCTGTGAATGTGAACCAGATGAAGTACAGAGAAAACATTCCCACACCATTTCTGGGGGATCTCATCAGATTCTGCCGTGCATGTAACCTGCCACTACGTTCACAATGTTTCCAGCAGGATGGGGGCCACTTGCCACACAATGAAGGACACACGTCAGTTGCTTCTGTGAATTTTGGTAATCGCATCAGCCTTCTCATATCTGTCTCATTCACCTGATCTTACACCACCGGATGCCTACTTTTGAGGTATGCTGAAGGAAGCCATTTATGGAAAGAACCCACCGGCAACCGTTGGTGACTTACATCAAAAGATTGTGACCTGCATCAGAGGAATGAAGCAACCTCTCTTCAGTGACATGTTTGAGAATCTATATATGAGTGTTACGAGTACTGCCTGCAATGCAATGGACAGCATATCGAACATGTGCTATGCCTCAGAAAATTTGGAAATTGAGTTACATGTAGTGCAAGCTTCCTCTACTATTTGTATTCTGAATGTCACATAAACTAGTTGTGTACAAAAAAAATTCAGTATCATTGGTTTTGGTGCATACTGTACAAAAAGTTTTATGTTTTTATAAACCATTGATGTATGTAGCAAATTTGACTTATTTTAGTAGGTTTTTTTTTTTTTTTTTTTTTTTTTGTCGTAGTACTTTTTCTTTTGTGATGACATTTATTGCAAGCTGGAAAACTCTCATCTTCACTTTCATTTGAAATACAATCATTGTTGGAACACATTTTTGTCAAAACTTATTACATTTCAAATGTAATAATAATGAAATAGTTCTGACAATGTAAGTCACACCTAAAATTTAACACTTTGACATTCTATTATTGTAGGTATGGTGAAGCATTTGTTTGGTAGTTATAAAATTGTTTACCATCCTGATGGCCCAGAAGGAGAAGCTGTAGAAGTTGATTTCACTCCTCCTTTCAAGAGACTTCATATGCTACCTGAATTAGAGAAGACATTGTCAGTTACATTTCCTAAAGCAACTGAATTAGACAAACCTGGTAATGATTTTCATTTAAGCTTTTTGGATATTCAGTAAACTATTTACATATACATTTTATATCTACACATAAAATACCACTTTTAGATTTGCTTTTATATCATATACAATTTTTTTTCAACTCTAGAATCTATAAAGTTTCTCACTGGTCTGTGCGAGAAACATGAAATTGAATGTCCACCTCCTCGAACGGCTGCAAGATTATTAGATAAGGTTAGTATTCAGTGCTTGAGTACCATTGGTAAATTTATTTACGTTAATGTAAAGTGAATTATTTGGGTAATAATTTTAAACATGCAATCAGTATTAGGGCTACATTACAACTAAATACTTGCCAATTATTAGCAACATAATATTTTTAAGGGGAGGCGGAAGTCAGTTACGACAATTTGGAACTCTTAAAGTTCAAATCATTCTATGAGTGTTAAAACTACAACCAAAAATCTCACAATTTAAAATATGACAGTTTAAATATGATTGAATGAATCACATTCTATTCTTGATTTTTAAATGAATTAATTACATTTAAGCTCAAAACCGGCTAACTTTTAGTAAGAATTTGCATTCTGTTAAATTATTTATGCTTAAAAAATCTGCTATTTCTGATTCTATGAATAAATAAAGTAATAACCTATTCCCTGAATTCAAAATTTCCTTTACTTTCCCAATAGTTGAATTTAAAAAAAATAAAATCAGTAAATTTGATAGTTTTGATTTATGGTTTTTATTTTTTTTTTTAAATTCAACTAACTACTGAAAGTAATGGAAACGTTGAATTCAGTTACTAGATTATTACTTTATTTATTCATAGAATAAGAAATGGGAGCTTTTTTAAGATAAAATAATTTAGTAGAACACAAATTCTTTCGAAAAATTAGCCTAATTTCAGCTTAAATGTAATTAATTCCTTTATCATTTAAAAATCAAGAATAGGACAATATGATTCATTCATATTAAACTGAGATTTTTAGGTGTATTTTTTAACACTTATAGAATGATTTGAACTTAAAGTTCCAAATTGTCTTAATCACAACAGATCTGTCCACAGGACTGGAGTATTAGGTATTCATTTATTTGTAGGTAATGAAGAACATTTTTTTAAATATTGTATTTATTTGTTTCTCAAATTATTATCATTATTATTATTTGAATAACTAAAATCAGTGAATTATTTCAGCAAACTAAATGTTTTTCTTCCATATTTCCACAAAATCCTTTTACCTGATAGTTTGGATTATCTCTTGGCTGGAAGAGAGGATTTTTTTTTCCCTGCAATTTTGTTTGTATGTAATGAAAATTCTTTGTTCAGTTGGTAGGTGAATTCATTGAAGTCAAGTGCATTAATCCAACGTTCATCTGTGATCATCCACAATTGATGAGTCCACTTGCTAAATGGTAAGAATACTATAAAAAGTAAAAAACTTCTCCTAATTTTCTTAAATACTGCAAGGTATTAGTAAATATTAAATTGAATTCATTGTATTGCTTTCAGATCTATTAACATTTCCATATCTTTTCTTTCAGGCACAGATCTGAGGCTGGACTAACAGAAAGGTTTGAATTGTTTGTGATGAAGAAAGAAATAGTAAATGCTTACACAGAATTAAATGATCCAATGGTTCAAAGACAAATGTTTGAATTACAAGCAAAGGTAATTTTTTTTTCTCCCCCAACACATTTCATTTAAAATTTCTTAAGACTCAGTAACAGCAATATGGAAGACATTGTAAAACTTATTATATGCTGATGTTAAGTTTTAAGATGTTTGAAATGAAGAATTTAAAAATAGTATTAAGAGTCCATATGCAAGAAATGTGGTCACAGAATGTGTGATTAATGAAAAGTTTGGAAATGACAAGATTTTAAGTCCTGTTACAAATAAATGGAATTTGAAATATGTCAATCAGTTTTGAATCTGATTTTAGATGAAACTTAGTTCTTTTAAGACATTGAAGTGTAACAGCTGTGAATTAAACAGAAGAAGAGAACAATGAAAAGAGGAATAATAATTGGATGATTCTATTGTTTTGTCTGAATATGCAGAAGATATTATTGAATAACACTGAAGTAAATTATGACCATTAATTTGATTATTAATATCAGCTTTCAACAAAATGCATTTAAATTGAATATGAGTTAATGATTGTTAAATTGTATCGAAGTATATATGAAACTGCGATTTTTCAAAAGTCAGTCCAAAGAAAAAATATTTTATAATGCTTTTAGTGCTATTTATCTCAATTTCAACAAGTAGGAAGGTTGCGAATTTTCAGTTTTAAATGGAAATTCACAACTAAAACTGTAGCACCATAAACATATTTCATTTATTTAAAAAAGCTTTAAATTGATAAGATTAACAACCTCATGAACCACTGTTTGAATGACCCCCTACACATTCGTTGGCAAAATTACTTCTTCAGTAAGATACCATTTTCTCCTTAAGTTTGTAGAATAATCTGGAACTGACTATTTTAAAGGTGAGATTTCTTTGTTTGGTTTGAAGAAGAAACTGAAGCAATTTAGGCATTGTGGTTTTGGAAACATAAAGGATAAAAATTATTTCTATTTTCATTACAACTTACCATGTCTTCTGTTATTGGCATTATTTATTTCTTCAAAGTAGATACTTTGCTTGTATCTTATATTGCAATTACTAATTTTTTATTTTGTTGTTTTTTACGTTTCTTTTAAGAGCAAAAAGGTTGAAATAGCAGATCAGTTTACAATCAACAAATCCAGTTAAATAAATAATCATTGTGCATTGAATGTGTTTGTTTCTTTAATAGGATAAAGCTGCTGGAGATGATGAAGCACAAATGATTGATGAAAATTTCTGTGTTGCTTTGGAACATGGTCTTCCACCAACTGGTGGCTGGGGAATGGGCATTGATAGATTAACAATGTTCTTAACAGACTCCAATAACATCAAGGTAAGTTGTTGTTTTTTAAGTCACAATTGAATTTCTAAAGATTGCAGTTATAATTTTATGATACCATTATAGAATTTTCACTAAACTACAGTTTACTGAAAATGTCAAGTACAAAACAAAAATTCAAGGAATTGTTTTTAAGCTTAAGTTGTTCAGGTGCTAATTATTCCCATAATTCACAGGGCTGCAGCTACCTTTGTTTTTTATTAAGAGATGTATTTTGTTTTGTTACAGGAAGTGTTACTTTTCCCAGCAATGAAACCTGATGATCCAAAGAAGCCTAAAGAAGTTGTAGTAAATGGACCACCATCCTAGAATATTCATAAAAATATTTAAAATGTAGTGAATTTAATATTTAATAAATTCAATTTTTACTAAATTTTGCAATGATCTGTATATTAAAATAACTGAAGGTTTAGGAATAAAACCAATTTCTTATTTAAAAATTTCATTACATGAAATTACTTTCTCAGAGACTTTAATTCCTGTTTTTGAAACACACTTGGTAGAAACAGAGGATTAGTAGTCAAATCCTATGTTAACAAAGAAGTTTTCTAGTTTGTCATGGCAAGAGTCGCCCTTATATTATTCTAAGGAGTAAGTAGTCATTGAGAATCACTGAGGTGCCAATAGCGTCATGATACCAAGGCATGTCATTTGATCTTGAAGCTCCTGTATTGATAAAGATTCTACCAAACTCAGGAATGGATGTCATTGAGAGGGACCAGAATGACAACCATTCCTAATTAGCTGTTGGTTAGGGATCAATGATGAGATTTTAGAAAGATTAGACTGCCATTTTGTCAGGGACTAAACAAATGTCACAGCTATAGGATTGGGCAAGAGAAATAACTGGAACCTAATATCTAAAGATGAAGTCAACAGGATCTAATAAAACTCTTTAAGAGATGAACTCAAATTAGGGAATGTTTTTATAAAAAAAAATTGAATACCAACAACACTGTGCAAACAAATGCTTCAATTTGTTTATTTTACCTTTAATAGTTAACAGAACATTAAATATGTTAATTATAAAATGTCGTATTAAATTAATCCATTTTATACCTTATGAAGTAAGAGGTCAAATGAAAAAAAAAGATTTTAGTATTTAAGTTAATTCTAAAAATTTATTATGATCTACAGAACTCGTCTTCAGCTTCTTCTTTTGCAGGAATAACTGAATTATAATGTTCACCGAGACCATAAGCATGACGATGATAACTACAATGAGAAAAAGATAAAAGTAAACATTTTCACCATAGATTTTATAAATTTATGTAAGAAAATAAATAATAATCCTTCAAAGGATCTCATCTTTGAAAAATACATAAATACTTCTGTTTATTTTAGAAATCTCATTTGCCATTAAATAGATTATATAGAAGCTGTGCAGAGGCATGGATTTTGTAAATGTCCAGGTTTCTATTTTTACGCATTGTCAACCATTTCAATCCAATGCAGGATGAAGGCCTCTAAAGTTTTTTCCACTTCTTACGTCGAAAGCTTTCCTCCTCCAATTCAGCAAACTTTTAATTTCATTCACCCATCTACCTTGTGGATGCTTTCTCAGCCTTATTTCATTTCTTGGAATCCAGTTTAGACTTTTATTGGCCACCTATGATCATTACTATACGGTCAGCCCAATTCCATTTGAGCTTCTTTATAGTGAGAATAATATTAGACACTCATCTCTCTCTCCCATTCATTTCTCGTTTGCAGTCTTGTCGTGTGATTCATAACATCCATCTTTCTGCTCCATAGATATTAATGGCAGTACTTAACATACTGCTGAGAATAGTGACCAAAGATGCCAATACTAAATTGTTTTAGATCATGAGATTTGTTCCTCATAGTTCTAAGTGTTCTGCATATGTTTGTAATTATGTCTGTATTTCAAGGATGACAAATGAGGTTTTTCATTCATCATAAACTACATATTTTTATTTTTTATTGGTAAAAAAAAAAAATGAGAGTAAGTTTAAAAAACAATTTACCAAAATAACTGTAACTTATTACTTACGTTAATAATAGAGATTCAGATGAATAATTTTCACCAAGTTTTATTATTGGACCATCAGCTTGAAGAATTTCAATGGGGCATTTCAGAATACAAGTTAATACCTGAAGCTAAATGCATGTGGGATGAGAAGAAAAGGGTCAATAAATTAATAAAGAATGTAAATATTATTTATTAGTAGAAGTCAGAAATGTTTTAGGAAAGATATTGAAAGCATAGACAAGGCTTTATAATCATTTCTTTGATGATTGCCTTCACATAAACATTCATTGAAAAATCACGCATTTCTCAGTTAAATAATAGAAGCTTTTGAATCAAAATTTACTTAAAAAAAAAAAAAAAAAAAAAAAGACACGTCTATTTATTTAGGAAAGTGAAAATTAGACAAATTACTTTTTGATTCATCAATTATTCAGAGCTTGTCTTCATTGATAAAAATACTGATTTAAGGAAGACATCGCTATTAAACTTGTAGGCCTAATAAAGAAACTACTTCAATTTTTTTTCATTCTAATAATCAGATGGATTTCAAGAATTATGGTTACTTTTTCTTTGTTAGAAAAAACAAAACAAAAAAAAACTTTGGGGTGGCACTACGATTATTCTGCCTGGACTTGTAAGAAAAACCAAGATGTGCAACTGATATCTTCCACCCTCTTATCTTAAGATCTGCAATGAGGGAACTCTTCTTTTATTATTCCAAAAATCCATTCCCTTGAAAACTTTTAAAGAGAATGGAAAGTCAATTTTGTGATCACATTTTCACAAGATCTAAGTAACTGGTCAGATCAAAACTGAACAACCCATTCAAACAAGAATAATGACGATTTTACTGATTCATCAGTCTTTGTTTTCGTTGCCATGGCTACAATTGTGCTTGTATTGTTGTTGAAAATATATCAAGAACAAAGTCATTCATCCTTTCATGCAGTATGTCCAAAGAGTAATTC
Source organism: Thereuonema tuberculata (assembly GCA_023159025.1). Lineage (NCBI taxonomy): Eukaryota > Metazoa > Arthropoda > Chilopoda > Scutigeromorpha > Scutigeridae > Thereuonema > Thereuonema tuberculata. The sequence goes on along the minus strand of JAFIDM010009631.1, from coordinate 265,311,764 downwards.
CACAAACACTTTTGAGTTGTATCTGGCAGCAAGATAAGCCAGGTGAGGTGACACTTATGAGGTTCATTGTCCACAACAAACCAACTGCACTGTCAGTGATGTTAAATATGAAATTTGTAATACTTCATAGCTATAATTAACATTAGTGTTTGGACACAAGTGTGACTGTAATATGAACTGTATACCGTGTCGTACATGACTTACAATGTTGTTTGTGGAAGTATAGCTCCATTACAAGTTTGAGGACTATCTTATATTTCAGCATTGAATAATAAGAAAATTCTTTAAAAAGATATATGGCTACCTAATGTTTCTCATAAAAGAGTTATGTCTAAATATTGGTTTTTCAAGATAAATATTTTAGTCTGCTGTGACTAATATTAAAGCCCCTAATTTAGCTAGTTTGTTATTGTAGCTTTCTTGAATAAAAACTAGAAGGGGGGGGGGGAAGGAATGGAAATTCTCATTGGATATTTGAAGAGACATAATAAATAAGCATCAGTAGAAGAAAATTTAAATAAAAAAGTATTACAGAAACTATTTCAAAATTAGGAAAAACTTCAGTTTACACAAAAAATTCAAGAATAACTTGTTTACCTCAACTTGTCCACCCCAAACATTCATTTGCGCAACATCATGGCAATATTCCAAAAATTCGCCTGAAAACAAAAAAAATAAAGAATATTTATTTTTGAATGGTAGAATGGCAGCATTATAATATGCCATTATAAATGCATTTAAATGCATTTATTTTAATTATTTCCCTCTTTAAGTTGGAAAAAATTAATCTCTACTATTTATATTTTACTTTTTATATACATTACATCAGATATTGCTGCATCACTTTTTGTTGAAAATTATTGGTTTATACATCTTTCTGTTTCATTCTTGCAATTAAGATTGTGAAATGAAGTAGTTCATAAGTGATTGACCTCATGGGTCCACTATTTGATATTAAAAACAACTTAATACAATAAAACTTACATTTAAAAGATGTGACATTTTTCTCATCTTTTTTTATTTTAATTTAAAATTAATTTTCAGTTTATTTAAATTCACTTATAATATATGCTAAATGTAGTGGCTAATATTATATTATAATAGTAATTTGAAATCAAACACATGCAAAATACTTTAAAAGTCCAGGAAAGCAAATTTAAAAATTTAATTTTTGATTCAGTTTCCTGCCCTTTCTAAATAAAACATCCTTAAGTCTCACCCCAATATTTTATCTTTGCTGTCCTCCCGTGCTTTGCTTTTATTAATCATCATTTTATTTCATTTTCTTCAAAATTAATATTTTCTATAATTGTGGAAATGTTCATTTTTAATTAAATTGAATTAATAACTATTCTTACATTGATATTACAATTTATTTTAGTATTTATTAAGGTAATCTATTAAATATTTGTAAAAATTAACCTCATTATTAATTATTCTATAGACACAGGCTGATTTATGAATATGTCAAACAAACAAGGACATTTCATTAGAGGAACAGGATAGCATGCCGATTACCATAGCTATGCTGTCCTCTATTTGTATCATGCCTTTGGTCATGTTCTTCGAATTCCTCAGACTAAATTCACTGAAATAAACGTTTAACAAAACCCTCCAGAGAATGATATATAATTGTATCCATTTTAATTAGTAATTTTAACTATATATTAATAATTGATTCTGTGTTTCTTTAATTTAAATAATTACACATTAGATTTTTGATACATTCAGTGATTTCTTAGTCACTGATTCTGACCACTTCTTCTTTTCATCGAAATCATCATTTGGTTTCATCGTTTTCCTTTGGATGCAACTTTCATCTAATGATATGAATGCTTTTAGTAATTTTCAAAGGCCAAGTCACATGGTCCTATTTTTATCATAGTTCTGATCACTGAGCCTATCATTAAAGCTCTATGATCGTGTGATTTGCACCTGGCCATTTTCGACACTAGTCCTATCACTGAAATAGCTTTAGGGTACAGCAGGAGAGGTTTCGCCTCAGGTCAACCAGCTATCAAAGTTGTGACATTCATAGCAGTGATGGATTCAACTTACTTAATGACATCTCAATAACATCTCTTATTTACATATTAAGTTAAATAAATTTTGTCTATTTATATAAATAAAAAATTAGAAATATTACAAATGCTTAGAAAGGAAATTCCCAAGAAATTTCTCAAAAATAAAACATAGCCTATATTTATGTAATTTTCAAATCCACAAAATGTTCATTGAATTTTTTTTTTTAAATTAACCAAATGGATTAAAAAGAAGAAAATGAAATAATTGTTAGTGTTTTGCATTAATTTAGATAATTAAAAGCCTTCAAATATTCAAAAATAATCTAATTTTAAAATATTTCATAAAATAAAGTAAGTGAACTCCAATTTTTTTTTTTCATATTCCCTATTTCTTCAGTCTTTTCTGAAAGATTATAATTTAATTTCCTTTATATAAAAAAACAAAAACCAAATGGATAATAACCAATAGATAATACATAATGGTTATTGTTATTATTTTTGAAATAAAATTGAAGAATCAAATCAAATGAAACTGAAGATGCATATGCTATAAATTTCTGTTTTGTATTATCCTTAGCACATAACAAAGAAAGATAATAAGCACATTTTATTAAATTAATTATATTATTATTAAGTAAGCTTAGATATTTTTATTTAATGCAAATTTGAGATTTCTTATTGAAACTAAAATTGTGTCTCAGTAATTAAAGAATTTATCCAAATGTAGCAGGTTTGCAGATATTTAAATTTAGTAGAGTATACATTTCTGAAATTTAGCAAATTAATCTTAATTTCATCGTAGTTGTAGTATTTGTGTTTAAGGATAAATTATAATTTCTGAATGATTTATTTTTTCTCATTTTTTTTATTAATTTTTTTGACCAATGACTAATTTCTTCTTTTTGTTTTTTTAATTGGCAGTAGACTCAAATAAACAATTGTTGAAATGAGGAATAAAATTGAAAAACTTTTTTTTTTTTTCTCTAAAAGATGGCTCAATGCGTGAAAGCAAACAAATTTAATGAATTTGTGCATTCTCGAGTTTTCTTCCTGTTTTCATATTACATTTAATGCACGTTAAACCCCATTAATTAAAAATTATAATATGTATAAATTGCAAACCGTCAGTTTGGCTATAATGCATTGAAAATACATTTTTCTCTATTTTACATTTGATTTCCCTGATTCTTGCTGAATATATTCGTTAATGGGTAGTTAATTGTAATTATAAATATTTATATTATTATATAAATGTAATTATATTACATATTAAAATATTAATCGAAAAACAGTAAAAAAAGAAAATACAAAGTGACCAATAATTCGGTTCGACAACAAAAATAGAGAAGTTTCACAAATACATCTTCACATTAGCTTTTTCGTCAAACTTGGATTTTTTTTTATTATTTTAATGTGGAGGAGAATTTCCAAGTTCTTATAAATTCTAATTAATATAGTAAATCTCCAAGTAATTGTAGTTCTTCTACTTAATATACAATAAATATATATATCAAATTTTTATTTCTAAAAATAATTTATAAATTAAGAGTTCTACTTTATTTTTGTTGACAACAAAAGAATCGAAATAAAAAGATAAAAAAAAAATAATCTAAGATTAGAAACAGAAGAAATTTATATGAAAAGCATATTATTATTACTACTTGTAACATTTGAATCAATTATTTATTTTATTCAATTTATAGTTTAATAAACCAAATGAATGCTTTTCTAACTTCAAAAAGCTTCACTGCGGTGCAAAAAACCCACCTCGTATAGCCAGTTTCTATTGAATTAGTGAGAAGCAGTTCAGATTAACTGCCTGAAAACTGCTCTCTCGAGCGGTTCATAGTGGCTGTCATCGCGTGACAGCTCCTAGTATAACCAGATTAACTGAAATACATGCTAACAACTCTCCCCGAAAACTGCTTCAGCGTTAATAATGCCAGAAGCCTCAAAAACGCTACAGCTGTACCCTTGGAAACTGCTCTAAAATTTAAGTTGTTTCAGTGACAAGTTATTAGTTTATTAGTACAGGAGGGTTCTAGGTTAACCAAGTGTTAAAAAAAAGAAACCTGTTTTTAAAAGGTTTTTGTTTTTTCAACTTAAGATTATCTTTTTAAATTAAAAAAACAAAAACCTTTAAAAAATCGTGTTTTTTTTTGTTTTTTTTTTACTACTCGGTTCCTTATTAAAAAGAAAAAAAAAAAAAAAGCTATATCCAATCATTCATTTATAAACAATAACTCACCATATTCAAAATTTTCATTTCTTTCAAAATGGAAAGTGGTTGTTACGATGGAGAAGAAATTAGAAGCACTCGGTAGAATCAATAAAGGCGAACCCTTGAAGACCATGGTACTGCTGAATTCGGAATTTGGACTTCTAATGTATCAGATTGGAAGAAGAATCATAAAGAAATTGAAGACTTTTAATGCAAAATGATTTTGAAAAACAGTCTGCAAACTCAAGGAACAATAAAGAAAACAAAATATGAATCATTTGAAGACAAATTATTCTTATGGTTCAGTGATCAGCTTGACCATGGCTTTCCAGTATCAGGTCCAATTTTACAGGAGAAACTACTAAATTTTCGAAATTAGAAGATTTGGCTAGCAGTTACACAAAAAGCAAAGAGAGGATCACATTGTTTGCATGCAGTAATGCTTCAGGGAAACGTAAATTATCCCTTGTATTGGTTGGAAAATCTGATAAGCGATGTGCTTTAAAACATACTAACATTTCTTCTTTTGCCAGTTGTTTACAAGTCCCAGAAAAGTGCTTGGATGGATAGTGAGATTTTTAAGGAATGTTTTTTTTTTCACAACTTTGTGCCAAGTGTACAAAGTCACTTAAAAAACGATGGTTTGCCATTAAAAGTGATATTGTTAGTTGACAATGCCCCATCTCACCCAACAGAGGAAGAACTGGTTAGTGGGGATATCAAAGTTAAATTTCTTCCGCCTAACATAACAGCATTAATATAGCCCATGGATCAGGGAATTCTTGAAACTTTAAAGCATCGTTACAGAAAGAAGTTGCTCAGCAAATTTACTGAACAGGAAGCTGAAGAAAGAGGTGTAGTCTTCATTTTGAAATCGATCAACATCAAGGATGTAATTTACATGTCTGCTTCATCCTGGGACGAAGTGAGTGAATCGACAATTAGCCTTCAAAAGCACTTGCAGCCAAACCCACAAAATTGAGAGGGGGAAAACCAAGCCTTGGGCAGTTCACTGATCGCTTGTGGTTTTTGTCCATCCCCTGTTGTCGTGGAGAGGAATTGCTGGAGGGTCTTTTACCAACTCCTCCACATGGAACCAGATCTATTCCTCTCCACGACAACAGGGGATGGGCAAAACCCACAAGCGATCAGCGAACTGCCCAAGGCTTGGTTTTCCCCCTCTCAATTTTGTGGTTTTGGCTGCAAGTGCGTTTGAAGGCTTCCGGTCATGGAAAAATGTCTGGCCTGAAACTGCACAATTTTCCAAGGAAGTGGTTGATATTGACAATGATACTGGCCCTTCAGAATTTGTTGAAATGTTCAGAAATATAGAAGGGTATGCAGATGTAGAGACTGATGACATGAAATTGTGGTTATAATGCGACAATGATGGAGACTTTCAATTAACAGGCGAAGACATTATTGCAGTTTGTTCAACTAATGACAATGTGGAGACTGATGGTAATTCTGATGATGACGCAGATAGTGTAGTGCCAAAAGATGGACGTTTTAGTCACAACGAAGAGACAATGATGCTCGAAAATGTATATTATACTTAGAAGGGCAACCTGACATGGCACCGACTGAACTCATAATGGTAAAGCATCTACAAGACTGCGCAGCACATAAGCATCACTCAAAGCTGAAACAAAAGAAACTCACAGAATTCTTTTATTAATTGAATTAATGTACAGTATCCCAATTGAAATCAAACTTATACTATAAGTAGGTAAGCCTTTTGCTTTGTACTGTTAATATTGTTGTAAAAGTATATAAAATATGCAATAAATAAAATAAAATGTATATTAACTGTGATATTTTCGTTGTTAATGTATTATTCGGATTATCCAGATTTTTGGTAATCCAGACCAGTCCCATTTGAGCCAGATAAACAGGGTTCCACTGTATATATGTATAAAAAAATGACTTCACAGGGAGGCTGCTTGATTTTTATTTTAATCATTCATAATACTCTGGTTTTGGGCTTTAAAAATTGCATCAAATATTCAGATTCAAGATGCTATAAATTTATTTTTAATGAATAATTTTTGCGTTGAAGATGATATTCAATGTAGGAGAGTTTAACATGCAAAAAATGAAACATGAAAAAGGAACAATGCATTTTCTGTATTCTTTTTTCATGATATTCAATATTTGGAAAGAATTAAATAGATCTCGAGGAAAACTGAGGTAAATACAGAGTTGCAAGTTACAGATTTTCATAAACAAAAAATTATTACTATTTTATATTTTGGGAATGTTTCGGAGAAAATAAAAAAAAATTTATGTAACTTGGTTTTTCAGTTATTTTTCAGACAGTTAATAAGTTATTATATATCTTATCAAATACTAAAGTTATGATTCTGCTTTGCGTTCCATTAGTGGTATATAAATTGAAATGTGCAGCATGTCATAAGCAGTATATTGTGAATGTTGCAGAAGTCTTTACTTAAAAGGGTTAAACAGCATCAATTGATGAATTTGGCAATGCAAGATTATTTCTTTAGTAATTCTATTCATACTTTTAATTGGAAAGAGATTAAAATTATTTCAAAAGATAATAACAGATGTCAAGTGCTCCCGATTAAGAAATTTAACAATTAGCTATTAAATAGAAACATACAGGAAATTACAGACTTAATAAATTGCTATAATTTGTTTCTTGATGCTATTGCTGTAATTTGAAGAATCTGTTGACAATAGGATGCATATGTCATTGTTTACATTTATATGACTATTATATTGAGATTTTGTTATTCTGTATTTTTTTCTGTTATTTCAGTATTTTCTATAAAATGAATAATATATATCAGCAACATGTTGAGGAAGAGTTTATTAAAAGTTTGTGATGATTGACCCATTTTGTCTATATGTTATTAATAAAGTAAGATGTAAACATGTCATCTTTTTGTAACTGGGAAATGCTTAGAGTTGCCACCAAAACCTCTCCACCTCGACTCTGATTGGTTAATGTTCAATCATATGCACTATTTCATCCTATTTCTTCAATCGTATGATCAGATATGGTAAAAAACAATGATAGGAACACTTCAATAGAAACATTAACCATTTCACTGAATCAAAACAATGATGAAAAATAGGACCATGTGACTTGGCCTTAAGTATTCGGTTTTTGAATAAACAATAACAAAAAAAAAAAAAAAATCTTTCTACAAACCTTTAGTCATTGGTTCACCAGTATTCTGATTGCTTAGAAATGGCATGAACTCTTCTGCATGTGCAATCATGTATTCTGAAACTTCTCTCCGTAAATCCTGTACTGAACTCTTAAAATAAAAATAAAATAAATATGAAACAAATTATTGTTTTATTTAAACAAAAATAAAAATAACTTATTGCTTGGCAATTATTCAGTCATCCACTTATCAGTTATGGCAAAACAATGTCTTATCAACAGTGAAAGTAACGATAGTAATATTAATCTATGTGTGACTTCCATTACTGCAACCATGTGAAAATATCAAGAGTTATTCATTTTGACAAAGATGATAATCAAAATAGGCCAACACTGGGGTGAGCTGGAGGGGTTTCGAAGTTTTTGCACAAGTGTTTAAATTAAAATCTTAAATTCATTGAGCTCCCTGTTAAACGCTCCCCGTTAATGTAATACCAATTACATTATTTAAAACATAACATAATATTTAATGTATATTCATAATCTATTTTCTATATGCAATGAGCAGAATTTACATGGTGATTCAAAATTCCCTGTACCTTTAAAGGTAGGTCAGGAATACAAAAACAGGTTTACAATAGGTGCTCTAAGTTCCTTCACACAATCTATGGTGCAATCACACAAATGTTTGATGAATGAGCACACGTCTGTTCGGGAACAGTTCATGATACAATCAAACAGCGACTCCTCCATTTCCATTCGCTTTCCCATAGGCTAGGTACATATCTGCCTCTCAGCATTAGTGAAGTGATACATCCTACTCGTACAAAGTCAACAACTCAAATGACAATGGCTCACACTACCAACTAATGCGCTACCAAACAGTGTCCTAGCACATTTGGGTGGTGTTTGAAGACATACGTTCTACTCTAAATATGGTTTGTTTTTGTATTCCTGACCTACCTTTAAAGTTTATGCAGGGAATTTTGAATCACCCTGTATATACCCCAACAATTGAATGTTACATGTTAGAATATATTATTTAACTCCCTTTCAAGAAACTCACTGCTTCTACCCAAGCTAATCTCAATTAGCTTCTCTAATATACAGGGCGATGTCTAAGGAATCCCTATAGTGGATCCATTTCCAATCTTCACTGTAAAAGTTTCAAAAGATTTTCCATGGAAAATTTTCTTCATTTTAATATCTGCTTTTCACTTTAACCAAAGGGAAAACAAACAGATTAATTTGTTTTTGAATTGCAACAATACATATATCAACTTGATGGGAAGGACCTTGAAAAATTGATTTATATGATTTATAGAATTTAATTACTTTATTCTCATTCACGAAGCAAAGAAAGGTCTGCAGGTGCAATTGAAGGAATATTGTGACATGTTGCAAATGAAAATAAAAACAAAAATACAACAAAATTTTGCCTTCAGCTAAAATTTTGAACCTAACTCAGGTCTAAACAATCAGAAATGTATTATTCTGAGCTTTCTGAGGATCACTCTAACACAGTGTTAAAGTTTCATGATAGTAACTTTTGCTGTTTTAAAAATTGTCAAGAAATAGTGAACAAACTTTTAAACGTTAGATTAAAAAAAATTTTTTAAATGGATAACTTACTGTCACTGAAGGATGTTTCTGTTTTACTTGATGAATCACAGCCATATACAAACTGAGAAAAAAAAAAAGCAGAAGTTAAAAAGTTATTTGAAGGAAGGAATCACTAAAGATAGTTAAGAAGCACTTAAACCTAACATTGATGATAAATTTGTGATATGATGACATTTTTAAGAATTTATATACAAGAAATCTTACCAGTTTCCATCAGAAGGAATCTGGAATAAAAAGAAATTCAACAAATGAATAATAATCATAGGATTTTCATTCTATTTTTTATGTAGTTATTTTTTTTTTAATTTCCTATACAAAATAATTCCTCAATGTAATTAAAGCAAAATAAGTTTGCGATCAACACAAAACTGAAATATGTTCCTTAGACTGTTGAATGTAATGTTTCTGAGAACTAAAAAGATGAGTTGATTTTCATAGCTATGAAGTTTGGAAGATTGCTATGAAAAAGTTCTGAGCCCTGGATAGCTCGCAATAGCTGTGGGTTCCAAACATGGTTTGAAGGTTTGAATAAACCCCCCTCTGCCGCAGATAAGCTAAAATTCTAAACTTCTTCTAAATAAAAACAGAACATGAAGAAATGATAGTGTGCCATGTCACATCTAATGATATACTATACCTGAAATATGGGAGAAGTAAATGCAAATGCTATCATGCTTAAATCACTATCCAAAATTAAAAAGGCAACTTTCACATTTGTAGGCTAAAACAATTATTTTCAATAAGAAGGAACTTCCTCTTTATTATGCTGCAGCTTCTGCACATTTAATATTTGATAAGTTCCCTCTGAGTGACCTTCCTGGTCTCCTCTGTATACTTCAATGCAGTTTTTTTTATTTATTTTTTTATTGTAGAGAAATCATAAGTATATACAAAAGTTATATTCTTTATAAAAAAACATCTTTTATAAAAAAGAATTATGCTAAAACATCTCTAGAAGTATGGCAAAGGTCTATAAGGGTGCATCAAATAAGCAGGCATCATTAGGCCTTCCTACTCTTGTTTTGCAACTATTATTTTTATTTTCATTAATAATATAAATGATTTTAAAGAAAGTCTACTGAAACCTTTTATACCTCATATACTAATTCTTAAAAATTTAAAGAAATAAAATAATAGATCAGTTTACATTATGTCTTTTTCTTTTTTTTTTTTTTTTAAAATGGCCCAAAAATTATTCATCAACATTAACCATTAATTATTATATATGTTACATTTATTACTTTCAATCGCATACTTAACTTACTTCATGAGTTTGTAGATTTCTTTCCCTCAGAATTTCTTTAATTTTTTTGGCTTCTAGGTGCCGTTCACTATGGAGATTTTTTACATCTTGCTGGGCTATAAGTTGCTCCCTTTCTTTTTCTTTTTCAACGCGTTTATCCTGTGAATCATTAACAACATTAAGTTAAATAATCATCAACTAAGAATAAAGATTAAGAAAATTTAATAAAAATTATTCTTAAGCCTTTTAGGATGTTCCAATTTTAATTTTCATCAGTGTTTATATAAAGGTTATTACTTTCATTTGATCTGTGAATATGTTTAGAAATAACACACAATTATATTCAACATCTTTTTAATTAAAAAAAATGATGTAAAAATATCTTACTCTTCTTCTTTGAGCTTTACTGACTTTAATGGCCTTTGATTTGTGTTCATCCTTTGCTAATTCACCATTTATTGTAGAATTTTCCAGCCCATCGGCTACGGCATTTACCTAGAATAATCAATTAAAAACATCGTCTTTTTTTTTTTTTTAAAGAGTGGCTTTTACAATTGTCATTCAATTTTTTTTTTTTTTGAAATTTAATAATATATAAAGACAAAACAATAACCCTACATGTTAAACAAATTTACATCTCAAGAGTATATAAGAGTATATTAAACCTTATTTTGAAATAAAACAGTTAAGTAAAGATTCTCATTCAAGTAAAAAATGCTATGAAATATGAATATTAAAACAATGAACCATTTAGATAATTCTTTACATGAACATTTATATTCTTTACTTTTTGTTTACAAATTTTCAACAAATTAAATGAAGTTGATTTATATTTTCCCAGCATGGGATTATGTTGATGTCTATATATTCTTCAATTTTTCATTCTATTCTTATTAATTTGTTTAATATAATAACATGTTATAATTTTTATTGTTAATCATGCTAATAACCCCTTCCTTTATTATTTCAGGAAGAAACTAATTTTATAAATAAATGTGAAATTAAGTTGTTTAATTAAATGAATAACTTTTCAATAAGCCAAACTAATGAAAACTCAACAGAAATGAAAGCCTTACAACAATGTTTTGCTTCCAAAATTTGAAAAGCAATGAAATAAATCAATGATTGTTTACTGAAAAACAGTTAATTCCTCTTCACTAAATTTATAGTTAATATGATGTAAAATATTATACTATCAGAAGCATCTGGACAGCCTTATAAAGCTAATACTTGTCTCAAAAATAGGATTTTTTTTCGGTTATTCAGTATCCTAAGGGAAAGCTTTGGCTTAAACCACTTAACTAAATTCTGATATAATATATTCAATGATACTGCTTATTATTTTTCAAGAAAAATTCAATACTAGGATCTTCATCATTGAAATATTCTGATTCTTATCTATTAAGTATTGAGTCTGTAAATAAAGAGGAATAGATCATGTTTATCAAATTCAAAATAAGAGGAGTGGCTGAACTTCTCCAGTGACAGTTCTTGATATTCAACTATCTTTAAAAGAGTCTGCATTATTAAATGTGTTGTTGTTACATCCATTTCAATATTTTTGAAACAATCAAAGACACCACAACCTTTTTGATGTCTCTTAAGTGGGAACAGTTGCAGTTGTCATGAGACTAT
>JAFIDM010009631.1:265278766-265299872 GCA_023159025.1 Thereuonema tuberculata | reverse complement strand
CACATATATCTTCTTTTTTTAATTGCAATAAATTTCCTGGAGTGCTTCTTCCCAACAACAAGCACTGATGGTAACTTTTTTATGAATTCTCTTTTTGTATTGATTTTGTATTCCATTGTTGCAGTGAGCCTGTGTGCCAGGTTGGAGGTGTAGCTTTCCATCAATGTATTGAATAGTTCAAAAATTTCTTTCTTGAAATGGAGGAGATGCCATAGAAGCATCTTGAACCCGGGCGCCAAACACCCTAAAAACAGCCCAGTTCACATAATAAACCATAGATTTGTCACATCACAAAAGCATCTGACGAACCAAAAACTACAAACAGTCAAGCATCATTTCAAGCCTTTGATATTTAGTAATTTATTGGTGACTTTTTATGTTGCTTTGCACCTTCCTCTCAACAGCCATCATTCCAGTTACGGTAATCTGTGCATGGATTCCAATTACTGTAAATTGTTAAAGAAATATGGCTCTCAACTGCTGAATGCTTCTGAAGCTTCAGTTTGTGTGTCCCTTAGGCTTCACAATATTATTAAATTTATTGTCCATCTTTTGAAATATTGGCCAAAGCATATTGAACTAGATAGATATATTTTTTTTTCACATTATCAAATAAATGTGTAAGCTCCTTAAGATACCATTATTGTTATTGGATGTTCCTGAGCCTTTATATCTGGTCCAACATTGCACATTACCTGTCAGATTTACTTAGGAGTGGCTATGTTCGAGTACTTAATCATGCAATAAATATCTGTAAAGCAAAGTTTTTTTTTTTTTTTTTGTACAACAGAATTTACAAATGCAGAGCAAGTATTTTTGACTACCTGTTGTGATCCCACTTGTAATTCTGCAAGCTCTTTTTCTTGGCGTTGATTTAATTCTAGTTCTAATTTTGCTATTTCTTCAGTTACTTCTTTCTTCTGTTTTTTGTTTCCTTTTGAAATTCCATGCTTTAAACTTTGCACTTTAGCTGAAAAAAAATCAAATCATATGCTGTTTTGTCTTTTTTTTTCTTGAACAAAATAGATAGAATTGGTAGGATAAAATTAAGTTCTTCAAAATAATTGAAAAATAAAATGTGATTGTTTAAAAACAAAAACAAAAAAGAACCTACTATTCAAAGTATGTTTGAAAATAGTTAAAAATACATTCTGATGCAGTGGTTAACTATTTTATGGAGAATGATAATCTCAAAATGCAAGTTTGTCCAATAATGAATGAATCAGGAATTATTAATTTTATTATTATGAGGAAACTAAAAAAAACAACTAGTATAGATTATGCCATAAAATTAAGTTGAGGGAAAATTTCTAATACTTTGTGATTGTAAATAACTAGGCCATCTCCCGTGTACATGCACTTGTTTTTCAATATCACATAGAATTTGATTAAGTAAGAATATTATATTTAAAATATTGCAATGTTTCGGCAATTATAGTTCTAATTGTCATTTTTGAATTACAAATAAATAGACAGATCGGAAATAAATAAACAATCTTGAGATTCAAAACAAAAAGTTGAATACATTCATTACTGATGGGGGGAAGGGGAAGGAAACTTAAGTCAAAAAACAATATATAGTGAGTTGTAGTTCCCATGGCCTAATGGATAAGACGTCTGACTTCGGATCATAAAGTTACAGGTTCAATCCCCGTCGCAGACATTTCATTGTAAAAATTATTTCTATTTTCCATTCTCAAAGAAAATTGCGCCAGACAGACAGATAGAAATAAAAGATTTTAGTAATATAGATTTATCCTCACAATGGATGATAATTTTAAAACTGATGATTCTTCTGAAAGTACACTGAATTTAATTTGGAAGAGGGTAGAACTGTGTTTTTGTTAACAAATTCTTCCATACAATTTCAACACAGCTAGTTGAAATAACAAAAGCAGAAGTATAGGAAAGAAATCACTACTCAAAGACACACTTTACATTCTAAAGATTTGGATTCTAAAGTATCTAAATCTTTAACATGAACCAATAACAGTTAGTCGTTATTGTTACTGTTTTGCTTTATAGTTGTCCATTTGCCATTAAAGTATATAAAGTTTTGAAATACAAAAGATAATACTTTTCAGGATAACAGAAATTTATGATTCCCTACATATTATGGAGGCTACATTCAGAGTATGATTGACAATTAAATTGTTTCACTGCCAGTGATGACTTCAATAGATTGGCTACGATACTCTGAACATGTACCAATAAGCTTGGTTTTTTTTTTATTGCTGAACAAGACGATTTCAATATTATATTATCACCCTTGACAGATGATAGCTTTCTGTATCATCTGTCAAGGGCACTTGTCATGGAAATGTTAAGTACTGCTACAATTTAAATTCAGTTCTCTTGGCTAAAGATGCAAACAACAACAAGCTGCCATCTGGTCTTCCTGTTCAGATTTCATTACTTATGTTACTATCATCTCCACAAAAATTTATTCTACTCATTAACCCTTATACAGTAGAAATGTTAGTTAGCAGTTCAACATAACTTTTTAAAATCAACTTTCCTTATGATAATATAATTGAAAACTTATCAAAATTAATAATTGGCTGTTTAGTTTTATAATCACACAATGATGTGAGGAAGCTACCAATAAATGTTCTTTCATTCTTCATTAATTGATGATAACTTTACCAAGCACAAAGCACCCTGATGATGATTGTTATTTAAAGTCAATTGAAAATATGTAATAAGAAATGCACAATGAATTTGAATTCGTCTGAAATCCTTTGCAAGGAAAACATAACACCTCTCATCTCTCTGTCTGTCAAATTTCCAATCTCACATCCTTGATATATATTTTCGCCATAATGCCTTGGGCAAATAAGGCAAAATTGGCATGATCTTAGGCTGTAGACGCACACTCAGGAAAAGTACATGACCTTAATTTATCAAATAATAAATTAGGATAAGCCTATTTAGGGACTGCTTCATATTGTGTACTACTTTTCCATGAATTTGAATTAGTTTGGTACTGTATTAAACCAGATCAAATTTAAAATGTCTCTTATGTTTTTAATGGATTTAGCAAAAAATAAAAACATCGCCACTAAAAACAAAGTTGTATTTCAACATATGAGGTTATTTGTTTTAATTCTGGGACAACCGTCATAAAACAATTTCTACTAGAGAAAATGTAAAATGTTGCTATTGCCCTTAATTCTCCTCTGCAGCTATACACTTGAAGACTTTTTTTTTTGGTATCTGTCTCAGTGCTGCAGTTGTTGCTTTAATAATCACTGACAACTGTTAAATCTACATTCTTTAAGGGCCCCCTTCAGCTTGGGAAACAGATGATAGTCACAGGGGCTAAATATGGAGAGTATGCAGGATGGGTTTAAACAAAGGTTTCTGTTTGTTCAAGATACAATATTACTGCAAATGATCTATAAAGCAGGTGCTTTGAAATGTTGCAGAATCAAAAACTGCTTTGGAAGAGATGTGGTCTCTTACATCGTAAAGCCTCACATAGAAGTCTTAGAATGGATACACACATATCTAATGCCGTTGACAGACTGTTACTCTGGTAAGTACTCTTGATGGTTCACACCACAACAATTAAAGAAAACAGAGCATCACCTTGCATTTGTTCAGTCACAGCCCATTTCTGTTTATCGGTTCTCACCAGAAATAGCCACACATTGGATTGCTGTTTTGCCTGAGGAATGTATAGGAAGTACCAGTTTCATTGCCTACATCAATTTGGTTAAGTCAGATTTGTCCATTGCTCTGTCTGGGTAATTAGATCTTCACAAATCTCCATCCTGTACATCTGGTTATCCTGAGGCACAAATTTTGGACAGACATGTCACATCGGCAGATCTTGTCTGATGATCATAAAGTACACTAAACAGGAAATTTCATGTCTTTCTGCCAGCTGTGTATTTTCCTGGATTGATACTCATACGGACTCAACCTTAGCTGGAATTCTGACAGTAGGCCTACCTGGTCTCAAATCATCCTGCAACAATTGTTGTCCCTTGGAAAACTGCTTATACCATTCAAATACCTTACTTCTGCTCAAAACACTTACTCTGTAGGCCCTTTGAATTTTCTTAAAGATTTTAGTTGAAAAGACGCTATGCATTGATAAAATTTGATTGACGACTCAAATACTAACATGTATTTTGATACGAAAACAACTATAATGCTTTTATAGATTTTACAAATATTTAAATGCACAAATACAACTATTAAGCTTTCATACAGCTCATGCCAGTAGCAATCTATTACTATCAAGGAGTAAGGTTGTGCTCCACAATGTGATAGAACAGTCTAAGGGTATCCCAGAATTAAAAAAAAATTGAAAAGAAAATCAATTGAAATCACAAATTTATTGCTGTAAAAACAATAATATTATACTTCCATGCGTTAAAAATAAAATACAAAACTCGCTGGCATCTATTAATATGTTGGAAATTAAAAAAAAAAAAAAAAAAAAAAATCTATACTTAACAATGCTAACAATTTTCATTTAATTTCTTTATTTACCACCAAGTTTTGAAATGCACAGGGAAGTTCTTGTTCCTTTTCTAAGGGGAAAAACAAAAATATAATAGCGAGAAAAAACTTATGTAGTGGGGACTTCATAAGCACACAAATTGTGTAAAGTGCTGCATACATTCATATACATCAACATTTTAGAGCACTGTATATAATTATGATATTAAAAATATTCCCAATAGATCATGAAAGGCATATATTTTAGTTTTAAAATAGTAAACATCAATTTTCTAAGAATGTATCTGGAATTATTACATTGTGGGACTTGAAAAATCATGATTCGTTTACAGAAAAGTAAGTTTCAAGACATGTTTTTGAAGAACCTAACTCTGTCATTAATCGAGGTATGACAGTAAAGAAACAGAAATATTTCAGAGAATTTATTTTTCAACTGATTTTGTTAGTCAGCTCAAGAAGCTATTTCATTTTTAGTCCTATTACCACATTACTTTTCAATTTATTTATAACGCTTTAGTGTTCTTTTTTGTTAGTTTCCTACTAAAAAACACATTGGAATTTGCATTTGCATCAGAAAGGCTGCACCGAGTATCACAAAAGACTGCATGTGCAATCACAGGTTCCCCACCTTGGGTAAGAGCAAGAAAACAACCTTTTAATATTAAACACAGTTGAAGATGTAAAAAGTTATGCCATACTTTTTATACATATGGCAAAGCTAAATCTTTCAAGTTCTCATCTGAAGCATTTCAGGAAACACGCAGAAGAAGTACCAATATATTTCAATAGCAATAAGGAACTATTTGTCTGATTCATATAGTTTTCTTTTTCACTGAAAATAAAAATAAAATTGTTGTTGAAAAGTATGCTTTTGGCTTAAATGACAACAAATAGTCAAGAATCAGCACTCTGACTTCAGAAATAGTGCCTATTTCAAGAGGTCAAGAAGTTTCATTGTTAAGTATATAATATGAAATTATCAAAATTAAAAAGGAAAAAAAATAAATTAGAATGACTACTAATGTGACAACACATACAAGATATCTTTTCAGAACAAATATGCAAGAAAAACTTTAAATTGTAACAATTTTCTTACATTGCTAAAGAGTATCTGAAGAAGTAGATAATGTTTTATGGAAGAACTGAAATGAAAATGAAACTGAAGCAAACTGTAACAATTAACAAATTGATCATTTTCTAAAACCAAAGTAAAAAATTATTATTAATTGAATCTGTCAATCAGTTGAGGAAAGCAAAATCTACTTGGTTCATCAGCAGTGACACTGCAATAGGGTATATTGTGATGAGTTTTATAACTGTGTTTATAATTATTTTGCTTATTCTATCCTATTTACTTTTATATGTATTTTACTGTTCCAATCAATTAGTCTACTCAGTTGTAAATTTCAAATTATGACCGTTAACGATCTTTTTGTTTGTTTACTTTTGAATTTCAACAGCTGAGGGTTCCCATAATTCCCTGTAATTTAAAATCTTCAATTAATTTCAGTTATGAATCATGTTATTTTAAATTACCAAATGAACTGTTAAAGCCCTCAGCCAATGACCGATCATTGTAAATACTCTATAAGAAGCCCTTGCTCTCCCTGAATAAAGAGAACACAGTTCGATCCAACTTAAGTCTAATCTACTTCTTTTACGAGCCAGAGACACCAACGAAAATCACCACAATATATAACCGAATTTGCATTTCATAAGATCAGAAGTGCTGTAAAATTATAATGACCGACTCACAAAGTAAAGAAAATACAGCACTTACCTTGTAAAACTTTTCAAATTCTAAATTATTTAATATTTTATTTTTATACTATTTTTTTTTTTTTTTTGTAATTCTAATATTCATTATCAATGACTCGACAGCTGCCATAGTTTTTATTCTTTGATGAATCTATCATTACAACTTGTAGGTTTTAAACAAACTTAGAAGCTTTATTGCATTTTCACAAAATTCCCAGCATTTTATTAAAATTCAGACATTTTCCATTCTATTAAACATAAACTATAAATTTTCTCTTCCTCAAGTAAACAAGGAACATTATTATAAGGCATCTTACATATGTCTTACATAAGATAGTTCGACTTCTTTATTTGTTTAATATGGCTTATATTATGTTTACTAAATACAAATGCACATCATTCTTTACAGGCTTTTATACATTTTTTTATAAAAAATCTTACATGAAACAAAATTATAAAAAAAGTAAAATATAGCTACAGGTATAGTTCTGTTTTATTACAAGTATCATTTTTTTTTATTTAAATTTCTGTTTATTCATTTTCAAAAAGCAACTATTAGTTTACATTTTTTAAGTGGATTTGTATATAAAAAAATATAATTTTAAGAGCAGATTTTTCACATTAAGTTTTGTACACTTCAGTATGGAAGTAAACAGATAATCTCAATTAGATTTCAAGACTTTCTATTAAAAATGTGCAAATTACTATCAATGATAAAATTAAAAAAGAAAGAAAGAAAACCTTACATTGGCTTTAAACTGCCAAATGCACATTTAATTCTTCCACTTGTAATGGAAAGCAAGGGATGGTAATTTTCGATGTGAAATAAAAATAACACTCCAATAACATCAAAGTGGAGGAGGAAAAAATATTCAACTCTATAGATTTATTACAATGTAACATTTAAAACATCTTATGCAGCTGTCAACAATTTCTATACCAATACTTACTAAATAAAAAAGTCCAAATATTTATCAAATGTATTAATAAATGCAGACCATATACTCACAAATGACATGCTAGAACAAATTTTTACACTTATTTGCACTTATCAGCCAGTACCAGTCACTTCTGAACACCTAGGTCTGCAGTTATGGAGGCAATAGATTGAGATCATAGAAGAGTCAGTGAGATCTCCATGAAATTAAGGGGAAAAAAAGGAAATTCAGTATGAAAGTGAGACAACCAAACTATGTGCTCGCAATCACCAAGGATGTCACTTGACAGTACACAGTCGGCATTTATTACATTTCTTATCTCAGTAATGCACTCATTTGGTTTGTTCGTGGCCAATGGTTTTTAGGTTTTATGCAATTGTTAATAAGAAGTTCTTCTCCATTTTGCTAAGACAGCCATTAACATAACTGGAGCATAATGGAATTCAACATTCAGAGGCATTATTAAATTGATCTTCAATATTAAAAATATTTTTTGGTAAATTAAAGCAAATTTCAACTTGCCCAACGTAATTTTATGTTTGCAGACCTTTGAACAATGGAGTGTAAACACCTATTTATAAGCGTTATATTTTATTCATTTACAGCTGTGGGAAGTAACAAGGGAATAAATTAATTTCAATTGAAAACCTTGTTCTAACTCTGTTATCTTTTATTTATTGAAAATAATTATATTCAGTTTCATTATTAAATCTGATTGTTATAATCAAATATCATTACCATAGTTTATTTAAAATGAAATAAATTTTCATCCAAATAAGTTAAAGCTTCATCAGACAAATAAAAACAACTTTAGACACTACATTTCACAAAATAAATCTCAGACTTCCCAAAATTTTGAGAATACAAAACAAATGTGACTTCCCTAATTTCTGTATTGTACGACTGAAGAGAACTAGGTTTTTAGTATGAAAATGTATATCTTACCAATAAAAGAAGAATATCTGAGAAGTGAATGGAATTATTTGTTACAGTAGTTGGAGATGACAGACAGAAACTTGATTGTTCAATGTAAGTTCTTGCTCCCCCCTATTTTGGACATCTTACGCATTTGTAACTTTACAGAATTAGAAAATTATTTTGAAATGGCACCGAATAAAATTTAAAGAAAAACACACACAATTGTTGGTTTTGCATTACAAAAAAATATTCTGATAAAGTTTATTAGCAAATAAGTATATTTATTTTAAATAAATTATTTCCTTATAAAATCTTTTGCAATATGTAGAAATCCAAATAGCACATAAATCTTGTCCTCATTACATAATTTTGAACATTTATTGGAAGACAAAATAGATTTTTTTTCCTGATTTAAGAAGAACTACCACGATAAGTCCGGATCTGGAAAAGGAAGGTAGGGAATTATGGCTTGAACAGAAGATAAAAGGTAATGATCTTTTTCCAAAGTATGATAGAAAAGTTCTGCATTGCATGTCTGTGCTAATGATTTGAACTAAATCTGTACTAAAGTCCGAATGCCTCAACATCTTATGGAAGTGTCAGCGAAAATGTGATCTGACTGTAGTGAATGCTGAAGACAATAAAATTGTTCTGTATAGTTGAGTGATTAGTATAGCATCGCAGTAACTCTATTTGGTGCCTCGTGTGAAGCAGTTTTGACTATGCCTCTCTTCCTTTTTATTGATGTTAAGGACATGTAATGCATAACAAAATAAGTGAATGTATTGTTTTAAGATGAATTGCTAAATCCATTAGCGCACCGATTTCCATTGTTTTTAAAGATACTGTCTCAAATGTGCCTCCAACTTTTGTGGCTCCATGATATGGAACCTGAGCAGCACTAGACTAGAAAAGGATAAATGAATTCTTGCTTTTTCTCATCATATCTTTACCACTATAATGGCTACCCTTAAAATACATGTCTGTTGTTAAGTATTAGTAAAAAAACAAACAAAAAACAAACAGTTTTCTTTAATATACTAGTTATTTTTATTCCTCTGTGCGAGAAATTTTCATACAGTGAGCCACAGAAAAGACCAAAACAAACTGAAAAGAAAATAATGAATAGGTCATAAATGATACAAAATGATTGACAAATTGAACCAGCAGCAAATGAAGCAGTTGAGAAGGTGCAACAAACTTTAAAAACCTGTAAATAAACAACATCGACCAGAAGAATGAACTAACAACAAGAAAACAAAAGGTAAAAAGATAGGATATAACAGCTTTACAGAAAGAAAAATTAGTAGGTTGATGCAGACTAACAACTTCAGAGAAGAAATGATGAGTAGAAGGAGAGACATTAATATCAAAGATCCAAATAATGATGGAATATCAATTAACTATTTGGCTATTAAGTTTAAAAGCCTCAAAACTCAAGGTAACAAGAAAAATAAAAAGTTTTCCCTGAAATACAAAATTTAGAAGACAGAAGAAAGACTAATTTGGAATGAAAATCAATAATGAAGAAAGGAAGCTTAAGCACAAGTAACTGTGGTTGCTTCAAGCTGTGGTGCTCAGATATAGATGATTAACAGCACTCAAACGGAAATAAGCAAAAAAAAACATGAAGAGAACATTTTGCAACTAAGAATTCAACTCAAACTAAGTTTTTTTGGATTCAACTTTATTCTTTAATTCATCATTTCAGCCTAGCAAGCAAAGAAAAGGCAAGATAAGATATGCAAATATATATATATATATATATATATGTAGTCAGTCCAGTGCATTAAACATAATGTAAATGCCTATAAGTGAACAAATCTTTCAATGATACTAAAGAAATAGTGAAAGCAAGTCCTATAGGCAGAAAAAACAAATGTTAGTAGCACAACATGAGAAACATGACTGGTCAACTCTCCATTCTAACAAGTTAAAAAGGATATGAAAAAAAAACAAAACAATACCACTGACCAATCAATGAGAAAAGAATGAGAAATGATGCCATTAAACTGAATACATCTGCACAGAATGAGATTCACTTAACAGAAGTTTCTTTGAAGTAATTATTCAACAGAAATTTTTAAATTATAAATTAAAACAGGATAATCTTTTATCTTTTTCTTACTATTACGAAAGAAAAAAAAATACTTCAATATAAATGAATAGCCTGAATGAAGAATAAGATATTGTTATCCCTGTAATGTCTGGCTAGGTAGTAAAATAACTTGCTGCAGGGTGTAAGGTAACACATAAATCTACTTTGTTTTCTAGGAAATGTTCAAATATTCATCCAAAGTATAAATGGCTGCTGTAGTAATATTTGCTATATATAGACACACACACAAATATGTATACTAAAATAATATAGAAAATACAGGGTCTTTCAGAAATTATGGTACTAATTGAAAAGGATGCTTTTGAGAATGGTGCATAGTACATTAAAATAAGAGGTACGGATGGACAGCGGAAGTATTCAAGTTTTATTTGTTACCTTACAGATGTTCAATACGTCTGCCTCTGGGCACTCTGCAGACATCCAACTGATAGTCGAGTTTCTGCCATACTCAGTGTAATATGTCTGCATCAATGCTGTGTGACTACTGTGGGACTATGTCAAAGACACTGTTTTTGTGGCATCTCTCCCTGCAAACATGCAAAAGACATGCATAACACATGTTAAGCATTGCTGCAGACATGTTGCACTGAGTTTGACAGGAACTCAACTATCAGTTCGATGTCTGCCGAGTGACCAAAGGCGGGCATACTGAACATCTGTAAAGTAACAAATAAAACTTGAAAACTTCCTCTGTCCATCCAAGCCTCTTTATTTTACTGTAGTCTGCACCATTCTCATATGATGTCCTTTTCAAATAGTATCACTATTTATATATGAAATTAACTAATTTTTTATCGTAGTTTGAAACAAGTTAAACGAACTAAAAATTGATTTACTTAAAAGTATCACTATTTCTGAAAGACGGTACTATACATATATCAATTGTAATTTGACTTGTTAACTGTAATCATAAATTACTTTCATTTATCAAGAAAATGAAATTTTGAATTGAACTGTGAAAAGATAAGCAAAAAGAACAAATAATAATAATAATAATAATATTAAACGTGTGTAAGGTACTACCCATTAGGTTGTTAGGAAACTTTTTCTTGGGTTTTGTTTCATTTTGTCACATTAAAAATTGAAAAAATTTCCCATCAATCCAGTAAAAGGTAGTGTCACTAAAAAGTCAGAATTCCTGCAGTCTTAATCTACACAAATGACAATGAAAGCACTATTAAATAAACAAAGTATATAAATAACTTATATATACATATACAGATTATTATATGTAAACCTAACAATATATATGTTTGTTCTCAGGCAAGCAAAAAAATAATATAATGATTTTAAAAGAAGAGACTTAACTAAACCTATGGAGATAATTTCCATATTACTTGAGTGAATCAGAGCCAAAGTCTCATAACTAATAAAATACTTAAATTAAGATAGATGTGTTCTATAAAACATTTATGGGCGATTTCTCCAAACAACAGTACTAGGTCATGTCGCAACCTAATTGGATTGAATTGCTCTTAATCCAGGGGTAACTTATGACTATTTGGAGAAACTGGCCATTAATAGTACAAATTAAACTAAGGCTATACTTCTATCTCAAGTATATGCAGTACTTGAACTTAGTTTAGTTGCAATTTTTCTATTTCTGAAAGTTTTCAATAGATTTAGAAACTTAATATTTCAAAACAACTGTGGTTCTCATGAGGGACTCATTTCATTATTTATACACTCAGAAGGAAAACTAGAAAAATAGCTAAAAAAAAAAATATATATATATATAAATATGTGGATGAATATGCAATGATTTCCATCCATCCTTTATTTCTCCTTATTTATATGGAACCACCCAGAATTTCTTAAACTTTATTTTTTATTTGATGTATATCATTAAACTTTTAAATAATAAACGAATGACATTATAAGTTATGTCTTCTTCTTCTAAAAGTGATAGATTTCTGAAATTACAACTACGGCCAAACAGGAAGTAGGTTTTATTATTAGAGCTTCAAAATGATAGTTTTCTTTAATTTCAATTTAGAAAAAAATAATAAAATAAAACAAAAGAAGTAATGCTTTTTCTAACCAAATGCTTCCTAATTAAAACAAAAAAAAAACACTATCTTCACTATTATTTTTTTTTTTTAACATTTGTTATCCTAAATAATAATTTCTTTCATTGGTGAAATCATTTTTCTTTCTTCTACAATTAATTAAAAAATGTGAAAACCTACTCTAAACCAGAGCTTCTCGACCAGTTTACTATAAGGATGCCCTTGGTGTGCCGCAAGCAAATTCTGAGAATGTATTTGTAATAAATATTTAGTAAAAAGCTTTAATCTAGACTACATTCTAGGCATCAAAATTTTGGTTTTATTCTGACAACGATGTTTAATAAACTATTAGTTCATTTTTCAAAATAATCTTTAAAATATTTCATGGTATTTTTAAATGTTTAAAATTAACTATTAAATTCATTTCTAAATCATATGTGATTTTAAAAGGATTCTACTATCGCAAAAAAAAAAAAAAAGTTTGGTGTGTTCCAGGTTTTCAGCAAATAAAAAAAATAAAAGTGTACTGTGAAATTAAAAAGGTTAAGAAGCACTGCTTTATTCTACTTTAAATAAATAAAGCTATCAAATTTCAATAGCTTAAATAGGCTTCGACATGAATTCGTATTAATTTGCAGTGCTGCATAATATTTTAACTTTCAGTTGTATTTGGCAAAATTTCAAAAGGCTAATAAATTGTAAGTAATAAATTTATGTGAATGTATCAAGAATATAACATGCAAAACTGTCCTATCCAGGTTATCGATGTTTAAAAATCTCAAAAAGGTCAAGGGGAGCAAAAATGAAGAAATTGAAACTAAAAAGGAAAAAAAGAAGCGCTAAACACAATCACGTAAGTAATTAGCCTATGTAGGAAAAATAAAAGTTTGGATATCTTCCTTTTTTATATATATAACATGGTCAATTGGAAGCAGTTGTGGATATAATTACACCATTCGAATTTCTAAAATGAATAATTATTTGTTTATAAGCATTGTTCTAAAATATGTTTGAACAGCCTGTTTTAGGTTTTCAATTCAAATGAACTTCAACTCAAATTGAAATTTAGTCTGCTAATGATTTTGAGTCTGATACCAGTGATTTAACTAAATATAAGCTAATGGGAAGGTTTATAGAGAAGCTAATAAATGAAAACAGGACCAACTAAATCAAGTAAACATTTTAGCAAATTGGCAATTTGTAATAACATAGCCTATGATACAAATCAAAATAAAATGGTGGACATTCTTTAGTAAATGCTAAGGTTAATATATGAACGATTTCAAATTGTGATAACTACTTTGAAGTAGTTATTTTTGGTGCATGCTGATGGAAACAGTAATGAAATTTGCATACTATTATGTTTATCTTAAAATATAATTATTTTTAAATCAATTAAAACGTAATAGATTATTATTATTGTTTTTTTTATAATCACAGATACTTAAGTGACCTTATAAACTCAGAATGGAAAAAGTTAACATCAGTATACGAGCAATATTAAAACATCAGAATATTTGAAATGTAACAAAATAGTATTCTTGAACAAAAAGCTAAATCTATTATGTATATTTTTTACAGTAGTTTTATTTACTTGTTAGCCTTAAATCTTTATACTGCACAACAATAAAAGAAATTGAAAAAATCAAAATCAAAACACGAATGCAAAAATTCTTGTTCTGTTCAAAATAGTTGATGGTTTGTGACAGTAAAGCATGAATCAAGTTGGGCAGGGAGCTCTGAGGTTGGACAAGTATAGATTGGCATAGAATACATGTTAAACTTATATATACTTTGTTATAACACAATTTCAGAAATACTACAGATATGATTTGTGATAAATAAAGTTCCCCTTAAAGGGTAAAGGAGAATCCATTATAAAAATATATTATTTTTAAGTTAATCTAAAATTCATTCGTGTTAATATTCAGAGAATTTACAGCTGCCATTTCATCTGTAATTGACACTAAATTCAAAAGACAGAAATTAAAAATGTAGATTTAGTACTTTGGATAATTTGCAAATGGTAGCAAAGGATAGCATAGAAAGAAAACACTTTCAAAATATATTAGCTCATCTAGTAATCAGGGGAAGGCAAAGACTGATACCTTCAACTTAAATGGTTTAGACAACTCACTCACAAATTTTATCATACTAAAAGAAAAGCTTAAATTACCAAAATGATAAGGCAAACAAAATTAAATATTCCCCCCACAATCTTGCCATTTTCTAACTTGGAAGAAAATTTATTCAGTCTCTTGAAGAAACCTCTATAAAGTAAAAAGAGACATAAACTGGTAATGACAAACAGGAAAATATGAATAGAGAAAATTTGGGACCTAACGAGAGGGAAAAGTTCAAGGATATTATCACTCTGCATCTAAGTAAATAAAAGTTCAAAAAAGATGAAACTTCACAATTGACATCCTGACAATGAATGTGATTCCAGCTACAACACCAAACACATTTGATGAGGAAACTTTTGCATAATACAATGGGTTAACTCAACTAAAGAATAAAGATTTAATATCAATTCAAAGAAAATTAAGTTCCATGCACTGGTTTGAAAATACAGCTGTTAAGAACATTAACAGAAGGTTTTGTTTATCAATTTTTGTAATAGATGAAAATTTTGGTTGCAATAGGCAATCAAAAAAGAACTAAAACAATCAGTAAAATAGCGTATATGAGGCTAATTTTAATTGACCATAGACTGATAATGAGGACTGAGGTAAAAATTCCATGTCAAAACTCATAATAAAACCAAAACCATCACAAGACCAACAAAATTATTAACAATTGTTATCAATGCACTGATGGGTAATAATTAAGACAAAATATGGAAATTATAAGATATATATTCAATATGAGATAAAACTTTTGAGGGCCATCTGCCATAGAAGTGAGTTGTTCATATAAGAATACAACACAAAGCTGTTTTCCTACATGATTTGTTGTAGGATTTTAAAATACATAGTACTCTTAAAAAATTACACACACACACACACACACATATATATATATATATATATATATAAGCAATATATATATATAAAAGGATGCTTGCCCTACAAAAAGCTTGGTATTCAAAGAGAAAGAAGAGATTTACATAATCCATGTGGGATGATGATGCATATTAGCAGAATTACTTATATTCTTGTATTAAAGTAAACTGTTTTTTGACTTTATCATATAACATTTTAATATCATTTCTCTGAATTTTTCTAAATGGCTAAAAAGTCTAAGGTTAAAAAAGTGTAATTATCCCATTGCAGACCAAATTACAGGTTACAATATTAGCCGGTTACTAACGCAAACCTGGATGATCAAAATGAAATCAACCTAATTTCCTCAAATATCTACAGCTTTAATATCATAAAAAAAAAAGGAAAGAAAAGATGAAGTATCCGATTCCTGGACTGAAAATTAACAAGCAAAAGCAATAACACCATTATAATAATCAATTATAACTTCTAAATTCCTATAAAATTTTAAACCAACAAGAGTTACAATTTCTTCAAAAGAGCAATAACTCCAAACCCATATAAAAACTAACTAAAGAGGAAAATTAAAGCATTATTCAATATCTTCAAACAAACTAACCTAATTCATTCTTTACAAAATAAATAAATAAACACAGCAAAAAGAAAACAAAAATTTATTAATACCTTGATTTGATTAGCTTCAATAGAAACAAAATTAAAGTAATATCTTCTAGTAATTATTGGAAATTAAAATAAGTCTTATAATAAGTCTAACTACGTATACAGTTTTATACAACTATGAAATTAAAATCATAAAAATCAAAAATATCATAGGAACCATCCAACTATAAAATAATCAATTAATGCCAGTGTTTTGCAAATTTGTAAAGAAAAAAAAATATACAACAGGAAAATAATTGGGGGGGGGGGATATCTTACAAACATACCCCAAGCATACATTTTAATATTTTGTAGCAAAATATAGAACCTTGAAAAAAAAAAAAAAAAAAACCCCAACTAAAATGATGAAAATCACTATTTTCAAGCAATTCTTTTTATACCAATACAATTTTCAACATACTCAAAATTATTTATTAACTATGCTGATAACTAAGTGAAATATTTATTCACTCTGGCCAAAACACATTAAGTCAAGCAAATTCCAAAGGAAAAACCTAAAATTGGTAAATAAACTTCCTGTGAAAAGTCCAATTCTTATATTCAAATGAATTCGAAACTATAAAATTATAGATCTTCATTTAGCATATCATAAGTATACATAGTAAATATAATAAGACAGCACATACAGTAAAACCTCGTTAAGTCATAACCCGGATAAGTTGTCACTCCGCTTAAGTCGTCGTTTTCCTTTGGTCCCGACAAGGTCTCATAGACAATAATGTAAAATAACCCTCTTTTACTCGTCACCAAATTTAATTCTACTCCGGATAACTCGTCACCCTCAAAAATGGCGAAAAGCATCTTTATTCTCAATTTTGCCTGCTATCTTTTCAGCCCCGCCCCTTCACTCTAAGAAAGCCTAGCCTTTACGGTGAATTTTCAAGTGGGAAATTCACTTAGGAAATCATACACCTCGCTGCGACTCTTGTCGAAGAGTAGCCGACGTTTTTCTTGACCGCTACTGAGTGTGACTTTATTTCATAGCGAGTAAGCCCCGAAAATTTAAAAGCGATCGAAATTGTTTTTCTTCCTCCAAATGTAACTGCACTTCTTCAGCCTTTAGATCAATGGATAATTCTTGACTTTAAACGAAAGTACAAAAAAATGCTTGTAAAGGACATGATAAAAACCTTGGATAGGAACGAAAAGCTAGAAGTTTCGGTTTTAGATACAATTAACTATGTGCACAAAAGTTGGAGTTCCATTTCATTACAAAGTGTTTTGAATTGTTACCAGTAATCAGCACCTTCATCAATCAACACTGTTGGATTATTTTAATGCCAGTAAAAGAAAAGAAAATGTGGTAAGTATAAAATGTGTGTGTGTTTTTTTTTTTTTTATTTTATTTTCCACTCATTCATTTGCATGTATTGATTTCTGAAAATCTTCTTTTTCTCACCGAATCCTACAGCAATTCATAAAAATATTGTATTTCAGTGTTTTGTTCTTTTGTTTTTTTTTCTTTCAAAAATGCCCACTCCGCTTAAGTCGTCAAAAATGTTCGGTCCCTTGAGTGACGACTTAACGAGGTTTTACTGTATTTGGTAAACAAACATTTAATAATCACGATAGTCTGAACTAAGAAAGTTCTTCATCAAAACAATCACGATTATTAAATGTTTAATACAGAAAAAGTGTTTTACTATAAATAATTACAAAGCAGAAATAAAATTCGACAAATGTTAGATGGGTTGAAGATAAGGTCAACAGAATATCTACGAGTAAATCCTTAAATAGCACTACACATTATTATCTAGATTTGTTAATAAAACAGCAAGCTTTGAGAATGAAAAACAGAAAGATGCCATACTGATCGAATACAACCATTGCTCACTTCTTCAACCTTTATTACACTTTTCAGATCAAAACCAAAGTGATCTCATATGTAAATGACTACTCTTGGCAACCTGATGTACTTTTTAATAATATTACACGAGTGACTTTTGAGACTTGCCAACACTGTTTCCAGGTTTGTTAATTTTTAGTTTTGTTTTTAAAATTACAATTACTTTAATATTGTTTTGCTTTTTAACTTACATGGTTCAAAATATAAACGAATTCTACAGCTTAATGACCCAAAAGAATTGTCACTTCTTATTTGAAAGAAGACAACATAATTTGTAACAAGAAATAAATTTAACTTGCAAAAATTTTTTTATTAAGAATGAAAACCAAAGACTGCACATAAACAAATCACACCTTTGAGTTTGTCAACACCCTCCCTTGATGACAAACATAGAAAGGTGTGAAAAATTAATAGAAGTCTCCTTCACTTCCAAAAGTGACTCCCGAACAAAATAAACAATAATTAAAAAAAGTCCTAAGTGCACATGACAAAACGCTTGACCTAACAATAGATAGGTTAAAAAAGCATTTAATTATTAGAAAATCCAAACCAATAACAAAAAATAAATTTAACATGCAGAAAAAATTATTAAGAATTAAAATCAAAGAATGCACATAAACAAATAAATCACGTCTTTGTTTGTCAACTATTTCATATTATATTGCCCTTTTGGTTTGGGTTTTCTAATAATTAAATGCCTTTTGAACCTAACAATTGCTAGGTCTAAGGCTTTTTTTTTTCATGTGCACTTAAGCACTGTTTTTAATTGTTATTTTGTTTTCGTTGAGAGAAGGAGACTTCAAATTTATTTTTCATGCCTTTCTGGGTTTGTCGTCAAGGTAGGGTGGATCGGGCTGATGTGTCCCTAAGAAGGATTAAACGGCAGTTCCAGATATCGTCTGTTGACAAACTCAAAGGCGTGATTTGTTTATTTATTTGCCTTTGCAGTCTTTGGTTTTCATTCTTAATTTTTTCTGCATGTTAAATTTATTTATTATATTGCCCTTTTGGTTTGGGTTTTCTTATAATTAAATGCCTTTTGAACCTAAAGACTGTTAGGTCAAAGGTTTCTTCATGTGCACTTTTTTTAATTGTTGTTAATTTTGTTCCGAGTCACTTTCAGGAGCGAAGGCGACTTCCATTAATTTTTCATGCCTTTTTGGGTTTGTCATCAAGGGAGGGTGGATTGGGTTGATGAGTCCCTTAGAAGGACAAAACGGTTGTTCCCGATTTCCTCTGTTGACAAACTCAAAGGCATGATTTGTTTATTTATGTGCAGTCTTTGGTTCTCATTTCTGAATAATTTTTTCTGCATGTTAAATTTATTTCTTATTATATTGCCTTTTTGGTTTGGGTTTTCTAATCATTAAATGCCGTTTGAACCTAATGATTCTTAGGTTAAAGGTTTTTTTTCATGCGCACTTTAGCACTTTTTTTAATTTTATTTATTTTAAGGAGTCACTTTCAGGAGCGAAGGCGACTTCCATTTAGTTTTCACATCTTTCTGGGTTTGACATCAAGGGAGGGTGGACTGGGCTGACGAGTCCCAAAGAAGGACAAAACAACCATTCCCGATTCCCTCAGTTGACAAACTCAAAGGCGTGATTTGTTTGTTTATTTATGCGCAGTCTTTACTTTTCATTTCTGAATAATTCTTTTTGCATGTTAAATTTATTTCTTATTACATTGCCTTTTTGGTTTGCGTTTTGCAATAATTAAATGCCTTTTGAACCTAATTGTTAGGTCACAGGTTTTTTTCAAGTGCACTTTTGCATTTGTTTTAATTGTTGTTTATTTTGTTCCTGAGTCACTTTCAGGAGCGAAGGAGAGTTCCATTTATTTTTCATGTCTTTTTGGGTTTGTCATCAAGGAAGGGTGGATCGGGCTGATGAGACCCTTAGAAGGACAAAACGGTTGTTCCCGATTCCCTCTGCTGACAAACTCAAAGGTGTGATTTGTTTATTTATGTGCAGTTTTCATTCTTAACATAATTTGTTTTTAATAATTGCAAACAAATTGTTATACTTCAGCAAAAAATTTAAGTAGTTTCAAACAAACAAAACTTTGGAAGCATTAAATTTATAAGGAATTGGAACTAATAGTTTAGAAATATTGTAACATTTGTTTCGATGAATCCACTTTTTTTTTTTCTTTTTCTGACATGCTTTGATGTATCTTAAGCAATGTTTTATAAAGACAAACCAGTTTCACTATTAAGGAGTTGGTTAGTTGACTTTCATAGCTCTGAAAATAAAATAAAATAATAATCGAGTTCTATGAAATGAGAGTTTGGATGAGGGTTAGGAACTCAGATTTTTGAAGAAGTTATTAGCACTGAGAATCTTCTTATAGAATATATTCATCCATGAAGCAAGCTTCAAGAGGTCCAAATACTGTTAAGACTCACAAATGAAGGATTTACTTACAAAATACTATTGGTAGAATTTCTGATATTTTCATCCATCAATGCAATAATGTGTAGTGCTCTTTAAGGTCTTTCTGGCCTAGAAACAGATAGAATAGCAGTGGAAATAGAAAGTCAATTCATATAAATTAGACTGAAGCTTCGAGAATGATTCATACGCTTTAAAAAACAAAAAACATCACTTTGTCTTGTCGAATGAATTTGTCTAGACCACTGTTTCCCAAAGTGGGCAATACCGCCCCCTGGGGAGGCGCTGGAATGATCCAGGGGGAGGGGGGGAGCAGCAGCAGGCTCGGGTGCAATTGGAGGGCATTGAATAAAAATAAGGGGGTGATGGAAGCATAAAGAAAGAGAACATAAGAAAATTTTGAAAAACTGTATATTTCATCTGTTGCGTAACACAGAGTTAAAATTGTAGCGATTACTTTATTTTCCAAATAAACCCACAATATGCAGTGGTCAAGTCCGCTGACAGGTCTTAATAAACAAGTGTTGGCAGGCGAGCGTGTAGCGCACTGTTGGGAAATCCAGCATGAATTAGCAGGAAAATGTGCATGTAATGATTTGTTTACAATATGATTACTATAAATAGGCGACATGTTTGAAATCTAATTTAGATAGTTTCTGAATTGTGTGACAAACAGTTAATGATAGAGCAATTTGCAATAAGTATTTAAAAATTTTAATTCATATTCAATGCCTTCGATCGTTACAGATCACGAATCACATCCAAAGCAAACTGTATTATTGTTTTTTCAATAAACAGCAATTTACAAGTGAGGATTTTTTTTATACATTTTCTTACATATCTACCGTATGTTCTGTGTCTTCTATTGCTTACTAATAATAAAATCATAGCAGGCGTTTGTCGGTACAATACTATTTGAAGTGTACAGTCAATTTATTTGTCATTTTTTATTACAATTTTAACAAAAACATAGGAATGAAACCATAA
>JAFIDM010009631.1:265255812-265278666 GCA_023159025.1 Thereuonema tuberculata | reverse complement strand
TTTATTACAATTTTAACAAAAACATAGGAATGAAACCATAAAAAAAACTGTTAACCATTAACAATTACTCACGGGCGGATCCAGGATTTTTCAGGGGGGGGGGGGGGGCTAACTTTTCTGAAGGACTGACTATATCTGTGAGTGTGAAGCGCATGCTAGTCGCCAACTTTTTATTAGCAATTGAAATCGTCATCATGGCAATATTAACGTCTATCAGGCAGCAGCCTTTGGATATGCCATTTTGTCTAATCTATATTCACAGCTAAAGGGAGGGGTTATAGCCCCCATTGCCTCCCCCCCTCTCTGGATTCGCGTATTTGTTCACTTAAAGAAGGTAGATTTCCAGGGAAGGCGGGGGGGGGGGGCCCCCGAGTAATTTTTTTTCTTTCTGAAAAGGGTGCGGTAGGCCAAATAAGTTTGGGAAGCTATGGTCTAGACGAATAATTCATGAAAGTCTGAGTTAGCTTAATATTAAGCAATCAAGAAGATTAATGTAAAAGGAATAGTTGGATCAATAATGCAATAATGAATAAACTAGCACCAGACTGCCAAGCAGCATTTAGGGATAGATCTTTACCATGCAGGACAATTTAAAGATAAAAAGGCAGAAGATGTTTCTATCTATTTTTAAGTGATTATCCAGTTCGCAGAAATTGTTAAAGCATTCTAACAGAAATAATAAAAATGAAAGGTGTTGTTTATAAACCTATTGTGATCAATGAAATTAAGAATTTCCACCGTCTTTTCCTGGATTCAAATAAAGGATAATTTACGACATTCAATATGATGAAAAAAGAAATAGGATCCTGGAAAGAAACTGAGCAATGCAAAATAAAAATAAAATTAACTAACAGAAGCCATGAAAACAATGAATCAGTATCAACTGCAAGGAAGTATTTTCTTTTATTGTTTCAGAATATGAAGACTATGGGACCAAATAAACTCCTCCGTCAAGTAAATTAGCTTTGATATGAGATATAAGAACAATGACACATGATGATATATCAGTATTACCAACAACATACTATTATTATTTTCCTTTAAATCTTAACAACTTGACATTTTAAACAATTTATAATAATTCTCATGGAAGATTTTCGAACAAATAGCAAATACGTCTGTAAAATTCTGTGCTGGAAGTAAAGGATAACATCAAGATTATGGCAGTACCTGATGGTTTAATCTGTAAGTGGCAAATGTCACTTTCGATTGAAATAGGCGATAGTGAAATCTGAGAAGGATGAAACCTTCAAGTTAAAATTTAAAGGCTCCCACAACAGGCCTACATCATGGCCCATGGGATCACCAAAGGCATGGCTTCCAGCATTCCAAAGTCAAATGAGAATAACGAGACCAAGTGATCAGCCCAATGTCCATTTTGAATGAATTTTGCTATTTATTTAAAGTCAATTTCTCAAGTTATTTCTACTGCTTTGACAGAAACTGAGGTAGAAGTTTAGTATAACACGTGATGGTAAAAGGCAAAAAAATTACTAGGAATGAAAGGAAGTCTATTTCTAAAGACATGAAAAGAATGATGGTTAGACTTATTTATAGCATGGTTTCTTCTGCTGCAAAAGCCATTGGGGGGAAAAAACCCTAAGATATTAATTAGGGACCTCAGAGTTTGTTTGCTAGTGATTTTAGTCATGCAACTATCCACAAAACTTACTATGGTTTCAGAACTGCTTTCCTTTTTTTGTAAATAATTTGATTTCTTCTTTAAGTATATGATGCACCTTATTTAATTTTTCTCCATTAAAGAGAAAAATCATGATTTTTTTTTTTTTTTTTTTTTTTTTGTGTTTACTTAGAAAATTCTCGTAAACAAAAACTAATTTAAGAATTATGTAAACTATTATAGGTTTGTTAATTTTAACAAAAGTTAATAAAACTTTAAACTGATTTTTACTCTATTCACAAGGAGACAATTCAATATAGAACAATCATGAATTAACAAATTCACAACTCTCATGATAAAGTAACTTTTGTTAAAGCAGTCAAGTATAATTTATTTGTAACTAAAAATTTAACATAAGATAAATTATTGGTAATTATACTTTACCACCAGAATGTAAGCTATAATCCATTTTGAAATATATTAAGAAATTTTGCTCATTCATATAAATACCAATTGATGCAACAACAATAATAAAATTAACTTTGTTTTCAATTGGAGATCTGTAAAGCCTTTATCATAACTAGATATAGATATAATAACCACTTCCACACTCTTCCATTAGTATTTTAAAAATATTTATTTAAAATACACTCAACAAATTTTTGGGAACATTCACTTTCCCTATAGGCTTTATCATAACTATCTGTCAATCGTCGATAGTTTTGGTAAATTTCTTCAAAAAGGTTTCATTTTTCTTTTTTTAATTTTTTAGATTTTTAAGTAAAGAACTGAAACAATCCAAAAAGTCTGTTTCTCTTCCTAGGAACTTCTTTTCATTCTACTTAACTTTAGTAAAATCAATATTGCTGAAGCAGTTTGCAAGACCTTGAGGTGATGACATGTACATGAGATAGACTGGGAATGAGATACATAACAGAAACAGAACAGTCATTTGTTACATATGGAAGTGAATGCAAGTCATATACATTATAGCTAACTGTTTCCCTTTTTATACTTCTAATATTAATATTTACAAACAAATTTACCTTTTGAAGTTTTAATCTATTTTCTAAGAAAATAAGCTTTTATATGTAATATTACATGATTTGTTCTAAATAATTTGAAGGTTGTCTTCGATTATATAGAGGAATTCCAGCTCATTCATTATATTAAAAAGCATGTCTGACTACTCAGATCATACAACGGTTCAAATTAAAACTAAAAGTTTGAACGATACTAATTTATACTAATACAAGCGATTCTAATTTTTAAATCTCTAAACTTCTTTCTTTTGAAATTGATTCTAACACAATTCATTTTTTTTTTAAGAAATGTAATTAAAGGTTGAAAAACACACTTATAAAGTAAGTGCTGATGGTTTTTCAGAATTACTCTACTGAGTCTTTGGTTTTCCTGCCTCTTATTTTAAATGCTACTTCATCAATTACTGAATTTAGATGACTACTGTTATTCCTCTTTATAACATAAAACTTGAGACACTTCACAAAAACATTTCTAAAATTTGTTTTCATAAAAACAAGTTTCCTAATTCTTATGCATATAATAATATTTTGAGAAAGCTGAGGTAGGAGATAAAGAGCCATTGCATATGGAATTTCTTTTTTGGTTTACACCTTTTGCATATTTTTCTCAATTTAAATTTATTAACAATGTAGCATTGACAGTAAAAAATTAGTGCTACTGTTACTTTTAAGTTCATCTTTATAACAATATAAAAGCAAATAAATATTACAGAATCACACAGGATTTGTCCATGTGACCAATGGCAATATTTCAATTTCTGGCCTTTCAGAGTATTGTATATTATTATCAATTTCAAAGCAAGCATTGTATTGAGCATAACTTACACCAAGTTGCTTAAGCAAGGTTTTTTGAGGTTCATTTAATGCTTCATACCTGCGCTTCCTCCAAATAAAAGTTCCTCTTCTAGTAAGAGGATTACATCTTTCTTCAATATCCCCAAATCCTAATAGTGCCAATTTATCAAAAAAAGTTTTTGCAAATGAAGTAGTATATTTTGCTAACTGACCCCCAGAACAAGCTGAAATAGGATCTTTTGGACATATTTTTAATTGTACAGCGCGTGAAGCAGAAATTTCTTTGGCTTTGTACTCTAATGTTTTCTTAATCTTGAACTGGTATTTTTGCAAGAAATAATCTAGTTCTGTATTGGTTGTGGGATTACAGGAAGCATGAAAATTAGAAGGTTCATAGTCCTGTGAAAAGCTAGAATTGGATGGAAACGATGGAGATATTGGTTCTCCTTGAGAATTTCGAAGTGTGGATATATTGGGAGATGAATGGTGTATTGGGCTAGATGGTAACTGCATTGAAGGCATCTGTACTGGTGATATTGAAATACTGGAATTCACAGCTTCATCTTGTTTTGGAGCCAATGACTGAACATACATAACAGTTGGTTCTGGATTACAAATCACTGGTTCGCAATGAAGAGAAGGATTTGGACTTGAACTAGAGATGTAATTATAACTTTCCTCTTTAATATGCTTTAATAACCTGATTTTCTGGGAGATGACATAATCCACAATTTGTTTAGCACACCACACATTCAATGCTGAAACTTCCGTACAATAAGAAACTGAAGCCACGTCAGAATCCCAAGTATCAGAGTCAAATGCCATTTCAAGTGCAGCTATTACACCTGAGAGACGAACTAACTGGTTTGTGGCTTTGGAAATTATTGTTTTTTCCATTTCATCAAATAAATTATTCTTTTTAGGCAAAAGCTCATCATAAAACTGAGTAAATATCTGCAGAGCATCACTTGAAAACTTGTATATCTTAGGAGATTCATGATGTGAAATATACAACTTTTCAAAAGCTTTCTTCAATTTATTGTCTTGAGAAACACAATTTAAATCATGGAAGGACATGTTGCGCTCCAAAGGAATCACAAACAAACAGATTTCTCTTAAAACCTGGTTTTTATTTATGATCTCAACAATATCATCAAAATTTAAAAATCCTGTAACATTTAAACAAGGTTTTGAAAGAGTTCCTGAGTATTTTAAAGAATTAATAACCCAAGGTGAACCATCATATAAAGAATGCATAACCCGTTCTGATTTTGGATCACTAAAACTATCAAGAAAAACATTAAAATCTTCATAAACTCCAATTGCTTGAGAGTTGTTTTTGACCATCATCGAGTGCAAACCTTCTGTTGTAAACTGATCAATTAAAAACTGTGGCTTGCTTTCAGATGATGAAGTTTCCACTTTTGATTCACTGTCCAACTGAAGTTCTTTTTCAATGTCGAGCATCAGATGTTGAAATTTTTGCACAACCGATGTCTTCCTTGAGCTGCGGTTTGCTGAAATAACACTCCAACAAATAGGTGGCTCAGTCCATTCAGGTGTGACTTCAATGGAGGCACGAGATCCCATACAACTAGCACAGCATGTCAACAAAGGAAAATAGATAAATTCAGGAGGACATCCAATTGAGTCAGCTAGCGACATCACTATTCTTTGCACTGATGAACCACAAACTTTTGTAATATCTAGTGGGTTTGCTTGAGATTTATGGACCTGCAGTGTTGTAGGTGCATCTTGATTCATCTTCAGCGTAGGCTGCTGGAACCCTGTGGGTTTAGGAGATAAGCTTCAATTTCATTTTAGTAATTAGATAACATTCTATTTATATTACATAAATACATACATTAAAAGCAATCAATACAATTTTCTTCTTCAGGAAATTATAAATTCTATACAAGATTCCACTTCCTGAAATTTTAATAATGAATTATTTTTATGATGATGCTAAAAACAAATATTGATATTATTTATTTTCAGATGTAGTCTCAGTTTCCCTATTCATAATAAAATAGAAAAACATGATTAGTATACAGTTATCAATGCTACTTGGGGTACTTAAATTAGTTTTCAAATCAGAATCTGTACATTGATTATTCGCATGATTAATCAGCAATAGATATTGCCGATTTCTTTTTACGATAATGGAAGATCTAAAAAGAGATGTTGTAAGGAATTATACCAGGGCTTTCGCTGGATTTTGAAAAAGAAAATCACAACCTTCAACATTCTTGTTTTAAATTTTTAAACTTTATACTCTATGCTGTGTCTCATCATTGTAGAGATATTATACACCAAAACAAAATTTCCTAACACTCATGCCTTGTCAATCAACAGTAGAACCCTTCTCTTAGTAT
The DNA here is from genome assembly GCA_023159025.1 of Thereuonema tuberculata. Taxonomy (NCBI): domain Eukaryota; kingdom Metazoa; phylum Arthropoda; class Chilopoda; order Scutigeromorpha; family Scutigeridae; genus Thereuonema; species Thereuonema tuberculata. Next base: position 265,272,832 of record JAFIDM010009631.1, on the reverse strand, counting down.
AGTCAACATTATAAAAATAAGTTTATTTAAATTATCCCCTTCCCTCCCAAACTGGACGAAAGACATCATTTCACTTAAATGATATGAAATACAATCAACTAACTGCTAATTCAATAGGTAACATTGTTATGGAATGAAGCAATTTGCATTTTTTTTAATTATTTAATGTATTAAAATCTAAGAACAATTAATCTTCATTGATTATCAACATTTTTCTAAGACAAATATTTTGATTGATACGCATTCATCAGTTATCATTTGTCTAATTTATCTAACAATTGTAAATACTGTTGAAAAATGTAAACCAAGTGTTTCTCAAGATTATTAGATAATCACTGTTCAAACAGTTATAAAGTTAATGAATTTTGCCTATCATGTTAACCACAACAAATAAAATATTAGAGGACAAAGGTAATAATAATAATATGGCAGTAATTGGCATCAAGTGTAATGACAATTTTATTAATAACATCTTTTAATATTTCAAAGCCAAATATCCTAAATACTAAGTTTTAAAGAGTCTTTTATTCCATTTTAAGGTTACTGGAATCACTAATATGTAAAGGTTTTAAAATTGTATAATATTCTTTGATCTACTTTGAACATCTAAAAAGGGGGTGTGAACTTAATAGAAATTTGCTAATGCCATGCCCATATTTATGCTTCAGTTGTGGATAAATTAGGTTTGTTACAAATGAAATGAAAAAGTGATCCATTGCCTTTCTATATTTCCTACAGAAAATCACACTGTATAGAATCATCTCAACAATCATGATGCAGGCATCTGTAAAAGAGAATCTGCACCAAACAATTAAGATCATAGGTCAACACTGGCAAGCCCCTATATCACTTTCTCATGTCACTGTTGGGCTAGAAGAAACTCTCCATCATTTCTTAGTTGACCACTCTGATTCTATCTCTTGCAGTTTCTTAAACTGGGTTAGGCGGTCATATTTCAGGCTGGTTCACAAGAAGATCACTGAAAGAATGTCAAAACAGCAGGCATCCAGCTGCTCTGCAATAATACACATCTTCAGATGACAAAGTAGGCCAACCATAATGATTAAGAAGTGTGGATGTAATGTTTTTGTTACTATTCTCCATATTTTCTGACTAACTACAATCTTTTCAACCATTTGAAGCACTAATTAACAAACAAGTGCTTTTAGACCATTATTCCACAATTAGACCACTATTGAGCAAGTCTGACAAGTTCTTGAGGTCCTGCTCTCCTAGCGTTCTTTAAGAAAAAAAAAATGCATCTTTGTGATTCTTTTTAGAATGGTTGCACTGAGTTGGTGAAACATTCTAATTTTTTAAGTTTAACTTTCCCACCTCAAATGTAACAGAGATAATATTTTCTGTTATTTTAATTCTGAGAAATTGTTCTGTTTATTTTCTTCTCTTATTTTAAATGTTTATATTTAAGGGTTCGCAATTCACAACAGCTTAACTTCAAACATTTCTTAGTTTGAATTTTAATTTAATTTTTTACTAATATTTTTTTATATAAAGGGCCATTGTTTTGTTGACTTTCACTGAGCTGCAGATACTGGGTAAATTCAACTGATGACTGCTAATGAGTTGGAAACAGTCTGTATTGAATTCGCGGTGCTCAGTGATTTTTATTTGTGTGCGATTTTATTTCTTTTTATATCTAATAATATCCTCACGCACGCTAAATTTTTTTTTTCCATTATGTTTGTGTCTTGTTAATAGTTAAATCCCTTCTAAGCTAGTGGTTACTAGCAGGGGGTTAACATTTTGCTCTATTTTAATTTTCTTGCTAATATTGTTTTTATATAAAGAGCCGTTGTTTTGTTGACTTATCTGTTGTTCATGTTTTGGTTGCTTTCACTGAGCTGCAGATACTGGGTAAATTCAACTGATGAAGGCTAATGAACCCGAAACAGTTTATGAATTCCAGGTATCAAAAATTCCAAAAGCAGCTCAATGATTTTTATTTGTAAGCATTTTTATTTCTTTTTATATCATATAATATCCTCACGCACTTTATTTTTTTTTCCATTCAAACATTTCTTTTTACTGTTTCAATATCTAATATTTTTTATAGAAAGTGTGTTTTAAATTTTTAATTATTATTTAGTATTCATTCTAATTCATTGTATTTGAATACTATTGATAGCATTTCCATTATTTCATTTATTACACTGATAAGAGACAAATAGTATCACTTTTCAATTGAATTCGGTAACTGTCTTTATATAAAAAACATGGACAGATAAGTTCATATTAAATTTCTAGAATACTTTTTGAAATGGTCTTTAATTAGTAACATGGGGTTATTGTGAGATTCTAAATGAATAATGAATAAAGAAAGAAAATAGAATAAGGGCTTTTATTCTATAACTAGTTTTGTTTTGCAGAAATAGTTAAAATTCAAGGGGGAGGGGTTTAGAAAAATTAATTATATAAAAAAATGAACTATAAATTTTAAAATATCTTTACACAACAATGAAAATGGTATAAAGTTTCTCTTATGTTCTGGCAATTTAAATTTTAAATGCGTTATGGGTGACAGTTTTTCATAGGGATATCGTAAAATCTGACCACTTCTTTAATTGATGATCTTAGATTTTTATTAACATTGCAAATTTCAATCTGATGTAACATTTAAAGAGCACAATTAATTTCTATTGTTATCAAAAATGTTTAATTAGATATGATAATAAAAGAATTATTATAAATTTTCAAAACGGTGTAGCATTATATATCTAAGGAAAGAAAGAAAGGTATTTTATTGATCTCACAAATTCAATCTAAGAATATAACTGCCTATGTTTGTTTTGCATAACTACCCATGTTCACAAAATAAGATTTTACTTTGATTTGTGTAAAGACAGAAAAATTACCCTCCTTCCTTAGTTGTCAAGATGTGGTGCTAGATTTTTTGACATTATTTTCATTGGCAATATGTTTTTCTTTTTTTGTCTTACTGTAATGGATGGTAAATTGGATTATTCAATTTCCAATAACGTATTCTATTATTAGACAATTAAAATAAAACTTCATTGTTGTTAAGATAAATCAAATGAGATGAGTGCCATTACTGTGTGATGCTTCACTGATGATGAGAAGGTACTTTTTCTTTTCTTTTTTTTTTCAATAAATATAATGGGTGGGCATAAAATAACGTGAGGTGTTCAGAGCCCTCTAGCTAGGAATGTGTTGGACGAATCGTAACAACATTCGGTGGACATGCAGAGTGGAACATGCGGTTTCGATTTCTAAAAAAAAAAAATATTACCAAAAGTCGCTAACAGGGGAAAATGTGGCACTGTTAATGCACTAATCTGCATAACCGTGTTATATGTAGAGCAATCATGATAAAAAGGCAGGCTTGGAGAATTCACATCACTCGGCGACGAACTGCCTTTCGATGGCTCTTCCCTTATGTGACCATGCTTTGTTAGTGAAGCCTTATTATCAGCGGGACAAGAATGCCAGTGTTGCCCTTCGGCAATTTCGGCGGTTGAAGAAGCTACAAAGAGGACCGATTAGCATAACAAATCTACGAAAAATGATTCAATGCTTTGAAATTACTGGAACTCTAGCAGTGCAACCAGGGTGGGTACGCAAAGCTATCAGTTACCAACACATTGAAGAAGCTGCAACTGCTGTTGTGGAACAGATGACGACGAATGTGCAGGGTACCAGCAGTGTACGGGCAATATCCCAGCAAACGGATATCTCATACCCAACGGTGCGGAAAATCCTACATCAGATGTTGAAGTTTTACCCCTGTAAAAATCTGTCCTATTCAAGAATTGTGCCCTGGTGATGTGACTACCCGCATGGAGTTTGCATTAAGATTCTTAGTGCGCATGGAAGTGGATGAAGCATGGCCGTGGCAGATTTTATGGATTGACGAAGCGCACTTTTATTTGAACGATAATATTAACACACACAACTGACGCTTTTGGGCTGCAACTAATCCACACATGGGTCTGCAGATGCCTATCCCACTCACCGAATGTCAGTGTGGTGTGGCTTTACGTCATTGTTTATCATCGGTCCTTATTTTTACGAGGAAACACACCGAAGTGGACTAGTGACCTATTCTGTCAATGCTGCATGGTATTTCGATATGCTAAAGAACTTTGTGGTTCCACAATTTCTGCAAAGAGGATGTCTCGATTCGACCATCTCCATGCAGGATGGTAAATCATCCCACATTGGATGTCAGGTACAGCGTGTGTTGCGGCAACATTTCTCTGACATCAGAATCATTACTCGTGCATTTCCCACAGCAAGGCCATCGAGGTCGCCTGATCTCAATCCTTGTGACTTTTGGCAGTGGGAATTTCTTAAAAGCATTGTGAATCAAGGACATGTCCGCAATATCCCAACTTTGAAAGATCGAATTACATTACAGGTGCGACAAATCCACTCCGATATGGAACCGTGGAACTTGTCATGCACCGCATGCAGCTCATGGAACATCACAATGGTGGCCATATGGAACCTGATTTATAATTACCAATAAACGTTGTCTATATTATTATGAAACTTGACGTGTGCTGTCTCATTTGGCAATTACTCATTCATTACTCATACGTACTACAACCTTTGCAGCGCCACATCTTAGCGATTTTTGGTACTAATTTTTTATTTTAGAAATCGAAACCGCATGTTCCACTCCGTATGTCCACCAAATGTTCTTACGATTCGTCCAATACATTCCTCCCTAGAGGGTTCTGAACACCTCACGTTATTTTATGCTCACCTAGTATGTAACTGGACATTAAATTCTATAATATAAAGAGGCTGGCTAAAGACTAGACTAAAATCATTTCAAGACAGGATAGTTATAAGAAAACAGAATAAATATGGGAAAAAACAGACTGGATGTGACCGAAAGGTGAAAATTCCATTGGAACTTATAGGGATGCGAGTGAAAGAAAAATAAATTAATTATGCAGAATGGTCATAGAATCACAGGTATTAAGCATGTTCTCTTCACTAATCTTTTATTGGAAGATGAACTCTTTTCATGAACAGAAAGTAGTGCAATTCTCAATTCTTTCCTTTTATAATTCTTGGCAACTGCTTTCTTTTGTTCCACTAGAAAATGAAAAAAAAAATAATAATTTTATCCCTTTATGTGCACATTAACAAATTAGGTATGATAAGTAGTTGCAATAGCCTATATCAGCCTTCTATACAAAATCCCTTGGTCAGCATCATATCTGCACAAACAAATTGCAAGGCATCATCATACAATTCGTAGAACCCCCTCCTCCATGTTGTAGGATTCCTTAACCTAATATGTATATCATTAAAAAAATAGCAGGTCCTAATTCAAAGCTTATAACGGAGCTGCTCTTTGAACTTTTACAAAGAACATGAATATCAATTTATTTCCATTTTTTTAATAACAAAGCAAATTTATCATCGTGTTTTACATGCAGTAGTTCATTAATTTAAATGACCAAGAAGTGAACAGTTTTTATATAAAAAAATACAAATCAAATATATAATAGTCACTATATGTTGCGGGAATCCATTTTTTGATTTCCTTTATCGACGAAGGAAATCGAAAAATGGATTTCCACAACATGTAGCGACTACTATATATTTTAATTGTATTGGTTTTTTTTTAAAAAACTCTGCATGTCCTGGTCTTTTTTATTAACAAAACAAATTTTTGAATTTGTTTTACTTGAAACATAGGACATGGGATTTTAGAAATGTCAGAAGACTGAAGGATGTGCGACATCCTTTAAATAAGTTATCTACAAACAATAAGTAAGTAAATCATAAGGATTATTTATAAGGATTAAATAATCTGAAGGATTATGACCTTTCGAGCTATAAGTTATTCTTTACTGCAAATAAATTTTTAGCTTCTAGTTGTTTTGTTCCAAAATCTGAGAAGTGAAGATGGACAAATTCAAATTTTAAAACGCCTAAACCAAAGACACTTGAGATTTTTTGGTTTATTATACACCAAAAATCAAGTTTTAGTTGTTGCTGGACTAGAGATTAAAAATTATCAACAGATGGGAGGACGATACCCACTAATCAATCTTCTTCTTGCTATCAATGTTATCAGTAACTTATCAGAAAATTCAGCAATTCCAATGTGTTAGCATCTACTATCACAATTCTTCTTCTCGAATAAATTATTTATTTAAACTTAGATAAATAAATAATATAAAATGCAAATTTTCAGAACTGTTCTTCGTTCCTTTTTCAAACTCAAAGACAACAATAAAATAATAAATTAAACATACATAATTATGCAAGTAATAATAAAATACAATTGATAAACACGTTATAATATTATAATATAAGGTATTAAAGATTTGTAAGCCGGCAATATTATAGATTATTATTAAAAAGTAAAAATATACTACCAATAATATAAACAATCAATCACAATACATTTCAATTAATAAATTAAATCATTGAATTTTGCTGATTGAAAAAAAAATGTAAACAATCTTTAGTCTACTAGCTAAGACTGTTATTCTTTCACCAATTTCTGCTCCTTTGTATCTATTTAAATTTTCTGTTTTAGTGTTTTAGATACAAAGGAGCAGAAATTATTTGATTGTTAGTCTTTGAGCTGGAAAAAGGAACGAAGAACAGTTCCAAAAATTTGCGTTTTATTCAATACAATGAAGAGGACTGAATTAAGAAGGAGGAATGGCAGTATCATCTACTAACACACATTTCTGTAGGTAGATTGCAATGAAGAAAATAATAACCCAAATGGAAATCATGATCACTGAGCCAAGCACAATGAAGGAGGACTTAAATGAAACTATATTTAAGCTAACAAGGCATCTGAATCAGATTTGAATGTTTATTGAGTTCCAATATGCAAGAATGGTATTTAAAAAAAAATAATAATTAATGTCTATCTATTTCATAGAAACAATTTTATTTAAAATAAGACATCCCTGATTTTTCCTTGAATTTCTTGCAATATTTTTGCATAAACAAGTTTTTTAATTAAACAAAAAATTCACCAATAAATAAAAATTTTGCCTGGTTCATATCCACGCATAACTGCAAACTGTACTTTGTCGTTTTTACTATCAAAAGCATGATAAAATAGTCAGAATGCCTTAGCTTCAATTATCTAAAAATCCATATTACTCAACATCTCTCTCATTTTTTAGTAATCTAATTATTTGACATAATCAACTACATACCCATGTTTTGTCATAATAATAATAATAATAATTACAAATTTTCAGATTCCAAAGGATCAATCATTTTCAATAAATTAGAAAAGAAAAAAAAAGCTATAGATTGATAGCACTACGACTATTAATATTGTGGAAAATATATGACAATATTTGTTAACTAAGAAGCCATTTAAATTCACAATTATTTTGAACAACAACAAGCAATGACTGTAGCAGATACTATTCTTCAGGTGTTGGCATTGACATGCAACAAAAAAACGAGGGGCACATTAATATAAAATACCCATTACTTTTTAACTTTCATAAAATATATTTTTCCATTTATGTATCTTATATTCTTATTTTGTTTCTTGGCGTAAATAATAATAAAAAAAAACATTCAAGATGTAATGATTCTCAGCATTTTTATAACTTCCACATTATCAGACATTTTGGTTAATTACTAATATTCTAGGTCCTGATACCATTACAGAATTAATATTCTACATTTAATTTTAATTTTCTGCCATTTTGCTTTCATATTAATTTACATTAGCAAAAGCTATTACCAATGTTTTACTAAGACTGCTGCCCATCAGGTGGTTTTAATTGCAGCACTGATGATAAATTTCTGATAATAAATAAATAAGTTTCTGATAAATAAATGAGAACATGTTTCATTCTACAATTTCTTTAAAAGAATTTGATTCAAATTTCATTGTATAGAAAAAAGCTTGAACCTGATTTGTACCTATTCTGCACTATCAGCTAGAACAGAATTGTTTGTGGGCTGGGAAAATGACGAAAACAAGCAATAAGTATTATCACTCTCGGTTTGAAAGTCGCTGATATCTTTAACAGAATTATAGCAGAATATATTTTGCATTTTACATCAAATCTCTTTATTTTCAATCTTGCAAAATTTAAAGAAAAATATTCTAAAATCAAAAAGAAAGAAAAGAAAGAATGAAAAAATATTCATCAAGCATCTACAAATACTTGTATTCCAAATAGTCAATTTTTTCTAACTCTCTTATTAATTGCAAAGGTGACTCATTTAAAAACAATAATAATTAAAAGCAATGTTCAGAGGAATTTGAGGTTTTATTATTAAAAAAAACCAATAACTTATAGAATAAAATGGTAACTACAGAAGGCACAAAGGAACCACAAAGATTTTGCACCTTGAGCTGTAACTAGAGAGAGTCTGGGATGGCTGTTTCGTCCTCTTCAGGATTCATCAGCCAGACAAACTCCACCGATGACAAGTTCCGAAGGTGTGAACATGTAAGAATCCCACTCTCACTCCCAGAAGCGGGACCCCATAAAAGCAAAACAACCAGAAATACACAAAAATAGAAAAAATGTCAAATCCATGGCCATAGGCTCAAAAGAAATTTGTCTATAGCATAAAACAAAGCTTTTACATTAACCAGTTTAAGTAGTAGCAAATTTTATGTGCCTAATAATTCAACGAAATGGTAACTACGGAAGGCACAAAAGAATCAAAAAGATTTTGCACCTCGAGTTGTCACCAGGGAGTGTCTGGGACGGCTGTTTTGTCCTCTTTAGGACTCATCAGCCAGACAAACTCCACTGATGACAGGTTCAGAAGGTATGAACATGTATGAATCCCACTCTCGCTCCCGGAAATGGGAGCCCCACAAAAGCAAAACACAACCAAAAATATACAATGATTGTGGGGTCCCGGTAACAGCTTCAGGTGCAAAATCTTTTTGGATCCTTTGTGCCTTCTGTAGTTACCGTTTTGTTGAATTATTAGGCATGTAAATTTGTTATTAAAATTTATAACAAACAGTAAAGATGCAGTAAATCAAATGCAGCTACATATTGGTTGAATTCTAGCATCAGCAAACTATTCCAGCATTTTTACTTTTCAAATGAGGAAAAGGTATGCAGAAGAAGTAAGATATAATAAAAGATTTTGTAAAGTTATGATACAATTATCTATCTCATTCTAATCATCAGCCTCATTTTCAATATATGTCGTCACCTACTAGTTCATGAAGTTGCTTCAGCTTTTCAGAAACAGCCCAATAACAAAACAAAACAAAAATCTAATTGCAATGCATGGTAATTATATTTGTGCAAAAACAAAAATTACAGATACAATAGATAAATTTCTTTCTAAGTTTCTGTTTTGCTTTTTTTAAGAGTATAAAGGAAAGAAACCAAACAGAAAATACAGAATATTAAGTTCCAGAAATTCCCCTTAAAAATATGAAATAGAGTTGTATTTAATCTTAGCATAAGCAAATATACCATCTTTCCTCCAAACTGTACTAAACAATGATGGTTCTATATATTTCCAGTAGTTTGCCATTTCAAAGCTTTAAGGAAATATGAATCACAATACTGATAAATGCTCAATCTTTTTTAGAATCAGTTTAAAGTTCTTAATAACTATTCCTACATTTAACTACTTTTAACTTAAAAACATCCACAAGATTTTGCAATAATTCTCAATACAAAACAAATTAGAAAAATATTTAACATATGAGAGACAATGTCCTATTTCCGTAGATACTGGTTTCATTAATTTTATTTAGTCTCTTTTGGAAAATTCTAACATATCATGAAAAGATTTGTGAAATTTTTTGTCTGCATATTTTTTTTTCCTTTTTGTATTAAAGATATCATCTCATCTTTAAGTTACCTCTTAGAAGATGTAAAGAAAAAAAAAAAACCTTCCATTTTAAAATGAATTCTTTTTCCACAATTAAAGTTAAAAGATTTTATAGATTGTAAAATTTTTATACCATAAAAAGTAATTTTGAACTTCTTTGATTGAAGCTGGAAAATCAGTTCTCTGTGGTTTAGGAAACTATGCAAAAGGATGTTTGACAGTTTGCAATTTTGTTAAGTTCTGATTTACAGATACTGGGTTTACTCCCATCCTCTTTAAGTTGAACTTGATGAATACGAATATTCAGAAAATGTTTAAATTCAGTTTATTGATGACAATGGGAGATGTAGACCCTAAGAGAATGAGCTTCTTCATAATTTCATATATAGCCTTTAACAATTATGTTTGGACACAAAGAGAATGTACTGGGCAGCCATAATTAAAAAGGTGTTTAGAGTCCAATTATCAAAAGCTATTGGGCCAAACTCCACCAAATTTGGTGTGAACACTATTTAGACTATGGGGATTTGATTTCTATAGGAGAAAAAAAAAATTGTTCAAAATTTCACCACCAGGAGGGGGGGGGGTGGCGCTGGAAACTATGTGTGGAGAGAAAATTGTGAGTAATAAATAAATAGTTTACAATCAATTGTAATTTTTAGTTGGCATCATTTACAGATGTGATTCAATATGTTCCCTTGCAACTGTTTCAATAACTCCATCCTGTGAATAGCATTTTCTAAAGCAGAATGCAATAGATCTCCAGTGATTTGCCTCACGTACAGTGTTATTCAGTCCTTTAATGTTACTAATTTATCCATGCCTCCTTGGTACACCAAGCTTTTCTAATTTCCCCATAACCAAAAGTCACAGGGAGTAAGATCAGGCAAATGGGCTGGCCAACTCATAGGAAATGCTCGACTAATTATTCTGTCTTCTGTGAGATGCTGCCGTAAGACTTGCTGTACACAATCCAATGTGAGAGGGTGTTCCATCCTACATAGATGTGGTGGATCAGAGGCATCCACTCTGTTGAAGTTGTGGAATAACAAAAGCAAGCAGCATTCACTGATACCTCACAGCATTAACAGAACAAGTCACGAGATTATTTGGTGTCATTTCTTCAATACAGTACAGAATGATGATGAAAGAAGCAGTAAAGCCACACCACTCTGTCTGACTTTCGATGAGTGCAAAGGAATCTGTTGAGATACATGAACATTTTCCAATGCCCAAATGTGGCAATTCTGTGTGTTTACAATTCCATTAAGATAAAAATATGCCTCATAGGATGTTGCAAGGCCATGCACCCTTGACTTCCATTCGAGCTAGGAACATCAGAGGAAAGTTCAGACGAGCATCTGCATCACCTGGAAGCAGTTGTTGAGTGCAACTGATCTTGTACAGGAAAAACTTCAGCAGTTTACACAATTTTCCACACCATTGCATATACATAATTGCCTGAATATTGCCTGTACTACTGTTAGACATGTGTGCATCATTTGGTTCCAGTGCAGCAGTTGCAACTGTTTCAAATTGCTGGTCTGATGTCGGTTTGAGTCCTCATCCTAGAAGCACTTGTAATGATCCCATATTTTCAAATCGCAAAATCATTTTTTGCAAATTTGTAATTGTCATTGGGTCTTTCCTTAAATTCTTCAACCTTTGGTATTCCCAAAGTGTGACCCAAGCAAGTAGTGTTTTTTGGTAATAAAGTTTCACCAGCAAAGCATGATCACATAAATTTAGAATCGTGAAGGAAGCACCATTGTACAACCATAGCACATCAGTTGGATCTAAAACACGCTGTCCGTTTTCATCTTTTTATATACTTCAATCTATGACATCAGTTTACTGCAATCTGCATATTTCTGTGCTTTCTGTACCATTTTTTTCCTTGGTGGCAAAATTCTGAACTATTTTTTTCTTCTTTAGAAATCATAATCCCATGGTCTAAATAATGTTCACACCAATTTTGGTGGAATTTGGTCCAATAGGTTTTTGGTAATTGGGCTCTTAACACCATCTCTCTTTAATTATGGTCACCCGGTATAATTCTGTAAGTTAATCATTATAACTGACTAAGATTGACACTTTACATCTGGTGAAGACTAGACTCTTAGTCAATGTCTGAAATTTTTAGCATATGAATCTATTGGCGATGAGAAAAATCTCATATCACCAACGGCTATTGGCAATGAGATTGTAAAGCTGATCTCCCAAAACAATATAAGAAACAATCATACTACAGCTTCATTAGATGGGCTTGAAATTTACTGGAATTTGTCTGTGATATACTAATGAAGATAATGATTATTTACAGATAACTTGTAAAGATTCTTCTTTGTAGATCTGATTAATCTGACTGTGAAAAATCTTGAGATTGTAGATTATCTGTAATAGTAAATATTCCAATTGGAAAGTGTCAGACAGATCTGCATTAAAATAAATCTTGTAATAATGCAGGAGTTTACGAAGAATTAAGGCTACTCTACCCAATGAAAAGGAAGCAGACTTTTGCAATCAAACTTCGTGCTTATACCAATGAAGAAATAACAATTCCACAGCCATTACAAAGAAACACTTTATTTCAGAACAGTTGCATTACAAACTTTACAAACCAATAATGGATAATCCATTCATGATAGTATTGGACATAAGTTTCATAAAGAACTTATTATGTCTTGTGACAAGCTTTCCCCATCATTTTTGCAATTGCTCTTGATGTTTCATGATGATGCCCGACATCTGGTACTCAACTGCTCAAGGTTCTACCTATGTTATACTGGGAACACATTAGATGGTCTGGAACAGGGAAGGGTATTGATGCCACGAAGGCATTCTACAGAGTCGACAGTTGTGCAAATAGTCATTAATGTGCTGAAAAGTGGTTCCCAAGAGATGTGACATCATAGAGTATGATGGGTTACAGTATCTCACTGATGTACTGGTGTAATGTTAACATGTCATCACTATCAGGCGAGTTCAGTTGGCTTAGGAAGTAGTTTCACACACCTGCCAACAATTATTCTGGCATAAAATTCAATAATAGCAGGCAAATTGTAAAGCTGTCTGTTCTGCTTTTTACTTACAAATATTGTGGTTATCAGCTCAAAGACAAATGCATGATAATCACTCAATATGACAATGCTATTCAGAATGCTATTTTTGACATTCTCTGAAGTCACCATAAAGAAGGCAAATTAGCCAGAAAGTTCACATAAGTACTACTGCAGAACACAAGTTATAGCAATCAAAGCACCCTCTTATGATGACCTTAGGCAATCTATCATCAAAAATTTTATCATTTGTTTATCAGATCAAGAAACATTACATACTCAATTTTATGGTTTTCAAATTTTTTGTTTGTGAGTACATAGTTTTCTTTAAATATTTTTTTTTTCCAGGCAAATATTGCCAATGATAATGAAGGGCATTGTGCTACATGAACTATCAGAGCAAAAGAAGCTTGAGCCTATTTTATATCTTTTTTTATGTAGTGTAAAAGGACTCTGGTGGTCTTATCTGACTTGGTAATTAAATTGCATTTAGTATCTTGATAGGAGTGGGTGTCAAGTGAAGACTGCTGTTGTTGTTTCAGTATGTATTTCTTTAGCGTGTGTGTACAAAAGCATGCTCTACCATGAACAATTCAATTAAATTGAATTAAATTAGAAAATAGTATGAAGACAGAAGTGAAAAGATCAGACAACTTCCAAGCTTTCAGATAAAAAGAGGGACAACCCTCTTTCACTACCCCATCACTAACAGAAGAAGACTTCAATAAAATTGTTAGCAATATTTAAAGAGAAATTGAATAAGGTGCAAATAGTGGATGGTACTAGAGAAGGCTGATTCAGCAGAACAAACTAATTTCCTTCCTCTAGAAGAAAGAAAAACAGCAATCTCTTAGATGTAGAACAGAATTACTAAGAAGCAAAAATTTCAAATATTTCAATGCACAAGACATGTATGGCAAAAAATTATAGGAATGACATGGATGTAGGAAACTGATTACCAGAGAACATTTTGTAGGCCTATAAAGTAATATATCAAAAAGATAATCAGGAAGGAAAGCATTTGCATGTGTTGCAGAATATAAAACTAACTAAAAGAAACTGAAAATAAAACTTTTAATGGAAATACTGATAAGATAGTTATTTTTATATTCAGATCATACTGAATTTCACAACTACTACCAGAGTTATAATTTCTGACAAAATTTATAATGACAATGTTACTTGTGGTCGTGCTTAGACTTAAACAGGGCTTCATCTGAAGAAGGGACACTTAAAATTCAGAATTAATGAATTCTAGAACAATTTGCTTATCAAATCACTCAAGCATAATACAAGTTCCATTGGACAAATTTTCAATTGAACAAGAGCTATTTATTATTATATATGATAATCTCTCAACTGCAAATGAAGAAAGAAAGAAAGAAATTCTGACCAAAAAATTTTGATTCTATGGACTGCAAAATTTTACAGGAAATCAAAGAACATTATTTATTTATATATATATATATAGCAGGGAAATGATGAAAACGGAGATTTGATCAAATAATCCCTAAGGGAGATGATCAATTCACGGAAGATGTTAAAATTGCAACTCTGTGGGGTCATTTCCCTAAAGAAAGTAAGTGATTTGATCAAATCCCTGAACTGTTTTAGTGAAAAGATGAAACAAACTCCCCTTTACCTCACCGCTCCCCTCCGGCACAAGCGCCGCGCTTCTGACTTGACACCACACACAGTAACATTACGCGAAGAAGGTTGTGCGCAATTTTATTATTGTTTTCTATATTTCGAGTTTTATCAAGTACCTATCGTAGAAAAATTGATTTAGATATAGAAAAAAAAAAAATCAAACTCTGACCGAATTTGTATCTGAAGAACAGTTTAATGAAACTATCAGGACGTTTTTGAACAAGCGGCATGTTAAAGAAAAACCTTTGTGGACTCGCGAAAGGATAGAAGAAGCTATCACAGCCATTGAACAATTTAAATTAGCACCAATACTTAAACTGCAACGGACACATAAACAGTACTATTATGGAAAAAAATACAATGTTATGGAAGTAGGTACTATAAAATCTTTGATTTTGAAGAGAAAGTCTGACTCCGATCCAGTTGTAAAAATAGTGCCAACGGAAAATTTTTTACCATATACTTCAGGAAACCCATCAGTCGACTGGCTACGGAGGAAGAGATAAAATGCTGTATAGTTTGAAGTTTTTAAAGCTGTGCACGGTATGTCAGTCTAAAAAAAAAATTCCAAGAAAAGGAATCGTTGTTTGCCCAATTGTATCTATCGACTTCAATCATTGTGGCCAAGTCGATTTAGTTGACTTACAGTCGACCCCAGACAGAAATTACAAATGGCTTTTACACTATCAGGAGCACGCAACTAAATTCATCTGTCTTCGACCGTTGACTTCAAAAAGAGCTGCTGAAGTAGCAATGGAGCTATTAAAAATATTTTTGGAAGTAGGTTATCCTCATATACTACAAAGCAATAATGGCCGTGAGTTTGCGGCTGCTGTCATACAAGAATTAACAAGCCTGTGGCCAAAGTGCAAAATTGTAAATGGTAGGCCTAGACATCCAGCTAGTCAAGGATCTGTTGAGCGATCCAATCAAAATGTTGGAGCTATGTTACGTGCTTGGCTAATTGACAATGACACAAATAATTGGGCTATAGGTTGTTACTTTGTTCAATTTCAAAAGAATTCCTCTTTTCATTAACAATCACCTTACAAAGCTTTATTTGGAACAGAACCAAAAACAGGACTCCAATCTAGTCATATTTCAAAAGAGTTGCTTGAAAAACTTGTTACTGAAGAGGACTTGGATCTACTTCTTAATCAGCAGGACCATGATATCATTTTAACATCAGAAGACTTAGCAGCAGCTTCCTTAGAGAACAACAACAACGCTTCAACTTCAAAAGATCTATCAGCAAATGAATTAATTGATTACAATGCTTCAACTTCAAATGATCTATCAATAGTTAAATCAACAAACAATAACACTTCAATGTCACACGATCTACCGGCAGCTGATTTACTCACCAAAAAGGCTTTAAATGTAGAGGATCTACCAGAAGTTGAATCAATTTCTTTATTGACAACAAGACAACTCTACTTCAGCTCCTGCTTCAACAGTTAAAACATCTGTAGTGTTACTTGCATCAGAAGGGGAAGCAGCTGTCAGCGACAGTAAAGCATGTTGTGTTGTTTGTGGAATGGAATCTACTGGAGCCCATTCATGTGATATTTGTAAAAATCCTGTGCACGCAATATGTGGGAATACAGTAGGAGAAGAAGGATATGGATCGAAAATTCTATGCTATTTATGTCAAAAAGAAGAGAGCATTGAAGATCAAATGGAAAATGCTGCAAAACACCCGAAATGATCAGCTGAAAAAATGAAAGAAGTTTCTTTGAAGAAATTTATAGACGTGTTACTGGATTCCACAGTTTTGGTTGATGTACCTTAGATAGAGGCCCATTAGATGGAAATAACATTGTGGGGATCATATTAGATATAAAAAATAATTTATACCAAATTGGTACCTCAGTTGGAATTATAAAAGATTGGCTACCTAGAAACGCTCTTCAAATAGCTACTACAACATTTACCGAAACAGTTCCACGGACTAACCGTGAGATTGCAGGAAAAATTATCCTTATTTGGAGGTCAAGGATTTAAGAAGTGTTCCTGTGAACAACCCAAAATACAATCTAAAACAAAAAGATGTGCCTGTAAAAAAAGTAACGTACTTTGTTACTCGAGATGCCACAAATCAACAACATGTTTTAATAAAAATGAATGAACATTATTATTTATTAATTTAATTCACTTCAAATGTTTAAAATTTCACTAAAAATATCCTTTTTGTTTTTAAAAAAAAATCAGCTGAAGTACCTACTTCTTTTGTTAATTAGTTTCGAATAAATAATTTGTGTTTCAATGACTATTGTTGTATTACCTACTCTTCATTAATAATGCATGGTTTACTAAATAAATACTTTTAATATCTAAACAATATTATTTAATCTTTTCACTAAAACAGTTCAGGGATTTGATCAAATCACTTACTTTCTTTAGGGAAATGACCCCACAGAGTTGTAATTTTAACATCTTCCGTGAATTGATCATCTCCACACACACACACACACACACACACACACACACACACACACACACAC
>JAFIDM010009631.1:265219882-265241277 GCA_023159025.1 Thereuonema tuberculata | reverse complement strand
TATATATATATATATATTATTTTTTTAATGTTTTATTATTATTATTATTATTATTATTATTATTTGGAGTATTAAATACAACCCATGCTCCATCACTGTATTACATGGGTATACAATTAAGATTAATTTAAATAAAAGTTCATAGACTACAAAACATTTAAATACCCAAAAGACATAACCATGAAATATTTAATAATGTACAACAAAATATCAAATTATTATTGAGATAACATGAGAAAATAGAGTATCAAGACATTGAGATAATATATTATACAAATGGATAATACAAAACAATCTAATAATTTAATTATGGATCTTGAATTTTTTTTTAATTTTAGTGAAATTACTTTAATAAATACAATTAATTTTTCAAATCTCTGATTACTACTTGTAAAAAAGCTAACATCTTTCCAATTTGATATTTGTAATTCTCTTTTCAATTTTATTCTTTCTTGATTAAAGAGTTTGCATTTAAAGACGATTTTGGTTTTCATTTGTTCCACATAGGCAAAGGGGGTTGTTGTGGATTTATTTTTATCTTGCAAATCATTTGAAATATTTATATTTTTTAATGCATTTCATTAATAAATTAGTAATTTTGTTAGGTTTGTTAATGTCATAAAGCATTATTTTATTTGTTAATAATTGTATTTTGTTTACAAAATTTGATTCATTTTTTATTACATTTGATTTAGGCCTATTATATTTGATAGTCTGATTATTATTTTGAGAATTCTTGTCAAAATTATTAATGTTCATTGTAATCATATCTGAGATATCATTTTGTATTATATTTCCAATAATTTTAGCCTTATTTACTTTTGCAAAACAATGATCAATACAGGTTTTTGAATGAGATATATTTGTTTTAACATCTCTAGTGACAGCATAGATGTAATTTTTCAGTCCAAAGTTATGATATAATTCTACATAATTTTGTATTAATGGATTACTTTTATTATCTAATATGTTAATATTTATATCACCTATTGATATTAGTGGATATTTGTTATTAACTTTCTTGTTAAGCTCTTGCATAATATCATTTAATTCTATTATGAAGTCGTTTTATTATTATTATGTGGTCTATAAATTGCTGTTATTGTAGTTTCTATTTCTTCTTGCCTTTATAAATGGGTTACTTTTTTCTTTAAAGTGAAAATTAGATTTTCAAATAACTTAGAAGTAGTATTCCATTTATCAACAGTAATACAATTTTTATAAAGTATTAATAAACCACCACCTCTTTTTCCTTCAAGCAAATTTGCACATTTGTATTAAATTGATTTAATTTAAATATACTAACTTCAGAGTTTACATTAACTGCTGCTAATATAATTACATTAATAATAATAATAACAATGGGTGAGACCAAGTTGTATACAAAATGACATCCTGATACAGCTGTTTCATGCTAATATGGCGATCATCAGCCAGGAGCAGTCATCAGTACACAACCAGGTCTCGATACACGGGCCGATTTGTCCTTTCCGCTAGTTTTTATTGTTTGTTTTAACTTTTGCGGGTTCCACATTTGTTCGTATAATTACATCAATATAGCCAATAAATTGTTGGATGTTAGATTTTAAGTAATCAAAATTTTTCATAAGACTTCTTGTAATTAAAAAGACACAATTCAAATTAGTTTCACTACATATTAAATTATTTGTTCCCTCCATTCATTTAAATTATTATAAATATTAGTAACAGAGTAAATATTATACTCTTCCATTTTTTCCCCTCATTGAATTAATAAAATCATTTTCATTTTTAATTCTTTGAATTGTAGAATTTTCATCTTTCTTTACTAAAATTTTTTGGTTCCTAAACTTTTTTAACTTAAACAGTTTAACTTATATTTTTTACCATATTAAAGATATTTTTCCAAATAAAACAAAAATGATGTTATACAAAGCTTATGTAGATTCGCTAATTAATTATGGTATTGAAAATTGGATTTACTTGAATAAAAATGAAATAACAAATATCAATAGAATTTTAAAGAAAATATTAAACTTTAATTTTCTACAATTTTAAAAATTTGATTTTGTAAATCTTGCAATGCACCAACAGACAGATGTTCTTTTTGAATATCTTGTAGGATTGGGCAGGATTGTTTGTTATTTATATTAATAAAGTTATAATAATAATAAAAAGTAGAAAAAATAAATAACAACAACAATGTAAATATATTTATGATTTTGTAGCATGGCCGTGTGAAAGTCAAAACAACAGCAGAACAGGATGAAGAAAAAAGAAAAGAACGAGAAAAGAAACTGATACTTTTTCAAGGTGCTTCAAAAAAAGCCTTTTTAAAGGTAAATATTTAAAATTTTTATGATTGTAGAAGATATTGAAAATAAGTTAATATTCGTTTCTCTGTATTACTTAGCATTTGTAGGTGTATCTATAAATAAGGTTATTATGTTTGGGTTGGATTTTATCTCTGAGTTTCTGTGCAGCATTTGATTCAGAATACATAAGGAATGTACATCATACATTTGGAACAAAATTTCCATTCCTTTTAAATAAAGATTTATAGATATATTATAGATATGCTTATGTCCATACTAGCATTTATACCCATCAAAAAATATAGGATAAGAATGTGTGAGTTATACACCTGTTATGACATAAAAATGTACAGGAAAGGTTATGAGATACTCAGGAATAGGTTTTTTAACTTTTCAAAATTACTATCTTTTTGCAATGACTGAATATTATAGAATCTACAAAACATTACTCAGAGGAAATTCATTATTTAAAGCTTAGTTGTTTCAATGCATTAATAAAAATAAAAAATAAAATCAGAGTATAAACCAATAGTTTTTTACTCTGTGCTACAGCAGTGTTATCATCAGGCCTTTAAGAATGATAGTGGTTGGATTCTATGTGAAAAGTGTTTTTCTTATCCATATTAATATTTTAATTTACTGTTCTCTTTCATTTACTACATCTTTTAATTCTATGTGCTCTTCCTTCTTATCATTCTCCCACACTCAACAGCATTAGAAACCCTCAGTTTCTAGTCTGTGAAAGTTTTCTTCCTCTCTACCAGATTTAGGCTTCTGTAAAGAATAAATACTTCCTTTATGTCTGTCCATTCAGTATTACTTTCAACTCAGGAACTTTATAACTAGAGATATAAAGTTTTGGGTAGGTAAATTTTGCCAAATCATTAAACTATTGAGATTATATTTCTGAGGTGGAGAATGTTCTTAGATAGAGTGGTCTCCTGTATGTGTCTGTCTGCCCAACAGCACTTTCAACTTAGAAACTACAAGGATTCAGATATGAAATTTGGTGAGTAGATAGATCTCACTAAAAGAATCTTAAAACTATTGAGATTGAGATTGTGTCTTATATAACAATGACATTAATGCATGCTTTTTTCTGTTAGATCACAGTAATATTGACTTTTAATTATCACTATTCATTGTTAACATGAGCTAAAAGAAAGTATATCTCAAATTTCTAGTTACTTTACTAGCTACTACTTTACCAAATTATGCTACAGTAAATTAAGAATTTTTCACCACTTTTTTGCCTAGACATTCCAGAAATTTCATATCTCTTAAGGAAATTCTGGAGGAAAAAGTGTTTATGATCTGCCTCAGTAGATGTCACAGCCTTCAATTGATAATGACTCAATTGCCGCTCTCAACTTTTGGCTTCTGAAATACTTTGTTAGTCTGACAAATTTATAAAATTATAAAAATTACAAATATAAAATTTGAATTGAAGAGGATCATGTGATCACAGTGTTTCTAGCCAACCCTCAAGATAAAATTACAAAATACCTCAAAAGAAAAGTTAAAAAGTAAACAATGAGATTTTCATATTAATCAACACAAATTTGTGATGGAGATGAATTAGCTACAAAATACAAAATGAAAATAATTTTTGTAATATCTTACAGTCTAGTAATTTGGGTAACAGAAATTTTATTCCATCATTTAGTAATGTTAAAGGAATAGGAATATTCTATCACAAAACAGTTATAAACATTTCAATCTCAGAAGGAAAATAAGAGCAGAACAGAAAAAAAAAAGTTTAATGAAAAGTTTATGAAATAGAAATATTGTAAAAAGTATGTTTCCATTGTGAGGTAAAGGATAAACATGATTAATTTGCAATCATAATTTAAGCAACAAAGAAGATGAAGAATTTCAGAAATTTTAATGTTATTGTTATTGAAGTTTTATTGTTTTATTGTTATTACAATTATTTCAATGTTTATGAAATTACTGCCATTTCTTAATGCCTTCTACATGAAATCATATACCGCAAAGAAAGCATTGTTTATTTTCAACATAATGAGATATATTAAATAGCATAAAGTACAATAGATAATTTACCATGATATTTTATGATAAAATATAGTATAAAAATAATAAAAAGTTAAAATACAATATATAAAAAAATTAAAATTACATAAAAAAATATGTTAAATAAAACAAATGATTTTGAAATTAATAAGAATTTTATTTATTTATTTATTTATTTATTTATTTATTTATTTATTTATTTATTTATTTATTTATTTATTTATTTATTTATTTATTTATTTTTGTGCCACAGAGTGACAAATTTGGCACAGCAGGTGATTGTAATCCATCTAGATGGTGACATTATGTCACCTTTTAACAAAAACTAACTAAATTTTTCTTTTCATTGTGTTTTCCTTCACTATTATTTTTTGAAAAAATTCTTTTGTTTTTCATTACGTTAACAAAAAGTTTCGTTATTTTGTTAAGTTAAGCATAACTTCTAGCCATGCTGAGAACTTAAAACATTTTTCAAATCTCAAGGTGAAATTACAAAATATCTGACTGGATACGTTAAAAAGCAGACAATGAGATTATCATATTAGTACAACAAAAATTTGAAAAGGAGGTGAATTACCTACGAAATATAAAATGAATAAATTTTTTTGTGATTCTTACAGTTAAGTAATTTTGGTAACAAAATTTCATTCCATTATTCTGGAATATTAAAAAAAAACAAATATCGTTTTATCACAAAACAGGTGTGAACAGTTACACTCACTTCCAAAAGTTAAGCATGGAGAGGAAAAATGTTAATTTCTGTACGAGATCTGAATTAAAGAAGCTGAAATTTTCTGCAAAGTTAGAAGGAAGTATGCAAATTATGTAGGTAACAACCAATCATGGTTTCGCGTCGAGAAATATGCAAAACAGGCAGTTGTATAAGAAGCCTACATTGTGAAAGGTGACAGGAGTTGCATGTAAGTGCTGATGAAAGGTGTTTAGAACATTTGTACGATTTGTTTTCAAGCTAGATGTGTTTCTATGGCTTCCAGAAGACGAATGAAAGATTCTGAGCGCTGGCGGGCAATTGGACGCATTGAAGCAGGACAATCTATAACAGATGTTGCTCGTTTCTTCAGCGTTCATCATTCCATCATTTCACGATTATGGAAACAATTCCAAACCAGCCAAACAGTTGTCCGAAGACCTGTAGCCGGTCGTCCAAGGGTTATGACCCTTGCGGAAGATCGATATATTGCTGTTGTAGCCAAGCAGAATCGAAGATCGTCCTCCACACGTATGACATCTATGGTTGCAGCGGCCATTGGTAGACGATATCTGCCACTACTGTTTGTCGAAGGCTACACATGAATGGTCTGTATGCCGGTACTACGAGTTTGTGTTCCTTTATCCGTCCAATCCAGAGGGGCACGATTACAGTGGTGTCGCCAGCATGTGAATTGGACTGTGTCTGATTAGGGAAACGTTATGTTCACAGATGAGTCCACATTTGCCCTACAACCCGATGATAAGCGTGTAAGGGTCTGGAGGGAATATGGCACACGCAATCGGCCCCAGAACATCACCGAACATCACGCATTCCGCGGTGGAATCATCATCGTCTGGGCAGGGATTTCATTGGGATATCGCACCGACCTGCACATCTATAGGCGAGGTTCTGTGACTGCTGTACGGTATCGAGATGAAGTCCTAGACCCCATTGTGAAAGTGTATGCTGCAGCAGTTAGTCTTTTTTTCATTGTAATGGACGATAATGCGCGTCCCCATAAAGCTGCCATCGTTGACGACTTTCTGGAGAGTGAGGGGATTGCGCTTATGGAGTGGCTGGCTTACTCGCCGGACCTTAATCCAATTGAAAATCTTTGGGATGCCCTCGGTCGTGCTGTATGTCGACATTTCCCACCTCCAGCCACTCTCAGAGATTTGGAAACTGCCCTACAGGAGGAATGGCGATTACTGGACTCTGCGGTGGTTGATCACCTCGTAACAAGCATGATCACACGCTGTAAACTTTGTATGCAGGTGAGGGGTGCTCACATACCCTATTAATGTTGATTTTTATTGTTTGTTTTGAATTTAAACATCATTTTGTTAATGACACAAATAGGACATCATCGTATAATTTATGAAAATTCAATATTTTGTTTATCTCTGTATGTAATTCTTTGTTATGTTTCATGAATAAACATAGAGCTACTTACTTGCAGCAATTCATGTTAATCAAAGCAGTACTTGTCCGGTTTTTTTTTGCATTTTACTGCTCCATGCTTAACTTTTGGAAGTGATTGTATATGTAATGGGGAAAAAAGCGCTTAATTAAAACAAAACAAGTTAATGAAAAGTTTATGAAATAGAAATATGGTAAAAAGTATAAATTCAAAATGTTTAATGCAAAAGCATAAAAACATCATTATTTTGCAAACATAAATAAAGTAACTAAACAAAATAAAGAATTTTAGTAATTTTATTGTTATTATATTTAATTCAATGTTTATGAAATTACTAAATTTTGTTCTGCAGTAAAGTTTAAAAAATTTTTTTTTTTTTTTTTAATGTAACAAAAATTATTATAAAATAAAATAAAAATGAAAATACCTAAATAAAACAAATGACACAGCACAAACACTACTACTTAGTGTCTTGCTGGAAAAAAAAATTAAAAAAAGAGTATAGTTTTGAATTTACTATTTTTTTTTTTTTTTAAATTTTTTGTTTTGTTTTTTGGTCTTCACTTAAAGAAATTCTTTTGGGGGGGGGGGGGGGGGAGTTTTTGCCCCTTCTCCCTGTTCTTAAATCTCTCCTTTAGGCCAAACCAATTAGGGATGATATACATCTCAAAAATCGAAGCTCCCTTGAAATCAAATTTGGAACTAACAGAAATCTCAATAAATAATGTGTGTGTGTGGTCGGTTCGCACCGAAGTGCGAGCTTCATTGCCGAAGCATCCGTGCTCCAGGGAGCGCTAGTGTTCCCAAGACGGCGAACCCCTAGCAGACTCCCTAGAATTACAAGGGAAAGATTCTGGGGTGGTTTCCCGAATAAATAATGAAAATTAAAAAAAAAGAAAAATGTCAAATGATCAAGCATTCTGTTTAGTATAATTTGATCGAAGCAGATTCAAAAAAAAAAAAAAAATTATTTGGCTGTCTCACAAAAAATAAAAAATCATTTGTCAGACTGCATTTTCAAAAAAATATAATTTTTATTTTTTTAAATTAAATAAAGAAATTAATGACAAAAGTGTTTCAATTAAATTTTCCTAATTAGGTTTCTGTATTGTTTGAGTATTGCCTCCAGATTTTTAGAGCTTAAACAATACCACAAAAGTTGTTTAAATATATGATATATTGGGGGCATTTGAATGCAAATAAAATGAATTTAAATACTAATGAATAAATAATAACATGAAAATATAACTCTTATATGTTTGATGATTTACATAAAAAGTTTCAGGTTTTTATCAGCTTTAGTTTAAAAGATATGGGGTGGTGAAAACCTCCTATTTTCACTCCAGCCAGACCTTAAACATCAGAGGACAGATCTGTTTCGAGATATTAACTTTCATTAGCTTGGAAGACTCAGTGGATCTTAAAAATCTCCCTCTAATACTATGAGGTTGTCAGTAATCTACTTGATTTTCCTCCAATTGATTACCATCAAGGTAGCTTACTGTAATATAATTAAGTAAATGATTAAAAGTGACTAGGAAATTGATAGTAGCCAATTCCCTGCAAACCAGGGAAATTACCATCATACTTCAAACATCATTGTTAGCGATGTAAACCAGTGGTCTACAAACATTTGTGAGAGCAGTTGCTTCTTATAATATTGTATTTACAGAGTCACTAAATCATTGTCAATAGCTATCATGTATTATCTGGTTTATGGCTCAAAATCTCAGAAATCTTTTACACCAAGGCTTCTAGCTGTAAAATGCTTTTATGGAAGCCGTAATTTTCTGTTAATACCCATAATTATTTTTGTTTCATACACATCTTCAATAAATTTAGGTTTCTGGAACACAACTAAAATGAACCATTTATTTGTAAATTGAAATCTTTGTATTATTTATTATACTTAAGTTTTATTAACATCTGCGTTAGTTTCCAGAGTGTAATCCTTAATCTCCCCAACTTCTAAAGCCCTGTCTAAAATTGATTATATATTATTATTTCAGTTTCTTGACATTTCTGACTATGCTGTTTCCTTAATTTATAGTAGATATTAAAGTTCCATGTTAATCAGCCATTAATATGGATATTACTTACCTATGAAGATATTGAATCCTTGGTAGTTCTAGCAAGCATAATATAGGTATTACAGAGTCATTGAAAATAGCTCAAGATGTGCAAATGTACATGTGGGTTAATTCCATGTTTTCTTGTGAGGATTCTGTGTTCCTTCAAAGAAATTTCAATAGTGCAAAGCAGAAGAACTTCAGTAGTCAGTAGTAGTAATTCATGTTTTCTTGGGTTAGCAAGCAGGTGAGATCAGGAAAAAATTCCAAGCTTTTGCAAACTAATATGAACTTTTTAATCAGAAATTGATGTGCAAGAATCTGCAGGCTGTTGCGATAGGTTGACTTCCAGTTTAATCCTTCTCAGCTAGTCTATAGTATTCACATTAAATTTTGACAAATTAATTTTAGGTATGATATGATTATAATTAAAACTGAAACCAAACTGAAAATCTATTTTATTTTTATTTACAGAGAGAAAATAAAGAATATGATGAAGAAGCACTTAGTGTAACTCAGCAACTTCTTTTAGCTAATCCTGATTTTTACACCATTTGGAATTTTCGTAAAGAAATTCTGCAGTATTTAGCCAAAGTAAAGTAAGATATTATAATTATTCATGTCACCTTCAACATTGAGCAATTAGCAATTTTCCTAATCCTTAAAATGTTTTAATTTATTTTTTTTATATGTATTTCATATTTGTGTACAGCAACATAGTTATTGTTAATTTAAGAAGCTTCTGACATTATGGTGCTAATTCCTTATGATGTATATCAGTACCTCCGGTACTGGATTTTAAGAGATGTCAGACCACAAAAAAAAAAAAAAAAATCAAGAGAGAATAGAATTGCGTTTGAGAAATGATGAAGATTCCAAATTCAAGCCCAAACATAAGTTTCTTTCTTTTCATTTTGTTGATAAAAGCCCAGAAATTATTCAACATTAAACAGTTTGTTAAATAGTTAAGAATATTGGCTACATCACTTGTATTAAAGTTAAAAAAAAAATGATGCCTCTTAATCTTTTTGATGTATAACATGGTAGACTAGGAAGAAACGTTATTATTGGAGGAATTTTGTAGGAGTAGAATATTGTATGGACTCTTGACTCATGTTACGCCAATATATGTCATGTGTCTTATTCATCATTCATTAATTAGGAACTGTAAACTTGTATACAGCGAATATATTTTAACTTATGTCATTTGAACAGGAACATACTTGAATATTCCCCTTAAATCATCTTTTTCTCCATCAGTAGTTAAATTCATAATTACATATTGTTTATGAAATGTGTATTAAATATGATCGTCTTAATTTTAATACGAATCAATTCAGATTTGTGACAGAACTTCTAACCAGATACTATGATTTAAGGAAGCATCTTTATAACTTAAAGATTGTTTCTAATCCTATCTGTTAGAAATCTGGGCTGTTCAAAGAATCAGCACAACTCATACTCTTTGGCTAGAATCAGGTTCATCATCCTTAGTGTAGTCTTTCCTAATCCAATTGCTTTTCATAAGTTCTCCCTGCGTAAGATACTAAAGGCTTTAAAAACAGGAATAAACGACATGGGATGCAAGGTGATGTTAGACTGCAGTGTTAGGGATCTTTCTGACCCTCCCATTTTAAGGTCATGTTATGTATTAATTATTTAATGCAACAAATAAATTTAACAAACTTGTATAGTGATTGTTGTCTACTATACAGTACAGTAAATAATACTTTTAGAGCGTATATAATGACATCAAAACATAAATAATAAATTCTAGAAAATGAACAATAATAAAGCTTTCCAGAACAATCTGCAGTAGGTCAGTGATTTCATATGGTGCCTCTTCTGTATACAGTTACAGTTTAGTAATTACAGTTTAGTATACCAAAAAGTAAGTATTTTCAATTTATACAGCTATACATTTCCATTTAAATTCAAGTTTTTTGGTTGTTGTGGAACATATCTCCCACATAATACATTAATTCAGTGGGGAATCAATGTCTGATACTTGTCATTTCGTTATAAGTCTTTTAAGTGCTTTTTAGAACATAACTACAACATATATTGAGAACCCTTCTATAATGTATATAATTATACAACTTCTGTTGATTACATTTGCTTCTCCATCAGAAGAGAATGCTCTGTACAGCTATTGAACATGGGTTTAGTCCAAGGGGCCAGCCCTTCAGGTAAGATTGGCTGCTTCTGACAGCCACACTTCAGTGACATTGAAGGACGCTCTTTCTCTCATTTTTATATGGGTTGATTGATGTCTGTGTAGATTGGATGTTTGCAGCTCTTAGAACTTTTGGATATTTTTTTGAATTTTTAAAAAAATGGCAAATCAGAGCAAAAAATTTGCTAATGCCTGCTCTATCCATTAATAACAGGCATTCCAATATCTTTCAGCATTTAATATTTTTATCATTTGGATATCTCTTATGTAAAATTGGCAAATTTTAATCTAATAATGTTATTAAACAGATGTTTGCACTTATTGTAATATATATTAATTATTTATTTTTAAAATATTTTTTATAGGGAGGAGGATGCATTACAAGCATTATTTTCTGAGGAATTGATTTTTACTGAGGCATGTCTTCAAAAAAATCATAAATCTTATGGAGGCTGGCATCACAGACGTTGGGTTTTTAGTGTGATGCCTGCACCAGACTGGAACAAAGAATTGCAGTTGTGTAATCGCTATTTGGAGTTGGATGAGAGAAACTGTAATTATTTATATTATTGTAATAATAAAGTGAAGAAAATAGTTAAAACTTGCTAGTAAAACTGAAATAGAGGAATATTGCCCGACAGTTTTGGAACAGGGTATGTTCCATCTATAGGTGACAACACACACACACACACACACACACACGCTTTACCAATTCCTTGGTATGCGTAAATGCATTTCCCCTGTCCTTAAAAAAAAAAAAAAAAAACACACACACACACACACACACATACACACAGAACATACACAGTTTTCATAAACTGCTTGGTAATGTTCCTCTTCATTAATTTTAACAACTAGTAAGTGTGTTTTAACCTATTTTTGTTTCTTAACTTTAATTTCATTAATACACATTAAGCCTTCTCATTGAATGTAATAATATAATGCTACTAAAAATAGTTAAGAGAACTTTAGATAATGAATTTCAACTTTGAAATTCTTAATACAGTCTTATGGTATTCTTTTAGGTGAATATTTTAACACTATAAAAATGATTGATAGTGTCTTACCAACCTCATAGGATGGTTCTTCCATAGGCATGTACAAAACAGAAATTCAAGAAAGGGTTATGATGTAATATATTAAAATGCAGTAAGAGGGTGTTACAGTAGCAACCATAAGAGGGGACATTTCAATAATTATGTAACCCAATGTTAAAATTATAATATCACATTGAAAATTGTATTTGATACAAATGACTGAAATTTCTGAAAATTTAGTCCCTTTTCTTTATCATGATATTCCTGTTTGTATATAATGCCAAGACAAAAGCATATTTTTGGAGTGTTTAATACTGTCTATCTAGTGTTTAATTTCTTCTTCATCACCCTTTCTTCAGTTTTTTTCTGGGTAGAGGCAGCATTTTTTGGCTCAATATTACATATAGACTATAATTACGATGGGTGCGCCACTTCCCAAAGGCAGTTTTAGAGCTACTACCAGCTGAAAGGAAGCAGACAAACACACAAGAAAGGAAGTAAACATCCGTGCCAGTATTGGGATTCAAACCCAGGTTCAAGCACATCAGCCTCGTGGCAGGCCTCCACCTTTACCACAATTCTCACCTTACAGCAATTTCCATTCCAGTTAGGAAGCTAAGATTTATTAATTTTCCATCC
The DNA here is from genome assembly GCA_023159025.1 of Thereuonema tuberculata. Taxonomy (NCBI): domain Eukaryota; kingdom Metazoa; phylum Arthropoda; class Chilopoda; order Scutigeromorpha; family Scutigeridae; genus Thereuonema; species Thereuonema tuberculata. The sequence goes on along the minus strand of JAFIDM010009631.1, from coordinate 265,228,896 downwards.
GATTGAATCTTTTATTCATCATCAGCCAGTGAAAACAAAAATAAAAAAAAAAACCTTTATCAGAAAACTTTGATTGTCAATCCCTGTTCATGTAACAGTCATTCTGAGCCATGTTGGTGATATTCAAATTTATTGAATCAAATTGTTAATCTGGCTCAAGTTTAGTCTAATGTAGTAGCTTTGCAGGTTTTTAATGCCAGGGAGGCTGATTTCTGTTCCTGTTTCTTGTTTAAATATAACCTTGTTTATTATTGCATCTGTTACCTTTTAAGATATATAATGTAGGCTTAGATTAGAGGATAATCTGATTACATTTTTTATTATCAGGAAAATATGTACCGTCATCCTTGCTAATGTTGTTAGCCTTCAAAGCATATTTTTGGAAATTATCTATTAAGTTTTAATCAGACAAAACTATAAATGCTCTTAGTAAAAATCAGTTAAAAGACATTGCTTTTTATGATTTTTTTTTTATCGAAAATAATGCACATATTAAGCAAAAGAAATAGAATTTTTCTATTATGAAGGTATTGTCAATTACCTTGAATTAAAGCGTTATATTATTTATGCATTACTTAATAAAATATTTTTCTTGCTTATTTAAATTTAGAATGAATACAAAAATAATTAAAAATGTCAGTGTTTAAAATTATACAGTTTGTCAGTAAACTCAAGAAAGAGTTTAATGGTTCTAAAGTATCCCTAGATTAACAGTAAGAATTAATAGGTATAATATAGCTTTTAGAATGCATTGCAATATTTTTTCAGGTTTGTCTATATTTGCATTTTAATAGAAGTAGCATTATTTAATTTTATTTTGATTATTTCTTTTTCCAGTTCACTGCTGGGATCATAGGAGATTTGTGGCTGAGAAGGCAAATGTATCACCTGCCAAAGAATTGGACTTCACAATGGCAAAAATTAATGCAAATTTCTCTAACTATTCTTCATGGCATTATCGAAGCAAACTCTTACCACTTGTTTTTCCTGATCCTGACAACAAAAATCCTATTGATGAAGTAACACATCTTCAAGGTATTTAGCATTTAATGGGAAAGTTTCTTTATTGCAACAAATTTATTGATGACATTTTTAGCCTACTTTTCTAGTAAACAGAGGTTAAAAAGTCAGTCAGATAGTTAATGTCTTTGTTTGTGTACTGTGCGTCTTGAACTGTTGGATGGAATATTCATAGAACTTGACATCCATATTGAAAAGAAGAGATGATCTAATATTTATATTTGATATTTTCGGCATTTGAAGATGACAAAACTTTCCATAGGAAAACATTAGAAACAAACAATGAATATCGATGTCTTAGATAAAGGATATTAATCTGTTGATTAATCCTCTTAAATGTCTGTGCAGGTTTAAATAATAAAAATTAATCATATTTAAGTAAATAAATAGAATTATTAATTTTTTGTTTTGTTTTTAGAAAATATAAAATTTGTACTGTTTGTATTCAGAAAATACAGAAAATTCAGAATTTGGAAATAAATGCAGACTTGTTTTTGATTTTATTAAATGACATTACTTTCTTGATTTAATAAAAAAGAAAGAAATAATAATAATAATAATAATAATAATAATAATAATAATAAAAGATTTAAAGAAAGTAGTTCTTTTAGAAACTATAAACTGAAAAATAATGTAAATAACTTTATTTATTGTTTTATTGCATAGTTTAAAAAGTTCTTTGTCCTTAATAAACAAAATGGACTTATTTAAATCATTATTAAAAATTGTTATTACCATTTGCTTTCATCATTTTTTTAATCTTTTGGTATTTTAATTGTTACAGAACTGGATTTAGTGCAGAGTGCTGCATTTACTGATCCGAATGATCAGAGTGCCTGGTTTTATCACCGATGGCTTCTTGGACGAGGTATTGTTTGCACTTAATTTTAATTTAACATTCTATTCATTGGTTGTTGTTGATTTAAAGAAAGGAAGGCGTTAGAGTAATCATACATTTTTCTTTATAATTACAATTACCATTTTTTTTTCTTTTGAAAAAAAAAAAATGTTTCTCTTGTTCCATAATATAGTATGTCAAACCAGATTATTATAACAACCCTTTAACAGTGAATATTATTGCTTTGATTATTGCAACAGAGAGATTGCTTTGATTATTGCAGAACTTTTGTATATTTAGTCATAAGGATTGCTGACCACAGATCCTAAATTACGCAAGATGGAGGAATCAAGCGCTAGACCTCTCTTTCAATGTAATTCCAAAGATCTATCCATGGTATCTTACTTTCACTTTTAGTGAACAATCTCCTATTGAACAATTTTCATTAATCTGCTAGGACACACCTATGCCATCTAGGATGATAGTCATTGTAAAGGAGTGCAACTGATAGGCATCAATAATAGATGATAGTCTAATAGTTTGGAGAAAGGATATCAAGCCTTCGAGACATTCTCAGGAAAACATCCTATATACCAAACACAACTATCTCTGTTCTATTTCTGTGGGACCACAACATTAGGTTTTCATATTACAGTGTAACAGTATCATATAGAAAGAAAAAAAAATCCCATCTACTCAAGCAGATTAGTTTATTACAATTTAAACCCACCTCATTCTTATAATGATTTCATGGTTGCAGGGCTTTTTGTATCTGCCCCATTTATACCTACCTCCAAATGAAACTCATTTTACATTCTTTCATAACTACATAACTATCCCTCAAATTCAAAATAAATGAAATCATATATAATCCTCAAATGGAATTTTCTCACTAAATATATTCTATTTTCGTACTAACCTGCTCTTGAATATTACATCAAATGGTTCCTAGGACTTTACAATACATCCTAGCCTTCAAATTCACAGAACGTAATCAATCTAAACCCCACAAATGAAACAAAGATCTCAACAACATTATCAACTGGATCTCTTGTCCTTTTTGTTTTTCTGGTTATATAGGACAAACCATTTGGACCATTTTCACTTTCTTATAGAATCAGAAGCATAACTAGAGAATTTTTTTTTTTGGGGGGGGGGGGGGGCAGGCCCTTTGTGTTTGAAATGCAAAGTAGATAGGAAATCCCATTTTGTCGCATTTACACATGTACCTTCGAATAATTGCATTCTTATTGTTGGAAATAATGCATACAGTGCCAATAAATTAAAAATATTTTATTTAATTTATTTTTTTATTTTAAATATAAAATAATTACACTAATATCTATTTTTCCCTGGGTGGGGAGGGCCGAGCCCCCCCCCTGGTCCCCCCCCCCTAGTTACGCCTATGCATAGAATATGAAAATGTATTTCATACCATATACCTAAGTTTGTGATATATTCATTTAGTTCAAACAAACTGAATTTTAAACCCTTTCCCCATCACAATAAACTCATCCAACTTAATAAGAGGATTTGAAGGTTCAACATAGTTGTAATAAAGGAATGTTTATGCCACTGGAGGAATGACTTGATATCAAGTCATTCTTCGTGACATATCATCCTAACACTGTTGACAAGCATTTTGAAGGAGCATATGAAGAGCACAAGCTCAGATTTGATCAAGTGTCTTGACTTTTATTAAAGGCTTTACTTTCAGATGAAATTCTGTTGTAATTCTGAACTAGCCATAAATTGAAAAAAATCCGTGTGCTTTTTTCTTTTTTTTTTTATTAATCCCTGATAATCTTATTTCTTTATTTTTGTTTTTCCTGCAATATTGAACTTAATATTGATTATTGCTTACGATTTCTTCTGCCATTGTGCAAATATCCTCTGATGTCTTTATATAAATTTTACATGAATGAAGTTAATTTATAACATCAGCTATTATTATATATTATTTGAGCATTATTAAACTTGCAATTAAAAATTAATGGCTTTTACATTAGACTAGTAAATATCACTTTAAATTGGCTTTATTTCTTTAGGGGAAAGTCCACTGAGCCTTGGCTCTGTTTATGCTAATAGAAGAATTTCAAGAGTAACAGCAATTTTTACCAAACCTCTTTCTGTGAGTACATATTAAATTCTAGATAACCTTCTGTATTTCTTTGATATTACATGTTTCCTTAGATATTTATTACTAAGAATTTCTGATAACTAAGAAAATGAATCCATTAGTTAATTACAGTTTGATGATTCTATTTCACGATTAAGATTATCTCTGAAGATCTTACATATATTGAGTCATCAGCTGAATTTTCTAGCTGAATAAATAAACCATTTCATGCAACAGATTGCAAAGTTTATTACTTTTTGTGCATTTCTGTTAATCAGTTGCATTTAATTCAGTTTTATTTTATTTCACTAAGTACTAATTCCTCTCATAGCTTATTATTATTATTATTATTATTATGTAAAAGTTTCAAACCATGGGTTTCCCCAGCAAAGACAGTATAGCGGGTCAAGGACCAAAGCACATATTGCCAAATGTAAAAAAAAAAGTGTGGAAGATTGGTTAGGGATGTGTGGTTGTGTCCATAAATTTCCTAACTATGCGTGTTGAGTATCATAGTCTTCTGGAGTTGTGCGTAAGTGTTTTTGTGAAGACCTAGTGTGCTGAGGTTGTGGTGCAATGTGTGAGGTACCAAACCAGTGACGGACAGGATGATGGGTACAACAAATACTCAGTCCTGCCTCCACTGCTTCTGGAGCTCGTGTGTTAGATCGGTGTATTTACTGATCTTGTCTGCATGAGTTTTCAGCTTGTTCTTGCTGACGAGACTGCAATATCAATGAGATAGGTCTGTTTGTTGACCTTATCAACAAGTGTGATGTCAGATCTGTTGTGATGTATGGTTTTGTCTGTGTGAATTGGGCGGTCCCAGTACAGCTTATATGAGGATGACTCTAATACACTTTGTAGTGTGTACTTGTAGTACAGGACCGTGTTCTTAATAAGTGAGTGTTTGTGTACTAGCTGTTGATGAACGATCAACACTACCTGATTGTGTCGGTGGTTGTTATTATTATTATTATTATTAATGTTAACCAGTCCTATTAGGTGTAATCATAAAATTACTCCTGTATTATAGGTGCTGAAATTTAATGTGTATCATTAAGATTAGTTTAATTAATCTAATTTAAAACTAGAAATTTCTTATAATTTTACTGTGTATAACATCAAAAATTAATTGATTTTTTATTATTTTAATACTATTGCTGTCATAGTTTTCCCAGTTTAACTGCCCAAAAATTTTTGAAGAAGTATATTCATTTGTTCTTAAACCAAAATTATTTAAAATTTTTCGGAAATCAAATGCATGTAGCCAACCAAATCTTGTAAAACTATTGGAATTATATTTTTCTTTAATATTTTTATATTTATAAAAATTGTTTAAAATAATCTTATAGATAAACTTTTCTTCAATATTTAAAATTTTATACTTAACTCTTTATTTGTAATTTATTTTTTATAGTTTGATGCTTATAATTAATATAAATATTATCAAAAAATTTGTAGATTAACTTATTTATACTATATAATTGTTGTTTTGTCAAAAAACACCAACATTGTAATCCATAATTTAAAACATAATCTACCAGAGATAAGTTTTAGTTTAAAGTGATACTTATTTCTTAAATAATAAAACATACCAGGTTTACCGGCTTAAATCCGCTGTTTGCTCATAGATGGCGTAAGTGGTCCTATAAAACGACTATCGAACTGCCATATTGTTAGTTTCATGCGTTTGACATCTGGCAACAATAAGCAGTGCACAACAACAACAATTTCAAAGAGCAGCATAAATTTTTCCTGTGTTAATCATGTTGAGTTTTGTTCCAAAAAAGGAGCATATGCGGGGAGCTCTGCTTTTTTGCTTCAATCTCAAGAAATCGGCAGTCGAATCGCACCAAATGCTTGCGGAGGCCTATGGCAACCGTGCTCTATCGGAAACAACATGCAGAGACTGGTTTTGTCAGTTCAAAGACGGCAATTTCAATGTTATCGACAAGGAGTGTGAAAATCGGCCTAAAAAATTTGAGGACAGTGAACTGCAAACCCTATTGGACGACGACGACACGCAATTGAAAAAAATGCTTGCCGAGCAATTAGGAGATGCTCAACAAACCATTTCCAATCGCCTACGTGCCATGGGAAAGGTCCAAAAGATCGGAAAATGGGTCCTGCACGAATTGACCGATCGGCAGATGGAGCGACGCCAAAACACATGCAAAATGTTGCTCGCCAGACAAAAAGAAAGTCCTTTCTGTATCGGATTGTTAGTGGCGATGAAAATTGGATCTATTTCAAGAATCCTAAACGCAAAAAATCATGGGTTGACCCTGGCCAACCATCAACACCGTCCGCAAGACCCAATCGCTTCGGACGGAAGACGATGCTGTGCGTTTGGTGGGATCAGGAGGGTGCCATCTGCTATGAGTTGCTGAAACCAGGAGAAACTGTCAATGCCCATCGCTACCAACAACAACTGATCAAATTGAACTGTGCTCTTCATGAAAAATGGCTGGAATATCAGAAAAGACATGACAAGCTGATTTTTCTCCATGACAGTGCACCATCACACACGTCAACAATGGTCCGCAACTACTTGGAGACACTCAACTGGGAGCTGCTACCCCATGCCGCTACCTCACCAGACCTGGCACCTTCTGACTACCACTTGTTTTCGTTGATGGGCCACTCACTTGCTGAGGAACAATTCGAATCCTACGAAAATGTCCGAAAATGGCTCGATAAGTGGTTTGCCTCAGAAGGGAGGGATTTTTTTTGGCAAGGTATCCACAAATTGCCCGAGAGATGGGAAAAATGTGTAGTTAGCGAGGACCAGTACTTTGAATAAACCATTTTTTCACTGTCTATTGAAAAAACGTCTTTTTTGTTTATCTAAAAAACAGCGGATTTAAGCCGGTAGACCTGGTATATGTAAAAATATGGAATCTTTTTATAATATAATTATAATGTGTATTCCAATTATAATTATCATCAATATAAATACCAAGATAATTATTTACAAAATCAATGGATGTACAATCACATTTGTTGATAAATTGTTATTAGTTGAGTTATTACAAAAATATTTATGTAATTTAAAAGGTAAATTAAAGTTTATTTCCTTATTTTTAGTTTTAACAATCATAATTTTTGTTTTATTACAATTAATTGTCCTTTTATTTTCGAATGCCCAAATAGAAATATTATTTAGATCTTACTGAAGATTCATATAAGCATGATGTTGATTTTGATCACTACTAAGAAGTAGTACATCATCTGCGTAAATATATATATAGAACAATTTTTTATGGAATTACAAACAGAATTTATGTAAAAAATAAAAATAAAGGTCCCAGATTTGACCCCTAAGAAACACCATGCTTGATATTATAAATTTTACTACTATAATTATTTATTTTAATTTTAAATTTTCTGTTTCTAAGATAATTATTTATTAGATTGTAGAGATCACCCCTAATACCATAGTTTTTTAGTTTATTTAATAGTATATTGTAATTGATACTGTCAAACCCTTTACTGAAATCATTATAGGCTATATAAGTTACTTGGCTATTATTTAGATTTTTATTTATAGTATTATTTAAATTGATTAAAAGATCATTTGTACTTTTATTCTTCTGATATGCATATTGGTTTTTATGTAGTACTGTATATTTGATTTTGTTATAAAATTGTTTATAGATTTACTTACATTACTTTCTGTTATTTTGGATATGTTAGAAAGAATGGATATTGGTCTATAGTTTGAATATTCCTCATGATTTCCTCCCTTTATAGATAGGTCAATATATACAGCATTCCATAAGTTAGGGTAAATAATCATTTGAAAGATATTTTTAACAAGTTCAACAATAAAGAGTGATTATTTATTATTAACTTTGTAGAAATATTGTCTAAACCAATGGAATTTGTATTTTTTAGATTCTTAATGATATTTAAAATATCATTTTGATTTGGTAAAAAGAAAGCAATAGAATTAGGATTATGAAAAACATTGTTTTGTGCTTCATATGAATTAAAGTATATATATTCATTTTTTTTTTTGACAAAATATCTTATGAAAATTATTAAACACAATATTACTATTAGATTTCTCTTGTTAGATTTTGTAATTCATTATTTGTTTTATGATTAATATCTTTTTTTTATTAAATTCCACATGTTTTTCTTAATTGTAGTATTATAACATAAAAGGTTATTTGTATATTGATTTTTAATTTTATTTATATAATTTTTTAAACAATTTCTTTTCTTTTTATATTATTTTCATATTTGTTCTTTTGATTTTATATTTAAGAAATAAAATGTTTTTTTCTTCGATATGTTTCGTAATAATATCATTCATCCATGGTGGTTTGAATTTATTACATTTATTTTTCTTATTATGATTATATTCATTATTGTTATTGTCATATTTATATTTGTTTAACTTTCTTGATATACCAATAATTTTCATTAATTTATTAATATAGATATTAAGGTCAATCGTTTTTAATTTCAGAAGTTAGATCTAACAGCTTTGTATTTAAATAATCTTTGTTTATAGGAAGTTTAGCCTTATTAAACATGTTATTCTTACTATCATTTAAATTTTGTTGATTTTTCTATCTCAATTAATATGCCAAAATGATCTGAGACATCCTATTGAATTATGTTGGGTTTTATATTATGATTGTTCATATGAGTAAAGCAATGATCAGTACTTGTGTTTGAAGTATGAGTAGTGTTTGTAGTAAGTTTCTTGTCGTTTTATGTATTTGGTTTTTATAACCCAAATTATAAAACTTTTTTAAGTACACATTAATTAAATTACTTATTGTACAATTTATATTAATATCAGTATTAAAATCTACACATGCAATTGTAATAATTATTATTATTATGTTTAATTTCTAACAAATTGGTTTTTAATTCATTTATAAAAAGACGTTTATTTGTTAAAGGAGGTTATATATTATATAAAAGATAAAGCTATCTTTTGTAAATGGATAATTAATATTAAGCAAGTTTAACGTCCGTAATCATTTATAAATGGAGAGAAATCGCCAACCGGACAAT
>JAFIDM010009631.1:265170943-265219872 GCA_023159025.1 Thereuonema tuberculata | reverse complement strand
AATTCTCGTTGATGTTGGCTCTGTGGGCGAAAGCATATTTATTGTCCAGTTGGCGATTTCTCTCCATTGATAATTAATATTACATTGAATATTTTCATAAGTAAAAGTATCATTGGTAATATGATTTACCAAAAGCTTTGATCTGTAAAACATAAAAATACCACCTCCTCTACTATATATTCTTAATTTATAATTTTTTTAAAACTAGGTTTATTGAAATAATGATTTCTTCATCTTTTATATTAACTTCAACAAGAATTATATAATCTATTGAATGAATTTTATTACCAATATTTAGCTATCAAATAATCAAAATTAGTTCTTAAACTATGTATATTAAGTAATAAAACATTAATATTTGGTTGATTATTCAATGAAATAGGGTTCCAAGAAATAAAATTTCCTAAAATCTTTGGATCACCTAAATCAAAGTTATTTAATGTATATAAATTTGTCATGTTTTTACTTGTATTTTTTTCATATCTTTTTCGTTTGTAATCTTAATTACAAGTAAAGTTTCATTTTTTCTGATTAATATTTTATAATTCTTCATCCAAGTAAACTTGTATTCCTTTAGTTTTGCTTCTAATTTAGTTTTCCAAAATAAATTCTTTAATTTTTTTGTCGAATTTTTATTAATATAAATAGAAGAATTTTTATTTCCAAATATGTCATTATTACTTATATTTGTTTTTTTCTTTAGATGATAATATCCAATTATTGCATTAGAAGAATTCTTTCTTCTTTTGCATTGATAAAAAGCAGAATGTATCCATTCTGTTCTTCGTAAGTGTTTAAATTTAGTCTAGTTTGTAAATCTAATTGGATTTGACAGCTGGTTCTATCAATCCCTAAGACAACAAATACTGCAGTACATAGCAAAAGTATGATTTTAAAATTCAGTATTTGTTAAAAGTTGGAATTTCTGCCACTGAAAATATTTGTCCTGCAATGTTTTGGATAAATTGTCAGGGTCCAATCCCTTGGGAGTTTTATTTTGACCATAAAGGTTTTTTTATCGAGGTTAATCTTGCTTTTATCATAACAATAAAAATGGAGATGGTGTGGTAAAATTTGTGTTCCATTTAATGAACAATACTGTTGCTGAATCTTAAAATCTGTCATTGGCAGAATGAAGGGTCATCTTTGAATGTTCATACATTGAGAGAATTCATAACTATGCTATTTACTATTCGTTATAAAGCACTATAGAGAAAGTCACTTATCAGCTCATTCAGTGTACATAATGCAGTTTCAGAACACGTAGCTCCTGAAGTATAGTTCTGTTTTGATATATAATCAAATAAAGATATTTTATGGATCTTAGAGTTTGAAATTGTTTACCATCGCTCGTTTTTTTCAAAGGGAAAAAAGACGTAAGAAACAATAAAGATAAAAACACACAACAATTAAAGAACCACTGAGCTATTTTTGGAATTTTCATACTGGTAATAAAAAAAAAGACTGTTTCGAAAAATAAACGTTTTTATCTTTATGGCTTCTTACTAAAATTCTTACGCACGTTAAATTTCACAATTATGTGTGTTTATTTTAAAAATGAATCCTTTATAAGCTAAGCAGTTGGCTAGCAGGGATTAATTTGCTGCCCTTTTTATTCTTAATTTATAATTTGATGTTTTTCTAATTGAAGGGCCATTATTTTGTTTATGCTTATCCTTTGTATATGTTTCTTTTGATTCCACTGATTTATGAGTACTGGGCAAATCAAACTGATGAGGCCTAGGAAGGTCGAACAGTCTGTTTTTGATTCCCGGTATGAAAATTCAAAAAACACCTCAGTGGATGTTTAATTGTTGTGCATTTTTATCTTTAATTGTTTCTTACTAATATTCTTACACACATTAAATTTTGCAAGAAAAAAAGACCTATTGTCTGTTTTTTTGTTTCCTTCTCTATTCATCTAACATTCATATGATCAATTCACTTTTTACTAATTTTCATGATGAAGCTGTTACTATCAGTGTCACTCTGACTCACAATCACCATATTTTCTTATCACAGGACTTGGAAAATATATAATTATTTTTTTTTCCTTGCTTTGTCTGCTTATTTAGAATAAAGACTTCAAATAAATGTATTTCATTTTATTTTGGAAATTAAGTCTCTTAAATTGACATTAAAAGTTATCCCAAAATTCATATGGCCATATCCAAATTACTCAATAATAATTTTTTGTCATGTTAAAAAGATTAAAAAGTTGGCAGAATGTTTCAGCTTAATATATAAGCTGTTATCAACTTCCTGTAGGTCACTTAAGTTTAAAGTGCAGCCTAAAGGTACTTTATTTGTGGCAGTATTGTTTAGGTTAGGTTAAGTAAATTGTATGAAGTAGATAAGATAGTTAAATGGGTTTATAATTAATATTTAGTGTATAATTTTTCAATTTTTAAAAATTTTTCAAAAAAAATTTAATTTGTCTTGATTTCAATTTTTAAAAACTGAAGCCAAGACACACAACAACTTTACTGTGTAAAGTATTATAATTTTTTTTTATTTAATATTCTTTACAGCCAAAATATATTTTTTTTTCATAAGATTTTTTTTCCATTTGTTAACTAGATGCTTGTTTGTTATCTTTGGAAATGCAAAATTCAGCAATAAAACAAAGATAAAATTTTATTTTTAATTGTTATAAAAATTATTATAATAATAATTTTTTGTCAAAAAGTGTATTTTAAAGTTATAAAAAAAATCAAGCACCCAAGAAAATTGCCCAATCACTGTGAAACTTAATATAGAAATACCTCAGATCTGAATTTGCAAAAGATTAGAAAATCACAGCCAATGACTTAATAGTGGCCCACCCCAGTGCATGGGAACCACTTATCAAGGACAAATTGTAAATGCAAATTTACAAATGGTAAATCCGGGAAATTGTGACATCAGATTGAGGTTGCATTAACCTCCACAGACTGTGAGAATGACTCGACATTGGATCCATGTCCATTATGAGCAGTTAAAGTAGTTTGAGTGAGGACGTATCACTGGGCTGAAAGAGGGTGGTTGGTCAGATTATTGTATCATACAACATTGGGACTTAGCAATACAGCAATTGGACAATGTTCACACCAGATGTTGGATCTAGGAGGACACAGCCCATCAGCATGCTGGCAGTGAATGGTAGAGGGAGAGACAAGAGAAGTCAAGGATTGAGCAACTGTGAGAGCTGCACAAACAGCACCAAATTTGTTTCTCTGATCATCCGTGGCAATGTAACAGTGTCTACAGGTAAGGAAGTGACCATCCGGACGGTTGCCAAACGAATTGAGGGGACTACATTCAAGGAGGCCACTTCGCTGCCTATCACTGACCACCGAGCATTGCTGATTGCAGTGGTACTAACTCGATCAACATTGGATAGTGTCCAGTGGAGTTGTGTTGTCTTTAGCGATGAGTCAAGGTTTGCTTTGGGTGCCGATGACCAGCTGTCTGGCCACCTGTCTGGAGATGGCCCAGTCAGCGCATGGATCTCCGCTTGGAATGCAGAGCTTGGATCAGTGCATGGAATGGTGCATGACTTGCACACTAGGAGTGACTGACTGGGGAGCCATTTCCTGTGATAGCCAGATATCCTTGTAGTCCTCCATAACACTCAAAGCCCAACAGCACAATATGTCAGTGACATTCTACAACCAATAACAGCATCCGTGGGTCATTTGCAACAGGATAATGTTCGGCCACCCACGGCACAGCTCTCTCAGGACTGCCTCCATAATGTTGACACCCTTCCATTGCCAGCCCGATTGTCAATCAAACATGCTTGGACCATGATGGGACGCCACCAAAGTCTATCCTGGAATGTCACCAAACAAGCCCACCAACTGGACACCATCTGGCATGCTATACCTGATGATACTATCCATGAACTGTGATACTATCTATGAACTATGTGTCTATGCCATGCCTGATAACTGCTTGTGTACGAGCCAGAAAAGATGCTACAACCTACTGACTTTTTCCATTCGTGTAGCTGTTTTATCCGAATAAATGGTCCAACTGCTCTGGAATTGTAATGAGTTCCTTTCCTATACATGTACATTGGACATACCAATTGGCATCTCAATTGCATGATTTCTTTTGGGTGCTTTGTTTTTTGTCAAAGAGGATATAATGGCAGTCACCAGTCACAGAATTTCAACAAAATTCATTAATATTGATGTCTACTGTATGAATTTAAGGGTCACATTTTGTATGTAAACTATAAGTCATATTTAAGTTTTTAGTTATGAACAAGATTATACTATACTCATTTTTCTTAGTTAAAGTCTAAATTAAATTACATTCAGTGTTTGTGGCTCAAAGTCAAATAACCTCATCTTTTTTTTAAATTTATAAGATTAAAAAAAAAATATATGTTTTTAAAGTTTAATTAAACTTCAAGGGATTGTGAGGAAACTTAAAAAAGAAAAATCAATAAAAGAAATTCTTTTGGATAAAAATGAATGTTTTTTTTTTTCCAGCTGTCGTCAGATGAAACAAAGCTACTTGCCTGTATTGATGGAGTTAAGTTGAATGATGACTGGTATCTCCCAGCTTTGAACAATAAATATTCAACTATTTGGGTAATTTTTAATTGTATTTAGTAAAAGCTAAATATGTTATGAATTGCATAATACAGTATTGGACAAAACAAACAGTAATGGAAGAAGAACCCACCCTATTATCACTTGGGAATGTGGAATGTTTCACTACTGTTTGTTTTGCTCAATACTGTATCATTAATCAAAACAAAAATACTATATTATGACCTTGTATTGAAATCTCTCATAAATATAAATTTTATTAAGGCACTGGTTTGTTTAGAATGGGATTGAGAAGAGGAGGTTGAAATAGAATATGGAGAGTGATTAGAGAAAATCAGATAATGAAGAAAGGTTCCAAAAGATAGCAGAAATGAATGTCAACAAGCAAAAGTGGGCTCTTGGGCTGAGAAAGGGAGCACTGGTTAATTATAATAGAAGAGTAAAGAAAGGTAAATAGAGAATGAGAAGTAAAAATTAGGAATGGAAAAAAAATCAAATAAATGAAAGTAAAAGTCAAGAAGAAGAAGACGAAGAGAAAAAGAAACTTAAAAATAACAGCAACACACACAACTGAAGCATTGCATCAATTATACTGGAGATGGGTGAATTTCCAGGCGGAAAAAAAAAAAAAAAGCTGAAATATGAAATATTTTTGGTGAAAGTAAATAAATAGCAGAGATGAAAAAATGAATTTGTAGAGCAGAAAAAAATATGCCTTTAAATTTAATAATTATTTATGTATGCTTACACTTTCATTGATTTTTTTTTTTTAATTACAAACTTAATTTTCATTTTAATATTTCATCTTCTCTGTTTTTTATTCAGTGACCTTTCCCGTCTCTCCCCACTAAGAGTTAGCTTTTACCATTTGTTTATATTTTTATGTTGTTTTGGAACTCTCCCTTCTTTCTGTTCCTCTGGGTCTTCTGTAGCACTCTCTCTCTCTCTCCCCGTATCTCTTGAGTTCAGATACCTTTCAAACCTGGATGGATAAAAAGAAATCACTGTGGAATACATATTCAGTATTTTCCAGAAAAACTATCTTTCATTTGAAAAATAAAAGAGTGCTCTTAGGGGCTAAATCACTGTACTTCTAAAAAGGGTCCAGGCTTTTGCTACATTGTGATGTAATCAGAATCCCTGCAGTAGATCTTACATACCTCCAAACCGTTTTGCAAAATGGGATACACTGAGGTTATATGATCGAAATGACAGTCATTCACTTGTACTCTCAGGAAACTACTGCCACTTTATTACCAGATTTAACTGATCTTGAGTAATAACCAGAGAATAATCTCCATTCCCTATCAGCTCTTAAGTAAAAGATATGTCTACATCTTTTGGATATCACGCCCAGTAAACTAAAGAATTTTCACTAAACAGTGTAATAGGATAACTCCTTATTTCTTCACAACATAAAGCTTTATATATATATAAAATGTTTTACATTCAAAACTTGAGTCGTCATATTTCTACAAATTTCTTGGAAGTTCTAACTTAAATAAAAAGAAAGGTCAAATCATGTTATTTTCAATAAAATGTCCAAATATTCCAAGCTTGAATTTTATAATTATTGTAATAGCATAAATTTATGATTTTAAGGAAAAGAAATTCATTTATTCATTAAAATTGATATTTTTATATATTTTTTCCAGTCAGTTGATGTTCCTAGTCATTTAATGGATATCACTAAAACACAGGAAGTCCATGTAACAATGTCCACAAATGGTATTGTCTCAGAGTTAAAAGTAACTTTGGAGAAAAATTGTGAAGAAGGATGGACTCAGGCTGTCATTCCATCAGCTGGTTTATTCAGGTGAGTTATTCAATGAGTTATAGTAGCTTCCAAATGTTAAGTTTTCACGAATTGAATATTATCAGAACAGATTTCAAGATTGTTTTATGTAGAAAGAGAGATTATGTAAAGTTATTTGTGTTATTTCCTTAAATAAAACTGTTTAAGATCGTGAAAGATAGCAGTAAGCAAGATCATTGCTGGCAATCTTTGACATGGAATGAAGGAAAGATTGTGTGGTCAATGAAGCATCTTTGGTATCAGATAGGGAATTCATGTCGAATTGGTCATTATTAGCTTTGATAGTTACTATTGTTCATTAACCCTTAATCGTCCAAGCCAATCTTAATTGGAAATGAAGATCTGGACTATGGGTTGATCATAGCTAGGTTACTTTAATTTTAATTGATCAATATTAAAAAGTTAGACTTTTATGATATAAAAATATTTAGCCACAAATTAAAAAGCAAACAGTAAAATGAACAAAGCTGAAGGAAAAAAAAAGTAAGGTTTGTTAATTTACTGGCTAAAAATTCATGACGGATTTAAGTTAATAAAGCAAATTTAATTTTGTTATTGTTTTTTCTCTTATTAGTTAAAACAAAAATTTGAATTAACAGAAAATTACAAATACTTATTCAAACTAAATTAATTTTCAAGCTTCATAAAACCAAAAGCATTCAAGAATATGAATTGAAGCATAATGTGTTCTTGTGATCCATAAAAATATCCTCATTCAAACTGGGAAATGATAAGAAAATAATTTTTTTCTTATATTTATAAGAAGAAAAAAAAGCCTTTTTTTTAATTCATTGAAATACTCTACTAGATAAAAATTGATTTGAAAATGAAGTAAATAGAAATTATAGCTAGATAATTATATATAAAAAAAAATGGAGCATTCATGCTCTGTTATTTTTGAGTATAATTCTTTGTTTAGATATAACCAATTCAAACTCTTTAATTCAAGCTTTACAAAGATTTTCTTACAAATGACATTCTATATATTTCTGGTTTGAATATAATTAGGATAAACAAAATGATGCTAATACTTTTGAAAAGTAAATCTTCAGATGCTACCATGTTTGGTTGTTAAAACATGGATTAATGTTACAAATCCTTCTTTAATCTTTATGTATGGATGTTTCTTCTCAGGAAACTAGAAACTAATTCTGTGCCGTTTATTACATTCCTCACATTAAGAAGTCATGACATTTATGGGAAAAGACTTACTGTAGATTTGACATCAGTAAAAGGAGAAAGCATTTCTATTACATTTAATGTTGAATTTTATATTAATCTTGAATGAATTTTATATTAACCTTACAGTTAACCCTGATATTGGATAAAAGATATTTAATATTTTTTTTAAAAAAATAACTTTACAGTAAATGTTTAATAATCTATAATACTAAAATCTTTTATTTCTGTCTGTCTGTGTGTCTGTCTTTCCGTCCGGCGCAATTTTCTGTGCGAATGGAAAATAGAAATAATTTTTACAATGAAATTTCCGCGACGGGAATTGAACCTGCAACCTTCTGATCCGAAGTCGGATGTGTTATCCATTAGGCCATAGGGACAACAACTCTTTTCATATTGTTTTTTGACTTATATCTCCGCAATTGTTGTGCCCCAATGTTAGTGCAACAATGGAAAACGGTTTTTCATTTTTTATTGTCACGAGGAAGTCGACAAATTCAAAATGAGCATTATTGAACTTCAAAATGTTGCGTTAACTGCTTTCTTTGGAATCGAGTTTTGTTAGATTATCTTAAATTTTATTTTCTTCTTATTATTACTTTTATTAATTGAATTGTACCTTATTAATATATTTTTGTAAAAACAACTAAACTTACTGATTCATGTGTTTTTGAAATTTGTTTAAGCTTCCAACTATTTTGTTTTGTTGTACTTATTCCAATTTTATTATGCTTGAAAAAGAGATGGCTTGAAAAGAGTCTTCAAAACTTCAAAATGTTGCTTTAACCCTTTCATTGGAATCGATTATTCTTGGATTATCTCATATAAACCATCGTTTTATCATCGATAATCAATTAGTATCGAAATGGACAACGAGAGAAAGGATGAGATCTTTTCAAAGAACTGCTAATAATGTCGTAATCTCGGCCATTCTTGACTGCAGGTAAAATTTGTCTGAAGTCTCCGCCAAAGAGGAAAATTTGTCTAGAGTCACAAGTCATCAGAATTTGGTTATCTTCACTCGAAAGAATAGTCACAATCAATTCGTCGCCAGGAGTATCGTATATAAGCTATGATCTTCATTTAACATCTATATCAACCAACGTCCATCTAAATAAATCTCTTCTTCAAATATCTATAACGAACAATCTGTACACGGGAGATTGCCTAGTGTTTTATTTATTTTTTTTATATTTTTAATAAGTTAAATGAATCTACAACATTCGGTGTGAAAATCATACGGTATTAGGATTGACAACATATGATTTGTTAATTAACATTTGTTGTTTAAGAATATCTTTGCAGATATATTTTTTTTTTCCCACTTCAGCTTGAAATGTTGTTTGAGAAAGAATCTGGGAAATTAAAATATTTGTGATGAATATATTTGTAGAATAAGGAATTGTCAGTGAAAGAATATTTTACAGAGAATATGACATTTACAGAGCATTATTTAAAAGCTATAATGCATTAATCTACAAGCAAAAATATCTGTAGAAACTTACATTAAAACTATGAATTTCATAGTGTAAACAAGGACAAATTAAAAGATAGAACATTTGTTTTTCTATTTTATTGCAGTTAGTTTTGAATTTTACCATTTTAAAATGAAAGAAAAAAAAATCTGACAATTCATATGCTTCTGATATTGCATGTTATCTGTACAAAAGACTTAGGATTTGTAAAATTTTAGTATCTTTTAGCCACAAAAATGCATAAACAGTACTAAATGATGGCAGGAGTATTCTACATTTTGCAATTGGATTACATAATGATGCAGAAATGATCCAACATTACACAGACTCTCCAATGTATGCCATGATAAACTGAAGCAGCTCTTCTCATAGAATTTTAGATGTATAATATTTGTACATGTTATATTAAACTACTTTTAATTATTTTGATTGTTATCTTAAGGTTTCTAATAATTATTGGCTGATAAGAAATTTAGATTAAACATGATTTGGCAAATTAATATTGATTAATAGTCTACTTAAACTTTTTTTTCTAATTCAAAATCTAAATTTTATTTTACAGCTTAAATTTGAGTGCAGCAACAACATTTGTTTTGG
Source organism: Thereuonema tuberculata (assembly GCA_023159025.1). Classification (NCBI taxonomy): domain Eukaryota; kingdom Metazoa; phylum Arthropoda; class Chilopoda; order Scutigeromorpha; family Scutigeridae; genus Thereuonema; species Thereuonema tuberculata. The sequence goes on along the minus strand of JAFIDM010009631.1, from coordinate 265,210,261 downwards.
AACAAGAACTAGAATCCTGTCAACAATTGCATGAACTTGAGCCTGATAATAAATGTAAAGTATTAAAATAAAATCTTTCATTAATTTTAATAACTGAGTATTACAAAAAGAACTCAATTATCTGGTATGCTTGGAGAATGGGGTTTGCCTTTTGACCTAATGAACCAAACAATACACAAAATAAGCAACATTAATATGTGATATTAAGAAGAAAAAAATCAGAATTGGCAATTAAACTGAATATATATATAAATGAGAACTGTCAATTGCATTGATATAAGTAACTACATTATTGAATATGTTCACGTAGTAGAACCAATGAGATAGTTGTGAGATGACTAATAACAGCAAAAAATGTATCATTTGAGTGAAAGGCAGTGTGGAATAGAAAATTTCGTCATTGGAGTGAATGTCCTATTAAATAAAGTGCTTGATAATCGAGATTTTATGGATCTTTGATTGAGAAGATCATAAAAATTACTGTGAAAATTCTTGACCTTCACTAAAATGGTTAATGAATTTAAATGCAAATTAAGAAACAGAAAAGAAAATGAGGTAAAATTAAAGGGAAAAAGCCGCCCACATCTCATAAACCAAGAATTTAATAATGTTTACATCATTGAAATAGGAATAATGGGACAGCTATTTATTGTAATATTTTTCACCATATACAGAGAGTTCAGTGAGGATGTTTTTATTGTTAAAGTAGGCTTGAAAACAAGAAAATTGTAAAATGTGAAAATAACTAAATATTTCACATGGCCTTTGAAGATAAATGAGTTTGATTTATGAGTATTGCAAAAAGGGAGATAGTGTTCCAGAATTTCTATTTCAAGAACAATATAAGGTTGTTTATCATCATATATTACCTTTTTTTTTTCAAATTGGATCATTTATTTTTCTTTTTAACTTATAACTAGTTTATATATGTAAATAAATTTCTCTTGTCTATAGTAAGTGGAGAAGTGTGAATTTACTGACTGAGAACTTCAGCGATCATATGATAAATCAGATATTCTTATTCATATTGATTCAGCTTAAAGATTAGAAATGGTAGGACAAATACAAAAAAAAAAAAAGAAAGAGAACAATAGCATCCAAAGGGGAAAAAAATCTCAAGGAAATATTATTAGCAATGTACAGTTGGAAAACATAGAATATCGCTAAGGTTCCATTCATAAGAATTCCATGGATATATATGGATACAAACAATGTATAGACATTGAGAAATGAAAGACACCAATGCTTACTTTTGCTGAAAATAACTAAAAAGTAATACAGTAAGGATCCTGTCAAGCCAGCCTTATATCATATTCATCGTAGAGCACGGAATAGAAGATATTTTCCAAAAAAAATAGAGGCAATCAAAAAATAAAAATAAAAACTGATAAAACTTCCCTTAAAGCCTATTAAATTGTTTTAATGCTTAACCATAAACAAAATTTGTTGGTCAGTTTCTGAGTAGATTGTCACTTATTGCAGTACTGTAAACTTAACAGTCGAAATACTTGGCTACCCAAGAAAGGGGAACTTTCTTAAGACTCTTATGTTTATATTTTCTCAGTTAAAGATGTCAAATATTATGTTGTGATAAGTTTGCCTAAGAAATGTTAATTTTTTTTTCTTCCAAAACACTGCAATTAACAGCTTGAAAGAGGAAATTTTATAGTTTTTTTGTTAACCTTTAAAATATGTTGGATGATAATAGAGATCATAAAAATTTCATTCTATTATAATTGATTTAATTAAACTAGTCCTAATATATTGTCGTACTTAAAAAATACAAGTTACAAGGCCATTAAAAATTTATTGTAAATATTTGAAACGTTTTCATATTTAAATTTGGTAATATTAATTTTTGGTAATAATAAAATCTCCAATAATAGTGCTTGTTTATATCAAATTCTTTTAGTTTTTTCCTTTGGTATATCAAATGCTTGTTGAATACAGCAAAATTTAACTTCTATATTGTTATTTTTAATATTGCTTTTTTTTTTTCCAGGGACGCTTTTAACTTGTGTTTTAATTATGAGAGCTTTGAATCCTCATAAATATGAATCAGAAACATTAATGTATCTAGATGCACTGATTAAAGCTGACCCATATCATAGGAATTATTATGAAGATTTAAGTAAGTCTTGCATGTTGTCAGTTATTAAAATTACTTTGGATTTCCATTAGTTACAAGTCCATCAAATATTTATTATAAATACTTGAAACATTTTTACATTTAATTAGTTGTTTTATTAATAAAATATCTAACAATGTTGTTTATTTAGCTATTCCTAATAGGATTTTCAAAATGCAATACTGTTTTATTGTCCTCTATACATTGTTACTAGCTACACTCACTAAATTTTCTCTAGATTATTTTTACTGCATTTCAACTAAACTTTTCCCATACATTAATTGTTTCTTTTTATTTTTTTTTTTTCCATTTATCTAATAATTTTAGATAAATTTTTGGACAATGCAATGCAATATAAAGCTTGCTATAGCAAAATATTGTGTTTGCTGTAAGATTTCTTCTAAGCTTCCTCCCATCTCTTAATAACTTTAAAATATTCTGTGGTTGATTACGTTGTGCATTGATGAGATGAGTGTATAATTTCAATGGGGAATAGGAGGGGGCATAATTCAAATATTATTATTCCATGATAAACTAATCTATGTAGAAACAGTAATATTATTAATTAATTAAATGTATTTTGATCATTTCAGGAAGCAAGTTTGTTTTGGAAAATGCAATCGAGAATTTGTCTATGGAGCAGCGCGAACTTTCATTATCATCTTTGCAGCTTACCACTCTTTATCATCTAGAACATTTAGCATTAATTAGTAAATTAAGCATTTCATCTAATAAGCTGCAAACTCTTCATCAACTATACCATTTACAATGCTTAAAAATTCTAATTGCCGACGACAATTTAATTTCTACCTGTGAAGGCTTGCAAGGTCTGGCACAGCTTGAAGTTATTTCCTTGAAAAATAACCGTATCCTTTTTTATTTTTAATAAATGAATGTAATTAAAAGTTTAAACTAATATTTTTTCTCATAATATTATTTGTTTTTTGTTTTTGTTTTTTTAATATTATTTTCAAGTTGAATTATGTCAATTTAGTAATATTGTAATCATCTTTAGTCACATAAAATAGATGAACTATAGCAACATTATTTGCCAGTGATCAAAGAGCCTTGCAGTTAGTTTGGCTACTTGACAATGCATCCCAAGGCTTTGGGTTTGAATCCTGGGGTAAGGTATGGAGATTTCTTTTTCCTAACTCTCCTTTCCACCTCAAAGCTTGGAAATCACAAGGGATTTCCTTTTTCCTCACTGCCAAGCTGTATCTTTACTAAAAATATATTTGTAAAGTTTCAGAGCAAGAGATTGTTCTTAGCCTCTAACATACATCACAGAAATAGCTTACTACTTACAGTTTTCTTCATAAAAGAAGCTATACTTAATGCTAATTATCGCTTGTTCTCTTCAGGTGCAAGGTTCGCCTTGCAGCGACTTGATTGTTCCGACAGATCGACCGCTCGGCAGCCTGCGGCACAACCGCTGTTGATGACATCATGACTGGTGATGTTTGTTCCAGACAAAATCGATCGCTACATCATGACCATATATGGCAAACCCTTTTTTTTTTTTTTTTTTTCAAAATACTGTAGGGAACATTGAGACAACGACAATGGCAACATTACTGCTGAAGGAAATTGTGTTATGGAGCAAGTTTTCAGCCTAATCTTGCCCCATTTGTTCACTCTATTTTTAGAGTAAATTCCAGTGAAAGTTATATAAAAAAACTATATAGATGTTAAGTTTTTATTATTGTGGTAATTGCAAGAAGTAAATTAGATAATTTTGCCTTGCCCAAGATAACTAGCAATATATGCCTGCAAAAGTCCATCTTCAAATCAAGGTGAAAGAATGGGTATAGTGTATTACATTTCACATTGATATGCAACTCAGAAGTTTATATTGGAAATGTTATTAAGACATAGTTGTTCGATCGAGCTACAGATGGCTTTGTCAGTTTAATTACATCCGCCTTTAATATACAAGGTGACCGTAATTAAATTGACAGAGCCATCTGTAGCTCGATTGAACAACTGGAATGGCACCAAATTTGGTGGGGAGACATGGGAAGAAGGATTCCATAAAACAAAAAAAGTTCCAAAAGTCGGCGAAAGGGGAAATTTGGTGCTATTGTAACCTATGTAGCTGAGAATTTGCATACATTTTTATCTGGATGGAACTGTAAATACCCAACTTTGTCGACTTTGGGCATCTGAACCACCCCATGCATTTCAAGAAATCCCATTACATTCACCAAAACTCACTGACGTGACTTCACAGCAGATTTCATGATAGGACCATTCTTTTTTGAAAGCATTACACCAACAGGACCAGTAGCCTGTTCAGTTACTGCACAGAAACATCACGATATGCTGAACAGTTTCATCATTCCACAACTTCAACAAAGACAGTGTCTGGACAAGATAATTTTGTATGCAAGATGGAGCACCACCATACATTGCTTGATCAGCACAGCAGCTTCTGTAGCATCACTTCACATATGAAAGAGTCATCAGTCACTTCTGGTTGCATGGCCACTTCACTCCTCTGTTTAACTCCTTGCAATTTTTGGCTTTGGGGTTACTTGAAGTCCAAGGTCTATCTTCGTGGGTTCTGAACATGACTACTTTAAAGGACAACATATCAAGGGCTGTGATGAACATTCCTTCAGACATGTTCCATTCGGCTGTAGAGAATGTTATGCAAAGGATGCAATTCCTGGTCCACAAGAATGGTGGCCACATTGATCCTAGGCTACTTCAACATGGGGAAGTGAATGTGCTGCATAAAAGGTGATGTTTCAGTTCAGTTTCGTCTTTGTAATTCATTTATCTGTCCATTGCAACTCCTTTTTTTATATTGCACAGTGTCACATTTCTCCCTAAATGTTTGGTGACTTTTGGAACTATTTTTTTTGCAGAATCCTTCTTCCCATGTCTTCATTAGTCTCCCACCACATTTGTTGTTGAATCATGTTGTTTAATTGAGCTACAGATGGCTTTGAGTAGTGTCAGTTTAGTTACGGACACCTGGTATAAGCAGTCTATGACTCATAATTGATTAATGCACTGCATATAAGAAAAAAAAAACTAATAAATTTCTTTAAATTTCTACATGCAGGTACACAATTCTTAGAATATGCCAGCAGTAATTGTTTTGGACTGTTTTTGAAAACAAGCAACACCCTTGTACTTTGATTATGTCCTAGATGCAAATGAATTTAAATTGTACCATGTTCCAACTTTCATATTGTAGATTGTGAATCATTGCAAAATGTATAGTCTGTGCATGTTCCTTTCATTACAAATATTTTGATTTTGAATTAGGGAATTTGTAGATATCCTTTATAAATAATATCCATTTTATTCTTCAGATGACAAATGACCCCTCCAGAACTAAAGACAACAAAGTAAAAAACAACAATATATTGTGGAAATCAAATCCTTGGACAGCTAAACGCTCACCACAAAAGGAATTTGACCACAAAGAATGAAAAACATTAATAAATGAATAAGTAATAATAAGAACAAAACCCCTCTAACGGATGAACAAAAGAAACCAATTCATAATAAAATGTTAGTGGAATGACTTTTGAGTCAAGCAGAGATCTTAGGACAGCTGTTTCAAGCTTTTTAGGCTCTCAAAAGCCAAGGCTACTAAGCCATTGCAAGACACAAAAGATACGAGGGGAAGAGAAATATATTCTTCAGATATTTTGTTGTCTTTAGTTCTTGAGGGTTCGTTTGTCATCTGAAGAATATATTTCTCTTTCCCTCGTACGCCTTTTGGGTCTTGCACTGGCTGAGTAGTCTTGGCTGATGAGTCGAATAAGCTTGAAACAGCTGTCCTAAGGTCTCAGCTTCACTCAAAAGGCATTCCATTATCATTTTATTATAAATTGGTTTCTTTTGTTCACGCTTTAGAGGGATTTTATTATTATGATTATTATTAATAATAATTTATTTGTTATTTTTTTTCCTACTTTGCTGTCAGATTTCTTTTGTGGCGAGTGTTTAGCTGCCCAAGGATTTGATTTCTACAATATATTGTTGTTTTTATTTTGTTGTCTTTAGTTCCTGAGGAGTCATTTGTCATCTGAAGAATATATTTCTGTTCCCCTCAAACGACTTTTGGGTCTTGCACTGGCTGAGTAGCCTTGGCTTATGAGAACCTAATAAGCTCAAAACTTGAGCTCAGCTTGAAGGTCTCAGCTTGACTCAAAAGGCATTCCATTAATTTACTTCAACAATGTACAGGAGCTTTATCATCATCTGTAAAACAAACATTTTCAAGCAGATCTTCCAGTAGTCAATGATATTTTATGTTTTGATCTATCAATTATTCTGCATTCTTGTTATATGTCCCATCTATTCAATTAAGATTTGTGATGATAATATAATGTTTTTGATTGCTGACAGGCAAAATGAATAGATACTCACATTGCTGCCATTAGAATGAATAAATCTCTCTTAGCAGTTACTAATTATTTTCAATTCTTTCCAGTAATAAATTCAAAAGGTGTCCCCCCATGATTTTCAATGTTGCAACTTATTTGAATTTAACTAATAATATCAGTATTTACTTTTGTATAAAATTTATATTAATTATACTTAAAAATTGAAACATAATGTAATATAACATATCAACACATTTGGTTTGTGTGTGTGTGTGTGGGGGGGGGGGTGTTCAGAACCCTCCCTGAGCCTACAAGTCCATCTTTAATTTTCGTGTTATTTTTTTTCAAACTTTCAGTACTATAAATAGCCTTCTTTTGTTCATTTTTAACATGCCAGTAATTAAATTAAAACAGAGTGTAATGAAAAGAGATAATTTGAGATGATTGATCCAATAACCCTATCTGAAATATAGTAATGAATGTTTTGAAGTTACAGATCTCGATTCTGTATTATTCTCTCTCACTTGTAAGCTGATTATACCATGAATTATTTTCTTACTCTAACTTAATGTGTCTTTTTTTATTATTTATTTTATTTAGAAAATCCAATTTTCCTTAACTCTTGTCAAAGATATTAAAAATAAAGAGGATTTAGTGATGTTGTTCAGTTGTCCAAATCTTCAATCAATATCACTAACAAGTAATCCAGTATGTTCCAGTGAAGGTTTAGGAGATTGGCTGAAACAAAATATTCCAACATTGAAAGAGTTGCACTTATAAATGCAAATGTTTATTAATTTTTGGCTTAGGGATCAATTAAACCTTTATCAACGCTTTTTATTTGCAAATATTTTGCAGTGCTATAAGAACTTTTTTCTATAAATTGCCTGACATTTGCTATTTTGGCTTCTTCTTGTTAAATAATGGTGATATTGTAAATCTTGTTTTTTTTAAATCAAATTAGAAATGTTTAAAAAGAAGAATCTTAAATCTAGAGATCAAAGCTTAGCCTTCTCAAATTTTATATCAGTATGCTTCATAAACTAACATAGAAAAATTAATTAAATAAAATTATAATTTATCTTCTTTTTTTTATGGATCAAAATGTCTGTAATTTTGACAAAGAAATAATACATTTATTCTAAGTTTAGTTTATTATGTAAAGAATTAATAATTACTTTTGATGGAATTGTGTAAAATATGATAATTTATGATTGAAATAACTATAATAATTGATAATTTAAAAATAAATAATGAGGGTAATTTCATAGGCAGGGTACTTTACAAAGCACTTTCCATATTCACATTTAAAAATTAACTATATTTAAATATATATATAAGTTTTTGTTAAATATTTTGAATTTGTAAATATGCAGTATCTATAAAGATATGTTCATTGTTATGCTAAGTCACCTATCATGTTCAATAAAGATCTCATAAAGAAACTTTTATGAAAGAAACCATATATGGATGTTATTATTTAACCTGATCATTAACACTGAAATTATTCAAACTGATTTTACAGGACTGACCTAAATATACAGAAATAGAGAAGGAGGATTTGAACTGCTTTTAACATCTGAATGTGTTTTCTTTATATGCTTAAATTCACTTAATTTATGATTTGGCCTTTTGCTTTCCCTGTGAGTTTCACAAAGTTGAATAGTTGGCTTTTGAGGCCATGAATAGAGAAAATGTAAGCTTTCCTCATTAAATTCTGTGTAAAGCTTCTTAAAATTAGTGATGGTTAATAATGCAATAGATGTAAGCTAACTTCAGTAGATTATCATAACAGTGAATGTGATTCCATTTATTATTATGATAATCTATTGGAAGTTACATGACCTAATAGAAGAAAGATGTGACCTTACATCTATCACATTGTTACTTACCTAACAGTAGTCTCAAGATATTTTTAAGGGGACTATACTCAACCTAACATACTTATAATATAAGAATGATAATGACTTAAGCTTTTTATTCTGTTAAACCTTGTAGTACTTCTTATGATCAAGAATAATATTTTCTTGATTTGTAACAGTTTTGCTGCTTCAAACTTTTATGAGCAAATTTATTCATATTTACCACTGTGTTACATTGTGGTTTGGCAACGAGCCATACAGGAAAACAGTAAGGAATGTACTGCAATTAATGCCACCCAGGCACTGTCATGTCATGGTTTCAATAAGATGACCCATTGAAAGGAAAGGCAGTTGTTGACTTAAACAATGAATGTTTAACAATGATGAATTGCTTTAACAACTTTGAATACAATGTACAGATATTATTATTTACTTACATTGCTTATTAACAGGTAAGCATAAAAGGAATTAACAAATATGCCACCATATATGCTGCCTTAGGGAACTTAATTTTTTTTTTCCTAACTTGACTCGGCTCCAGTCATCTTAATAGTTTGCAAAAAATGTCAGTATTTTTATCTGAAGCAATATTTCAGCAATTGCTGTTTAGTGAAACATATATCCATACAAAAAGATATTTTTTTTTTATGGTCCTGGTAGTTAATTTATAATTGTATGTGTTGATAAAACAAAGGAAAGAAGAATGTTTAAAACTCAGTTGCTTGTTAATAAATAGAAGTTATGTTTCATATCATATATCCATGACACAAGACAAGTACATGGATATATTAAGGAAAAGATTAATAGCAGTTGTGAGCATTTAGAGACAGATACATTTATTACAACTCCAGTACACCCTACTCATACAAAACCAACACAGTAAACTTCATGATACACAGAGCAGTAAATATATGCTCCACACATAATGAACTGTAAACCATAAGTAACATACTTCATCTACAACTACCACTACCACCTTTTCCGTACCATAACCTCCTACAAAGAAAACCACCCAACCAAAATCCCTCATCAGATATTTCCCTTTCCCATAGTACCCACCCTTTGTATATCAGGCAATTCTTTGCCTTATACCAGTAAGCCATCATCTTTAGATCCATAAATATACGTAGTTCTCCAATATACAGTACAATCCTTCCCCACTGTGTACTGGATCCCTTGTACATATTGCCCTTCAGTTTATTTTGGATAAATTGCCATTCCCTTTCCACAGATATCAATGAATACAAAAGTGCTTTCACTGCCAAAGACCTCACATGAACTATTTCACATTTCTGGAAAACAGGACACCTTCGATTTCACTGATTCCAAATCCCTCCTCCCACCATAACCGAATAACGAATTGCATCTTCTCTGAAATATTCCATACATAAAACCTATAATCCTATCAACAGCTGGCAGAATGCTTGTCACTACTGTTCTCCTTCCTGTATCCATGTCTTGTGTCGTCCTATATGCTTGTGTTATCGCCGTGAGGACAAAACATGCATAATGTTTTGAAACTATGGGTACTCTATCTCACAGCTTCTATTTATTAAGAAATTGGTGCACTTTAAATACACTTCTTTCCTTAATTTATGCTTGTAGTAAGTTAATCCAGAGGAAGACAGCAATTACCTCTACCAAATAAGAACAGTCTTCAGTCTTTTCTGAAGGTTTGGAAAGTGGTTGGAGAATAATGGCTGAGGAAGGCTCTCCCCAATTTATCCTTTCTGGAATTTAGATTTAGAAAGAATGCAGACCAACCATCTATTGTATATCTTATTCTATTAGGTGTTTTGTTTTTTTGTTTTTCTCTCTCTCGTATAAATTTTATCATTTTTTAGATGATCAGCACCAGCAGAAAGATTTAGTAATATACATTCTGTACCTGAGGGAAATAAGTAGACTACAATATCAGATTACCATTGCCCAGAGAACATCTTTGAATAGTAATATGTTGTCTGCTGCAATTTCCCATGTCTCACTAAACAAACATACATTGCTGTCAAATTGCAATAAAAATTTACATTCATCCATTTTAAAGGACATTACTTATTTGTCATAGATGCTCTTTGGTCTTCATCAGCTATATGTGGACCCACTGACAAAATTCAGATTTGAACACCTACAGTAGTTGCTGGATATGGTCGAAAATATGTTTTTCCTGTATCTTAAGGCTAGTACACACCTAGGGACAAAGTCGCCGAACACGTGTCTTGGGACAAGTCTCAGGACTGTCGCGATACAAAAGTCCCAAGTCTCATGTTCCCCATCGAAACAGGGAACATGATGCAATGTTGCGCGACATTTCGTAGTCTATATGTGTTCCGAGACTTCTGAGTCAGATTCTATTTGTCCGCCATGGAAACAACATTAAAAATAATCGAAGATTTTCAGTGATATCCCAAAGCTCATAATCATGTCTTTGGGATATCACAAGTGTGGATTATAAAAACAGAAATAAAAAGAGGGATGCTCTGGAGCAGCTGGCCCAAAAATACCAGATGGCAATTCAAGACATGGAGAAGAAAATCCACAATTTGAAATCTCAATTCAGGCGAGAACATAAAAAACTGACCGAGTAAAAAAAAAAGTGATTCTTCCCCTAAGAAGTGCATTTGGTTTGGTTACCACCCATTACTGTTTTTTCTGCAAGGAATGGAATCCTCTGATTTCTGTAGTGCAACTGGCTCCTAGGTGTGGATGTGTAATATTGTGTAGCGACAGTCTAGGGACAATGTATTGCAACTGTCCCTATTCAATGTCGCACGACTTTGTCCCTAGGTATATACTATCCTTAACTACCAAAACAAAGGCTGTAACTGTAAAAGCAGGCAATTTATTATTTTTTATATTCATATCATGTTGTAGCCACTCCAAATAAGAAAATATAAAGTTTGATAACTGCTACGGACATAACATATTGAGGAACAACAATTGAAGCAACTGTTAAAAAGTTTTAAGCAGCAACAGCTTAAATGCCTTAAGATACTTCAGTGCTTTTTTTTAAAAAATATTAAAAACTTTTAATTACCTTGAGAAGATATATTCATAGTCCCAGAAAGTTAATAATAAAAATTCAAGGTCGTTCTCTTATTTATTTAATAACAAGAAAATTATAATAACACAATCACTTAATTACTATGTAAAGGAATTGTAAAGCTTTTGCCATCTTATGACTCTTGAGAAATATTGAGTAATTGCAAAAGTTTTACATGAAATTGCTATCAGTGACCCACAGAAACTCTTGTCTGTAGCTCTATGGTAAACTTAAAACTTATTATTAAAGAATGTGCCATTCCTTGTCCTATTTATTTGAATAAATTACAAATTCATCTTTAAAGTGTGGAAAAAATATTTATTAAAAATCGAACAACAAATAAAAATATCGCACACATTTAAAAAAAATAACTAAAAACATATTACCATAAGCCAGGATGTTTCGATCTGTGGAAAACAGCCAAAAAGTTGTTTGACGGTTTTTCAGCTGAAGATGAGCTTGCAGTTTTCCACAGATTTAAACATTCTGGCTTATGGTAATATGTTTTTTGTTATTTTTTTTAAATGTGTGCGATATTTTTATTTGTTGTTCGATTTGAATAAATTACCATTAAGTAAATAATTAATTTTTAATTAATTATTTACAGTGTTTTTATTAACCAAAGTATGACATAGCATTCCTGAAATTTAAACTGAATTCTTCTGAGCTCTACTTCTAACGGTCTTAAATAAGATATAAATAAAAATTAACTATATAAATATGTGAGTTTTCATGATATCTTATTGTTGACACTATCAAGCTAGAAAATGAAAAAAAAATCACAGTAATATGATTAAAGTACAGTTGAATTTGACAAGAAAATCTGAAGTAAAATGAAACAGGACTTGTAGTAAATGTAGGAATATATTAGCTACATCTTTGTAGTAAACTACAAGAAAAATATGGTCTAGAACCTTTATAAACAAGAAAATTTATTTTTCGAATTTAAAGAATATGAAACTTCTGGATGAAAAACTGGAATTCGTTCCCTGAGAGTCCTGCAGAAGTGATTAGTTTTTAAAATTACATAAATTAGAAAATGCTCAATTCCATATATTTATTCAAAAGAAACATAACTTTTTTTTAGCGATTTTCTTTTGAGCCTAAAAATAAATGATTTCCTTCTTTCAGAAGCTGGTTTTATAATTTTTGTTTGTTTTTCATTATAATCGATAACGCTAATCTGATTTTACTTACTAACCTTTAAATATGAAGATTCCAGAATGACCCTCACTTCACAAACCACCACTGTCATAAATTGAAAATAGTTTTATGCCCCCTTTTTTTCTTTATTTTTTTTAATATTTTTGTATATGTTTGATTCGACCATGTTCATAAGAATTAGTCTAAGTCTTACATTTACAATTTTTTTATAAATTTTCTCAAGAAAAAAAAAATTAGTGGATACTATTACCAATAATAATTATCGTATTTAGTATTAAGAAAAAGTATGTATATATTAACTTATATATATATACGTACATTCCATATTATAACTGATGATAAATATTTCGTTAGAAATTAATGCTTTTTTTTTTTCCTTCAGAGTTTTATTGAAATATTTTGCTGGGTTCATTCAAAGGCGATTTTGCGAATAGTATCTTTGCATTCCGGTGAGTGGTGTTGCTGCATCGGAAAACCGCACAGGAAGTGTCTTCCCCTGGTGACAAGAAAGAGTAATAACTGAATTAAACTCCACATTAACACAAAAAAATGGTAAAGATAGTAAGGTTTATTTTTTGAATAGTGAAATCGTAGTATCAGTTTTATGGCAGTACTAGTGAAGATATCTTAATTATGAAGTCTTGAAGTGTAATTCAGTAGTATGTTGCATGTGGTTCTACCAGCGTTCGTTGTTGGGTTTTCGGTGCTGTTTCATATTATAGTCTGCCATTTGAAACCTTACAAACGAACTCGAGACATAAGTGAAATAAGGAAAGTCCTGTTTGTCGTTGCTCATCCTGATGATGAATGTATGTTCTTCGGACCTACTGTCGTTCATCTCTGTCGGAGTGGTTGTGAAGTTCATTTGCTCTGTTTGTCGTCAGGTAATAAGCAATACAACTCTAGTTGATAAACTTTCCTGTCCCATTGTACTTGTTTAAGTTCAAATACATTTTTACATGGTTCTACGTAGAATTCAGAATTTAATGTTAAATGTTTAATTGCTCTTATTATTGCCAAATCATAGATAGATCTTAGAGGAAAACAGGGTATTTTTAAAGATTGGTAAATGAAAGGAAAAAGAATGTATGAAATCACTAATAATTTCGATTATTATCCAGTGATACTATTCTTACTGTTTAAATTTCATTTTGGAATTTAAGTTAGTATTTATTTTATGAACTAAGTTGTGAGATCTGTCATAAAAATGCATCCTATCTCAATTAATAATTTAGCCTTGCCCGTTTGGAAAGATTATGTTGACAAGGAAGAAAGGTAAAGTCGCAGTATTATTTAGTTGATTTGGAAAGAAATTGTTTTGTCTTTTCAATAATACTGTTGAATAGAGGTTCTTTATCATTTGTAGGATGCAACGTTAATTCTAATGTCATCAAATAAAAAAAAAATATTGCTATAAACCAGATAATGTACTTCCGCCTGGGTTATTTTGAAAATACTTTTAGACTTTTGTAGTATACTGATTTCAAGGACTTGTGACATACACGATTATTGTTTATTTTTCTGAGCCAGTTAAAATATAAGTTTTGTAAACCTTGTACAGCATATATTCAATTATATTTAAGTTTCTAAATTTATGACCAATAGTTGTTTAATATTTTTTCTCTTGTTATACCAACAATTAAAATAAAAGCTTTTTATTTTGCATTATGTGAATACTTTAAATTTTGGATTTCATGAAAGCAGTTTTTATTTGCATTCAAAAAGGGATAGACTGGAAGCTTGATCTCTACATAATGGATGTTGACTGTTTTGTTGTAAAGTTATACAGCAGAAATTCCTGGAGATTGGAAGGGAATTAAGCTGCACTTTTAAATTGTTTACATAGAATTTATATTTGGCATATATCCAATACCTTCCATATATTGAGGTAAACAAATACATTAGACACAGGAAAAAGAAGTACTTGAAAAGTTCCTAAAAATAATGAACTAATTCAATTTCACACTCTTTATAAAAATATGAATTTACTCAAATTTTACTCCAATAATAGAAAAAGAAATTCCAGTTAATAAGAAAATAAACTGTAAGGAATATTTTTTTTTTTGTAGAATTTGCAACCAAATAATAAATTAGCATTAATAAGTCTATGATGAGCTTATGTTACTGTTATTCCTGGGGCTAATAAAATGGCAGTATTTAATAAGGAAATTTAAATGATCATGATAATAACTATTTTATTTTTTGCTCTATGTTGAGATTTTATACAAGTAAAAGTCTATAAATTATTCAAAGTTAACCTAAAATCTTTAAAAGACTTGATTTGTTACTATGCCTGATTACATTGCAATTAATTACAGTATTGTTACTGTAATTCTCTGAATTATTAGTAAATATTGATAATTGGAAAGAAAAAAAAAACAAAATGAGCAGATGAGGTTTGGCAAATAATGAAATCTTCTTGTTCCTGCTCCTTTCCTCTCTTTGACCTTGAAAAAGCTTTCAAGATCATTGTGAGAAAAAGAATTTTTTTATTGCTTTTACCGGAGATGAATTTTCAAATAACTCCATTGATTATCAAGTAAATATGTATAAATTAATAATATATTTAAGTAATTTTCCAGAAGTTAAGGATAGATAGAGAAAGCCTTTGAATTGCAGCAGGGGTATAATTTACCACATGCACGTGCTGGAATCAAAGTACATGACACACTTCCTTGAGGGTTTAAGGTATTAAAAAGTAATAGATTCTGTCCTTTATATTTAGTAAATGCCTATCATTAGCTTGATGAAGAAGATTTTTACGGACATATGTGAAGACTGATAAATAGCCAGTTTAAAATTGACAATATTTTAGTGATCCCCCCCCCCCCCCCCCCAAGAAGCCTTTTCTTGATAAATACGCTGGTTATTTTTTTAAATCTTCTTCCCAGTTGTTCATTTGTATTTCTATATTCTGCCCTCTTGTGACAGTTTAACTAACTAGCTTCAGACAAAGTTTAAAAGCTTCTTATATGTATTAAATTTTATTACTTCAAAATGGTTACGCCAAATCAGTTGTCTCAGTTGGACAAAAACTGTTGTAAACATTTTGTTACATAAATGAATATGGGAATTAACACATGGTATTAATTGAAAGCTGAAGTAAAAAAATTAGGATTGATATTGATCCTAGTATTAACACCAGTAGATTTAAAAATGATCACCTTAGATCATGAAATGCTTACTAAAAAGGAAAAAGAGGCATTATGTTGGAAATAGAAGTTTTGCTGTAGAGAAACATAGATTGATGAATCAAAGTGAATAGTTATAATCAATTGAAAGGAAAACCAAAGTTCATTTTCTTTTGTTATTCCAAGGTAGACAAAAATTTAAGGCATCTGAGATTGTTACAAATATTTATCTTGTTTTAGCATGACATGGCTAGTTATGTTGGCATAGCTTTCAATCATTACTAGTAGCAATTTTTATCTGTAAAGTTCACAAAATAAACTGCAGACAAAGCCTTGAAATATGTTTGATAACTATGTAGGTGATGACAATTAACATTTATTCTGTAGTTCTTTTAGAAGGGGCTGACATGAACACCAAATTAACCAATATTTCCATGTTTTTCTTTTCATTGGCATAATACCAAATAGTCAGTAGTGTCCAATTTTTTCTATTTTGTCTCATGAATAAGTCTTCGACCTGAAAACTTTCAACTTTGTTTGTGCCTGTATTATTGAATACACTACTGTTTAGGAAAATTGCAACACCTTGAAGGACTGATGGCATTATCTTGAAACTTATAGGCTATTTACATCAGATTGTGGCATGGAAATGATTATGATGTCAGTGAAAATGCACCTGTGGTTTCAGAGCAGTTTCCTGTGAACTTTCTGGTCTTGCTTACAAATAGTGGCTCAAACGAGATGTTACAATCAATGAAGAGCTGACAATAGGTCGAAAGAGTGTTTCTTGTATCTCAAAACTATGCTCTATCATCGAAGAAAGTTGCATTAGGAACACCTGATAGACTTTGAGCGATGAAGGATTGTTGGGATGAGAGAAGCTAGATTTTCTTACCACAAAATTCGTACTCGCACAGGATGAAACACCATCACAGACTGCATGGATCACAGTGACAGTCCTCTGCAAGCATGAAGCTTCAATAAGAAATGAAAAATCTCTTTAACAAATTGACATCTGCACATTCTGATGCATAGAATGCCATATTTATTTCAGTAAAAATACTGTTTATTTTCTAAAGATAATCTCCTCACTGTGATACTTAATTCATAATAGCCTTGGATTTAATCGAAGCAGTGGCCATAATGGTGCTGGCTGGTTTCTTTGCAATCGGCTGTGGAGTCTTCAAGCTTAGCCAGTCCTGATTGGAGCTTACTAACGATCATCATTGAAACCTAACTTTTTAGAACGGTTCCTAAATTTTGTCAATGATGAAAAATATGACTGTGTGATGTTGTGTATCTTTATTTTATTGAAATGAAATTGTTTTTATTCTCCCTGATAATGTTCCAATCTGTTTACTGCTACTTTCTTAGGTAGTTTCAGTATGATAATTTAATGAAGAGGGAAAGAAGGTCTAAGATTGCATTTTATCTGTATTCCATTTTTGTAATAATTCCTGTATATTTGCTGTGTCAATGATTATTTTTTGATCTAAGATAATGAAGTGATAGATGTGTATTTGAATGAAATGTAGCCAGACAGGTTGCAATTTCAAAATATTAACTAATGAATGAGAGGGATATGTCTTTTATGTAATTTAGGATGTCTTAAAGTTTGATGGACAATAGAAAATATGCTTTCTCTAATTATATATTAAAATGAATGAAAATACACACTTTTACACTGTTGCTGGAATTAATATTTGCCATGTTATCATTTCAGTATTCTGTATATCTAATTTCTACATTTCAGCTGACACACAAGGATGACCTCTATTTGAAATGGCTAATAATAAGCCTGAAACAGCTGCAGTAAAAAGACAATCAAATGTACAAGCATTGTTTGAGTTGCCTTAAGCTTTTTTTAAATTTTAATCTAATAAAAAGTAAATGAGTAGGAAAATAGTGAAAGACCATACATTCCACATAACAATCTATCATGTGATGATGGCCTAATAGTAGAAATCCTTGGCCTCAACAGTGAAGTGTCTAGATTGCCTGTAAGACATGGATGTTTCCACTTTGCCCCTTCCATGTCTATTTGAAGGGGTCTGCTCCATTCTTTTATTCTTAGTTTTCAGACTTGATATTGACCTGTTCCTGAAGAGCATAGTTTTAGTTAAGTATTATAAAAAGTGAAGAAATGTATATTAAGAAAAGAAAAGAAAAAAAAAAAAACTTCCAATTTTATTTATTTATTTATTTTAAACATCGGTCTCAGTAACCCTAAATACCTGCTTAATATCATACACAACAGTGTGGTAATTGCTGAGATTTGTGGAATACCATTTTTGGATGCTGCTAGTAAATGGTAGTTTTCAGTAAAATTTCTCTAATGGTCAATCTCCATTTTTTTTTTTAAACATTTCTTAAAATATTAAAAGTTAACTTCCTTGACAGTGGTTTATGCTAGATCTCGTATGTCATCCTGGCTTTGCAATATCCTAATCTCAGATAAAAAAAAGGAAAAACATTACCCCAATGCTTGCTTTTTAAGTGCAGAACTTCATCCATTATTGCAACCTAGTTGTCGTGTTATAGCATTGCAAGTTTATTAAATGTTAAATACACTGGGGAGAATTGCTCTCCTTGCTTTGCCATAAAATAAAAAAAATATATAATTTAGCACCAGACATAAGTAGTTATAATCCCAAGTATAAAAATTGAATCCAAATTACTAATGTAATTTTTGTTTCATACATTTAAAAGGTTAAAACAGAACGTTACAGCCAGCTAGAGGCTATTTTCAACTGTGAAATTGGGAGTAGTGAGATGAATTTAAATAGTTTTTTATGATGTTGTTGGATAGATCATTATTGATGGTAAGTGAGAGAGAATGTGATGGGGGCTTGGTCTGTTATTTCATTTTGATTACAATTGAGGATTTGGCTAGTATTATTATTATGTAAGTACAAAATAGATTTAAATTCGTCTTTATTTCTGTAATTAGCTTGGTGCAGTTTCAATCTTTTTGAAAAAGTCTGAGTTGTAAAACCTTTGTATTTTTTTATTGCAATTATGGTATGGGATGGCATATACTATTTTGGTGGAGTTGTGAATCTCTTTTTAATTGTTGGAACTGCTGTATCTTAATTTATTATTTGTTTTGTTGATTACTCGAATATTATATTTTCTTAGAAGAGATGTTATGGCATGATTAATAACCAGCACATGTGGAATAATTGCACAGTTTTTGTTCTCTTGTAAATTATTCTCTTTATTAGGATTATGCTTATAATATTTGGCCTTATTGTAACATTTCTGGATAAAGTTAATAGGATAATACATCGTAGAAAAAGTTGATATAAGTGGTCAATTTCTTTCTGAAGGAGATTCTTCTTAGTGGTTAATTTAAGGGCTCTAGAGAAATAATTATATAAAATATTGCTTTTGATATGGATGGGAATGTTTATTTATAATCCACTATTTTGTTTGCATGGGTGAGTTTTCTATAGACTGTAAACTGAAGTTTGTTATTTTCTTTGATTATCAGGCAATCAAGGAAAGAAATGGCATTATTTTTGTCTATTTCTATTTCAAAATTGATAGAATTATGAATTCCATTGATGATATTCATTATATTATGTATTTGGTTACACTGATGATGGCAAAGATATCATCAGTGTATCTGTATTATGAAATTACATCATCTTTAGATGATTCAATGAAATGATATTCGATGAATTTCATGACATAGTCTGCAATTTGTGCAGAATCAGTGATTCCCATGAATACTCCTTTATTAAGTTTATAGATTTATTGTTGGTAATGGAAATATTGTTAAATAGTGGTAGTATCGTCCTTGACTTGATCTTCCCATCTTATTCTGGAGTCTTCCTTTGCCTCTTTTTCCCTCAAATTTTCCTTTTAGCAATTTATTGGGATACATTCCTCTTCCATCCTAATGATGTGTCCAGCCCATTCAAAACGTCTTAATCTAACAAAATTGGAGACTGCCAGATCATTATATAATTTATATATTTCTGAATTATATCTGATTCTCCATCGCTGTTCCTCCTCAACAGGGCCTTAGATGCGTCACAGGATCTTCTTTTCAAAGGTGTCAATTAATTTAGCGGAAGATTTTGAGAATGTTCATGTTTCATTTCCATATGTAAGTACCAGTCTGATGAGTGTCTGGTAGAAGATGATTTTATGTTTTTGATTAATATTTCGATTTTTCAATAGAGGCAAGATAGAAAAATAAGCTCTGCTGGCTGAATAGATTCTATTTTTAATTTCGGAAGATTCAACATTTTCTTCAGTGATAATACATCCAAGATATCTAAATTCCTATATCCCTTCAATTTTGAATGTTCCCATCTCATGAATGTCTCTTTTGCTCTTATTGTTTTTAATTTGTACAATTATTTTAGTTTTCCTTTCATTAATTTTCAGTCCAACTTTTCCATATCTGTCAAAATCGATGAAAGTGTCCACCACTGCTTAATTAGTTCTTCGTACAAGACAGATATCATCCACATAGCCAGTGATTTGAATCATTTTACGCTGTATGGTTCCTTTCAGATTAGTTGTCTTACCACATACTCAAGAGTCAGGTTGAAAAGGAGTGGTGCCAGCCCATCCCCTTGTTTTAGTCCTTGGGTAACCTCAAATGACTTGCCTAATTCCTTGTTTATTTTCACACAAGCCCAGGTATTTCTTAAAGTTGCACCAATAAGTCTTAAAAGTTTAGGGAGGGATATCAAAATGATGCAATATTGTCAACATTTTCTCTTAATAGAATCATATGCCTGCTAGAAGCTTGCATATAAATGTCTACACGATGTTGCCAACATTTTTCAAGAATCTTCTTTAAAGTGAACAGTTGATCAGAGGTTGATCTTTCCCTCCTAAATCCAGCTTGGTATTCACCAAGAATATTATAAGCATAGGGTTCAAGCTTCTTATGAAGTATGTTAATAAAGATTTTAATGCATTACAAAGTAATGCAATTTCTCTATAGTTACTACAGTTCATTTTATCACCTTCTTTATAAATGGGACAAATGGCACTCTTGGGCCAGTCTTCTGGAATCTCCTCTTCTTTCCAGATAAGGCAAAAGAGTTTTAGAATTTCAAAAACAATGGTCTTGCCACCACATCTGAAAAATTCAGCTGGTAAATTATCGTAAGCAGGAAACTTCAAACTTTGTGTGGAAGATCTAACTTCAAGAGAAGCTGGGGGAAGGATGCTAGTATCTTGTGTGTCCATTTTCTCTATCTACGACATGTGAGATCCAATCCTCAAAAACACCCTCTGATTCATTGGGGCTGAGGATTGATTCAAAATATTCTGTCCATCTAGTTTTAATTTGGTTTCTACCGCCGATAAAGTTTTCATCATCTTTACAGAAGATGGTGTGTGCTTTAAATCCTTCCCTATATCGTTTTAGTTGTTTATGGGTCTCGTGTATTCTGTCATTTTTCAAATTATTTTCTATTTCTAGAAGTCTATCTCCTATCCATTTCCTTTTCTTCATTTGACATATCTTATTAACTTCCTTGTTCATTCTGTCAAGTTCTTCTTAGCTCTTGTAGATCTGTTTAGAAATACCTTGTGTTCTTCCTCCTCTGGGTAACTGCTTCACATTCTTGCTCAAACCAATCATTTCTTTGCTTTGGGTTTATAAAGTTCCAATTGTTTGATCTGCTGCTGTTAAACATTCTTTAAGGCATCTCCAGCTTTCTTGTATGTTATCATAATCCTGAGTTTTTTCTTTGATATGTCTGTTCTTAAACTCATTGGTCTCATTGTTCATAAACACTTTCCTGATATCAGGTTTATTTAACTTCACAATATCAAAAATCTGATTTCATGGTGAAATTTCCATTTTGACTTTAGCAATGCGATTTCTAAAATCTATGTTTACCAGATAATGGTCTGATCCACAGTCAGCTCCCTCTGACTTCTCAAATCCATGATTGATCTGGAGAATCTTCTATTAATAAGAACATAATCTATCTGATTAAAAGTGATACCATCAGGGGAGTGCTATGTTCTTTTATGAATATCTTTATGTGGGGAAAAGGGTGGAACAACTCGCCATATCGTGGCTAGAGGCAAAGTCTATCAAACGTTATCCATTATCATTGGAATTCAGATGGAGACTGCTTTCCAATAGTTCCAATAAAGTTAAGTTCTTTCCCCACTTGGGCATTAAAATCTCCTAAATAGATCTTAACATCATAAGTGGGGATAGATTCATAAGTACGAATAAGCTGATCATAAAAATGATTCTTAATGGTATCATCCTTATCGTCAGTTGGAGCATAAATTTTTAGAATGGACACATTATGGAATGTAGACTTAAGTCTAAGATGACATATCCTTTCAGTAACTGGTTCAGACGCAATGATAGTCTCTCAGTGCACGATCCACAATGAAGACAACACTGCCTTCTCTTATTCCTTTCTCTCTACCGCTATTAAAAATGGTATGTTTTCTTGTATCCCATATGTTCGTCCCATCTGGTTTCTTGAACTGCTGCAATTTTAATTTGGTATTCGTCAAGTTTGTGAGTAAAGTACATAAGTTTCCTGCTCTCCTTAAGGTTCTAATATTCCAAGTTCCAAAATTCATATCCATTTTCATGCATCTAGTTTGTCTTCAATATCTTGATCCATTCCGAGGCAATTCTTGAGGCTTCATAACCAAATAGTTTCAACAGGGTGAAGTGGTTAGCCTCACTTCCAACCTCCAACCTGGAGGACCAGGATTTTCTGTTAGGGTTTACTTCCTTAGGGTGATTGGTTTAATCACACGTATAGAACTCCCCCTGTTGTAGGACACATTTCGTCTGACTTCTTTGCTGAAGTCCAGCTTGGATGACCCTACCAGTAGCATTGCTACCTCCAGCAAAGCTCTCGGCTTCATTGAAGCACACAAACCTCCCCGCTCGGGGTCAAAGGTAGCTACGATAAGGCAGTGTCCCCTGGGAAGGACAATAAGATGACTGCTTTTTTTAAAAAAGAAATATTAATGTTAATAAAAATTATTAACTTGTGTAAAATATTCATAGGATAAAACAGACGCCAACACACATGTACAAAGTTAAATTAAAAAGATTTAAAATACACGAACGTTTTCGGAATGAGCCCGCATTCCTTTAATTAGTGAAATGGTTCCAATAAATTGCGAGAATAAAAGGAGTAAGGCTCTCGATGGAACGTGTGACTGGCAGCAGGAAAATCCATGCCAGGACTAGGGGATGTGGCCAATAAAGTTGGTTACTTCCATAATAGGGGACAGCAACTATGAAAACTCAAATCAAATTAAATCAATACAAATGTAAAAGAATTCCATAAAACTATTGAACATGACAATTGTTAATTCATACCGTTAACTGATTAAAATAGTTAAAGTAAACATCATCCTGTATAACAATAATACAGGAGTTTTAGGATTAACGCGAGCTTGTTCCAAAAACGTTCGTGTATTTTAAATCTTTTTAATTTTAACTTTGTATATGTGTGTGTTGGCCTCTGTTTTATAAATATTAATGTTTTAAGTAGAAATAATGACATTGAACCTAGTGTTAAGAATCAGTGCTTAGCTTTTGTTTATAAAATTCCTTTGTTTAGGGCATTGCCTAAAGTGGATAATTTATTTCCTATTAGACCGATTGTTAACTGTAGAGATACTGTTATTTATTTTCTAGCTAATGTATTGGTTGATTTGATAAAACCACTTTATTCAAAGTCGCAGTGGTCTGTGCTTAACAGTGAGGAATTCTTGAGTGGCTTGAGTATGTTTAGTGATTGGAGTAAGGGTAGATTTTTTTTTACTTGATGTGAAGGAATTGTTTACTAGTATTTCACAGTCCCTTATTATGGAGGCGATATCTCTTAGAATTGATGCTTTAGACCAAGAAGGTAACAATACTGCAATTGAAGTTAATAAGATTGGAATTTTGCTGATTTATTTGAGTCACAATTTTTTAAATTTAAAGTTTACATGTGTATATCCAGTTTACATGTGAGGAGGAAATTCAGTCCAAAATTGCATTTTTGATGTATTAGTATGTTGATATGATGATTCCATTCGTATAACTGTGTTTCGGAAAGAGACTTATGTGGGTATTGTAACACACACAAACTCGGCAGTTCCAATCGGATTAAAAAGAACGCAGTTGCGGTGGCTGGTAGAAGAGCTTTTATTACAGCTTCCCATTTTGATTTATTTTTGAATGAAATTAACATTATTAGAAAATTGGCAAAGGATTGCGGATACAAAATTGGGTTTATTGATGAAATAATTAGAAATACTGTACTTTGGAAAGAATCTACAATCCTTGTGTTAAAATTAGTAATTGCAATCATTATTTAAGTATTCCTTATATACCAGGAGTATTGAAAATGTTATAAGGGTCATGCAAAAAATTAATTTATAGCTAGTTGGAAAGGTCAGCAATACGATTGTTAATTTTATTAATGCTCGAGAACATCGGGAAGCTATGCTTGATAAGTTTATGAATGGTTGTGTACAGCTGATTCCTTGTGTGGGACACTATTGTTTTCATGTGGGCGAGTCGTGACATCCTTTACTTGTGAGAATTAAGGAGCATGTTATTATTAGCAAACACGAATTGGATATTGATGATATCAACATTTTGGCCCAGCAGAATGACACATTAGAATATTCATTGAATCTTACTTGATTTTGAAAAACAGGCCCTACAGTACAATGCTTTCAATTGAAAGAATTTTAGAATATAGTTTAAAGTTTTAAGAGGAGGATTTTTTTTTTAAGTTGTTAATTTTTTGAAAATTTGTTAATTATTTTTAATTTTATATTTTTTAAATTTTGTATTTTTTTATATATATATTTTTTTTTCATTTGTATTCGTTATATATATATTTTTAAGTTTTGCATACATCTACCTCTTGTGGTTTTGTTTGGTTTTACTAATCTTGTGCTGTTTGTATAAGGAAATGTGGGTTGTTGTCATCTCTTTGGAGATTGATTTGTTGCATTACTTTGTATACAGTTCCAATGATGAGCGGTGGGAGTACTGCTCGAAACATGTAACCATTTAATGTTTTAATTTTTTAAAATTGTTATTTCAAAGTGTGTTGTCATTTATATTTTATGTTATCTACTTTAAGTTCATTGAATGTTGTCAAATAGGTTTTTGTTTTTTAAAGGAAAAGAAAATTAGGCTTCAGAAAGTAAATAAATAATAGGTCATAATAATTTAAATCATCAGTGGTTTTTGTCTGAATCAGATTGCTGATACTTAAGAGCACTATCGCAGAGTTTTTACCCTCTACGTTTTAGAGTTATTTTCAACTGTCCCATTTATTGAGGGAAATAAGTATCTTGTAATTCTCTTTCTGTTTTGGAGTCTATTATTTTAATTTCTTAGTCTCAATCAAGTTTTATAGGTTATTTGAGCAGCAGCAACTTTTTTTTTTTTTTTCCTTTTGTTATTACTGTTTGTAAAGATTCACTCTATTCTTTATTGAAAATGCATAGTTTAGTCTAATTTTGTGTTTCCATGAATTAACTGAAAGAAATCTTAGATTTAGTTTTGCTGTATAGCCAAGTAAACTTCAGCTATTAAAATAAAGCTTCATGAACTCATATGTTGTAGAGATTTGGTTACTGATATTTTTAATTGAAATACATTGGCGTATCTCTAAAAAGAGAACAAGTAACAGGAGAAGACTATACACTTTACAGTTCCGATTTCTTCTGATGTACATCTGTCGTTTATATTTCCATTTTCATTGAATCATTCCTTTTAAAATATTATAATAAGAATTACATTTATTATTTTGTTGTAAAGAAAGTTACCAGAAAATAGGGAAGCATGTATTTGAAGCTGAACAATCATACACAACACTGTACCTCTAATCGTTCAGGTATTCCCCAGCAGAACTTAAGACCTTTTCCCACCAATCTACGAGTACAATATTCCATTGTGATAGAAGTCTAGCAAACAGGAATTGAAGAAGGCATCTAGACAATGTCACATCATTGTCAGTAGTTTTCTCAGTTTTCTCAGCAAGAAAATTGGACAAAGACTGGGAAAGATGGAAGTCAGGCGGGGCAAGATCTGTAATGTGACATATGGGTGAGAATTATCCTAAGGGGGGGGGGGGGGACCCCCCTGCCCCCCACCCTGATGAGTTCACCACGCCATCACAGATTTTCATGAAAATTTATTTGCATCTAAGGGTCATAAAAGATAACACATTCAGCAAAATATGGGATTTTCTAGGTTAAATATTTGCCAAGATATGAAGTTATTAATTTTTTTAGGTGCCCCTTATTTTATATATTTTCTTGAATACCTCCTCTCCTAATCAATCAAATGGAACCAAATTTGGTTTCCCCCAAGTAATTTTTTATGCTGAATCCAAAATTTCCAATGAAATTAGTCTAGGACTAACAGTTTTGAAATATTGGAAGGCATGCAAGCATTTAGAAAAAAAATTTAAATGGCCATGTGGGATCACATTAAAAATTTATATTTTAACCCTAATCTGAAAAAGGCCTAAAGTAATTTTCAGACTAAAAATAATCAAGTCGGAATTTTGCTCCTGAGCCTGAAAAATAAAATCACAAAGTTGGTAGTCTTATCGAATCATGTAACAATTATTACTTTGTCACTGCATATTTATTAAGTTCAAGTTACCCCTTAAGTTATTAGTCATAGCTCTGTAAGCAGTAACTCTTACTTACAGCCTGAAGCAACCCATATTTTCAAACTGATTCAAACTGAAAATTCACCCGTTTCAATCGCTGACGTAAAGCGTATAATAATCCAAAATGTTATTGAAAAAATACAAGCCTTTTAATTAACTTCATTTTCATTTTCTTTTAATAAAAGTTTTTACTTTAAATATTTTCAATAAAAATTAATTTTTTTCTGACAGTAAAATAATAAAATACTAAACGGCTGTTATTATACAGCGAGTTTGTAAATTTCTACAATATTAACTAATAGTTATTCAGAACAAAGGGTCAATCCATACCAAACGGTCCAGAAAACATTAAATTGGTTGCTCGACCATTTTAAAAAAAATTGATTTTATTACTGTTGTTACCCCTATGCATGAGTACTTCAGAACAGGCATTATTTTTTTTTTATTTGACTTCGTTTAAAAATGGCGTCCATTGTTGTATTATGATTTCCGGCATTTTTGGCCTTTGCAGACAGTTGCGGTAAATTTGATAATAGTTAAAAAAAATGATAGAAAGCTGTGGTAAAAAATATTATTTTCAGCACAATTCAAGCTACATTTTATTCCTATACCTTTTTACCATATTTCTAATGCAAATGGTTGAAATTTAGAACCGAAACTGATATTCGCTTTTGAACAAAAATCAAAGTTCCGGGTTTTTTTTTTTAGCAGGAAGGAATGAAATAGAAAAACTATAAATTATTTTGAGAAAAGATATACATCCAAAGGTTTAGCAAAAAAAATTTCAGCTCTGTTACTGGCTTCCTAACTTAGTTACAGCTTTTGAAAAATGCTCGTTTTTCATTTTTTTTAAAGTTTGAGCCCCAATATCTCTGGTGGGGGACTTTAAAAAAATTTGATATTTACAGTATAAAGAGAACTTTATGAGAGCTATCTGTGAAAAAAAATTTGAGTTTGATATTTAAGTTAGATACCTGGGTTAGATACAAAGGTTAAAAGTAAGTAAGTTAAAGTAATCCCAACAGTAAGTGCTTAGGACACTTTGTGAAGTACTTTAGATAGATCTAGTGAATTTAGGAAATTCTTTCTGTATTGAACTCCCTTTTCGTATAGCCCAATGTAAAAATACAACTATTTGCAATTTTTTTTTTTTCCAGGCTCAGGAGCAGACCTCCAACTTGATTATTTTTTTCATTTACTTTATATCTTTTTCAGACTTGGGTTAAATCTCAAATTTTTAAATGTGATCCCACATGGCCATTTAAATTTTTTTTCTAAATGCTTGCTGCCTTCCATTATTTCAGGCTCAAAAGCAAAACTCCAACTTGATTATTTTTAGTCTGAAAATTACTTTAGACCTTTTTCAGATTAGGGTTAAAATATAAATTTTTAATGTGATCCCACATGGCCATTTAATTTTTTTTTTCTAAATGCCTGCATGCTTTCCATTGCTACAAAACTGTTAGTCCTAGACTAATTTCATTGGATTCATCATAAAAAGTTATTTGGGAAAACAAATTTGGTTCCATTTGATTGATTAAGAGGTGAGGTATTCAAGAAAACATGTAAAATAAGGGGCACAGCACCTAAAAATTCATATCTTGGCAAATATTTAACATAAAAATCCCATCACCTGACGATGCGGGCAAATTTAGGAGCTCGAGAAACCGGTAGTGGTTTTTTATTGTAAATAACTTTATTTTTAACCTTTTACATGTGTGTTGGCTTTGAAGAATGAATGTAATATAAAAATCCCATATTTTTCAGAATGTGTTATCTTAGACCCCTTACATGCAAATAAATTTTCATGAAAATCTGTGGTGGTGTGGTGAAAGTTTTAATTTTTGCTGGGTGATTTGACATGGAATGACTCCTGGTGGAATAAGACTTCATGTCAATTAATCAATGCAGGGTGCTTTTCTTGCAGTTCAGCATGGAGACGGTCCAACTGTTGGATGTAGGAATCCACTGTGATGGTAGTGTTCTGTGTTAAGAGTTCATAGTAAATCCCACTGCTGCAATCCCACCACAACTCTGCATCACCTTCCGTCCATGCAGTGGTGGCTTTTTGACTGTATGTGGGGGTTGTCCGTGCTTGGTCCATGCTCTGTGTCTCCTAACCTTCATGTATGTGACCCATTTTTCGTCACACGAGACCTATGGAAAAAGCCCTCCCGTTTTTCTCTTCACACAGGACAACAGCAGCAAATCCCAACTTCCTCAGTTTGGTGTTGATGGTCATATGGGAGGTCTGCAGTTTCTCTGCCAGTTCCCGTTGTGTTGCATCAGGCTTGGTCGAAAGCACTTGTTCAACTGCACAATCTTCCACCCCACTGGGTCGTCCACTTCCGGGTGCATCTGATAAATCCTGTACATCACTGTCGAATTAAAACAAAACAGGTACTCTATCCGATAATATTGTCATCAAATGCAACTTTCTGAGTGCTTCCGTCACTTTCATGCCATTCAGATATTCAAAGAGCAGTACTGCATGAACACTTTCCTTCAATATCGTCATCGTATCATCACCATGTGCAACTAATTGTTACCACAACAGAGTACATTCTCTTTTTGGAAACTCTTCTTTAGCACACAGCACTATGGGATGTTTACATCACAGGTTTGTAGTATCTCACATTCTACGTGCCTCATATGAAGTTTCTGGAAACTTCCTTTATAACCTGATAAATGTAACTTAACTAAGAGAATTATATTTATCACAAGACTGCGCTTTTGTAATAATAGATTTACAAATTTCATTCTAACACATTATCAAGGATTGTCTAGAATCTTTTATTTATTGCCAAAGTATGTAATCTAGTGGTTTTATATCATTTCATCTTTGGGCATCCTTTTAATGTTCTATAATGTCTTGCCTTGTCCTTTGTTTCTTGCGATACTGACTTGGTTGCTTTGTTTAATTGTCTTTTTTGTCCTATTGACAATATAACATTAAGGATGAAATCATTGTTGCATGGCTCTGTTGCTAGTCCTTTGTTTGAATATCATTTGCTTTCTTGTTCGATTGTACCACTACATTTTCATTATTTTAGTTAGGCTTAATAAAATTGTACTTCGCAGTGTTTTCTCTGTGGTCGTTCTTGCAGGGTACACATTTTCTAATTCAAAGCTTGTCATAAATTTGATGTCCATTCCCTATTCATAATTTTCAGGATAAAAGATGCTTTAATACAAATGGAACACTTTGTTTGGATAGCTCAAAAAAACTGCCTCTGCAATGATCAAGCCTTAAAAAAGGTACTCTAAATCTTTGTTTTCTTTTGGCCTCAGTTATCAGACATCTGTTCTTCTGCACAGTACTAATTTGACAAGGTGGATACAGTAGATGGGATGTATGTGTTAAATTTATTTTGGTAT
Source organism: Thereuonema tuberculata (assembly GCA_023159025.1). NCBI lineage: Eukaryota > Metazoa > Arthropoda > Chilopoda > Scutigeromorpha > Scutigeridae > Thereuonema > Thereuonema tuberculata. Next base: position 265,180,557 of record JAFIDM010009631.1, on the reverse strand, counting down.
CTATTATAAAATGGTTGATATTTCCACCAAAATAGGAAATCTAAATGATTTTTATCTCAACTATGAATATTTTTTATCAATAATAAGCCATAATATTTTGATAATGTCTCAAATAATATCTTGATAATGTCGTTTGATTATTTATTTGGAATGGAAACAGCAGTTTTGAAGAGTCGGGTTATTATCACAATTTCATTAAAAATGACCCCGCCATAAATGGTGTCACAAATTCAAAAAACAAATAATTGCAAACATACTTCTTTCATAAAGGCTGTTAATTGTAACACAGAAAGGAATCTCAACTGACTTTTTTTTAGTCACTTAAGAGATTCAATGTCTTGGCTTTGCTAAATCTACTCTGTCTAAATGCTTTCAATCACTTACATTTATCCTAACTTATGACATAGGCCAGTATCATGGTTCAAGCTCTGATATGGTTGTAGGTGCCAGTTTATGCAGCTCATCATGTTGCTGTTTTTTCATTTGAATATTACATGCGTTCACTTTATGGTCTTTAAAATTTTCATGCTTCACAACAGTAATGAAAATATTTACACAACATGTAATAGTTCTATCTTGATGAATTGATAATTGTACATAAGATAAAGAACATCTTTCTTTCTTGTCTTAAGAAACTCTCAAAATATTCAGCCACCAGTTTTCTTAAGTCTTGTTTTATCACTTCAGGTAGTTGTTAAATTATAATTGATAATCTGTGTAGAACAGAGGCATTGTTTATTGGATTTTTGTTCATATTCAGATATGGCTACAATCAAAAGAGCATTAATCTCAGTGCAGTTGAATGTTCTATTAATATTTATTTAAACTTTTTATTACTAAGGGAACTGTTAAGTTGCTCAGTTATATTTCCACACTGATTACATTTTAACCATGACAGTCAAATTACATATTTGAATTACTTATTAGTTCACATTATTTATATAAATGTTTATACCTACAGGGGTATTTATACAAGTAAACAAAGATTGACGATACTAAGGCAAGCAATTAAAGGGGATCTTAAGCATTTAGCAATTAAAAATTAAACCAACAGTCATTGAATGATTCATTCATGTTTAAAAGAAAACATATTTTCAAAAAGTTTAATAATTTCTTTTTAGAATGTAAATTATTGTATATTTCCATTCTGTCATTTTTCCAAATTTAATCATACTGGCTTAAAGGTCATAAAAGGATTTCATAACTTTTGTTAAAAACACAGTTTATAGTGAAAATACAGCTTCCTCATTTTCACTTGTCATAAGGGTGGGATATGCAGTGACTTATTAAATTTGTCATATAATGAAGAATAGTTTACTGGAATACCACATTTCCCAGAATCTCTTAATTAAGTTTGGTTAAGAAATTATAACTTTCTAATCATTTTTTTTTTCCCCTGGTATTGTTTTCTTAAATGAAGCTGGAAGTATTGTAATTGCATTAATAGCAATAAACCTTATAGGTCTTCTTATAATTGTGCCTAGTTGTATTATTGTTCTTATTTTTGTTGTATTTTTATTATAGGGAATTATTATAAACAAGGCAGAATTAGAAAGGAAGAATTACGGAAAAGCTGTGAGATTTTGGGAATTGATCCAAGTTATGTTACTGTCATTCAACATACGTAAGTTTTGAAATTCAAAATAATTACATTGAGTCACATTGTTATCTTCACCATAATATTTCTTATTCTGCAATTTTTGTACACATTATAGACATTTTGCTAAATTTAGTTTACTTTTTGCTCTTAGAATTAGAGCTCCCCTATATTGTGTGTCGTGGTCTGAATTCTTGTTAACGATCATGTTAATTCTCTTCATAACTTTCTCAATATATTTATAATATAAAGCAACTCTATAGCATAATCAAAAATATCAACTTTAATCTTCACGATATTTCATTCCTCTTGAGCAAGAAACTTCATCATTGGTAATTTTTGAGGAAAAGAATACTTATTCTTTCTCCTTTTCCATCAATCATTATGAATACAAAATTTTGAATTAAATAAACAAATTTCTCGAAAGCTTACTACAACTTATTAGTATAATACAAATCATTATTTTGCAAAAATGTATAACAATAATTAATACATAAAGAAACCGATTTACATACAACTCATTATTAAAAATGAATAACCATAAATTTCCTAAATTATCAGATTATTTACAAATATTTTTCTCTCTTTTTCATAAATTGCTTTATGAAACCAAATGAAACATACTGACTTTTACGAATTTGTTCTTATTTATAGAAGGCTTCCAATTTATAAAACATGATTCGATCATAAGTCTTTCCTTTTCATCCTGAATCTCACAAATGACATGTACTATGGGATCTGGGTTGTGGATATTTTTCTCGTAATGGTCTGCCCAGTGAGGAAAAGTAGAGAAGAAAGAATACGTTTTCTTTTCCTCAAAAATTACACCTGATGAAGTTTCTCGCTCAGAGGATTGAAATATCGTGAAGATTAAAGTTGATGTTTTTGATTGTTATAGAGTTGATCATGTTAATTGTTTTTGTATTTATGCAGTTGAATCATTTTGATTTCATTTGTTATGGATGGCTCAGATTATATCATAAGATCTAATAGGATTCTATAATAAGTTGGCTTTGGACCAACCATGGCATGATCACTGTTGTTTACATGTTGCTAATACTTGTTCATTGTCTTTGTTACGAAGCTTCGATCATTGCTTCATTGGAATAGTACACTGGATTAAAAATTACTCTTTTGTCATGATGGAGAATCCTTGTTATTTATAGTTGCAATAAGTGCAGAGAATTAGGACAATATCATACAATAAACCTTAATGCCTCGTACTAGTACATTCTTGATCTACAAAAAATAGTCTACTTAAGCATCTCTGTAGAATGACATACAATGCACATAGCCGCAGCTTTTCATAAATTTCATAAAACTAGGTGATCACCATTTAGTGTTTGGTGTGAATTGATATCAATTAATGATCAAAGACAGTTATGTAGAAATATTTTCTCTTGTGCAGAACTCTCTTGTATGATTAGTTCATGAGTAAACTTAATAAAATTATTTTAAAATGTTTCATTTCAGAAGATTTGAACAGTTTCAGTAGTTATTATGGTCTTTATACAGTTCATTTTATATTTTACTAGTGTGCAGATTGTATTTTAGAAGAAATTCCCTTTTTCTGGAACAATTCTTGTATGTAATTCGAGCATTTTGAGAATCAAAATCAAAATGCATTTTGATTCTCAGAGCTTGTATAAGTGTGTACCTCATTTCTCTTCCCCTACTATTCGAAATGCCATGATTTTCTCCTGGTGTGGCATAGTCTCTGTTGCTCTTAATTATTTCTCAAGTTATATGATGTTATTGTTATAGAACACATAACAGACTGCCCATTTACAGTTTGTTATTATATACTTCAAAATTTGTAGCAAATTTATATAATACTATGAGAATTTTGACTATTTAAAAAAAAAAAAAATAAGTTCAAAATTTTTTTACTTATACTCGAAACCAATCTCATTTAAGTTATTTCTAAACTAATCTCATTTTAAAAATTAAGTAAATTTATGATGCTGGAAAACTATCCTAAAATGCAAAAATTTGTGTAAGCAATTCTGTATTATCTTTTCAAAATAAAAATGTAAAACTGTAGTCTGTTCACTACATCTGGTAAGTCATGTGACAGCTCCATATATGGTGAATGACTGAGCATTAGTTACTCTGAGTATTTACATTTACTGGATTTGAACATGGCAGCTGCTGAAAACAGATCTTTGTTCGTTTGTGCCAACAAAGCCTTGAAAATCTAGAGGAATCATTTGGGATGTTTTTTATTTTTTGAAGTCTATGAAAATGACAGGAGCAACCCATAATGACATTCCAGAAGCAATAACCCTAGTGAAGAAAGGAAATGATAATGAATGGTTTGCTCTGATCATGTGCTTCCACAGATATAATGATCGTTATACAATATAATAATATAAAGAATTGATACATTATGTAATACAAATGCACAGAAATAACTTGATCAAAATTGAAAACTGCATATTTCTCATTATTAATAAAATTCCCAGTAAATAACATCTTATATATTTCTTTCTTTTTTTTTAATTATCTCTAATGATTTTTCTTAAGTTAAAAAATAAAAAGTAGTAGAGAAATAATAATGAAATTCAGTAAAAGCGAGTTTAATATTGAGAACAACCCAATCACGTTTTCTCTTAAGAATAAATATGATAGCTTCTAAAATATTTATTTTTTCCCTATTCAATTAGTATTTTTGCATTTTTAGAAAATTACCAGATGATCCCAAGATAAAATGGAGAGAAGATATAGTTGGAAACATCATCCTAAAGTATATAGTGCAATCTGATATTGAAGCTGTAAGTAAATGTTAGAAGACAATATCAATTATTATTATTATTAACTGAAATGAAATAAAATGTGTGAATAGTTAATGAGGTAACATAGCTTTACAGCATTCTTTGCAGAAAACATGAGAATATACTGTAAAAATTTCACTTAATTTATGACAAAGAAAGCAAAAACAAACAAAAAAAAATCTCAGATGCTTATCAATTCCTATATACATTTACTATTATGTTTCATCAATATTTCTCCTATGTTTCATTCCTGGATGTTCTGCCCTCTTTGCAAGTTTTTTCCTATTTATTAACCATTTTTTCCTTTTTCGAGTAATTTATTCTGTGGTATCTTAAGCCAGTTGTGGCACATTTGTTTCTATTGGAGACTCAACACAATGTTTTCATTACTGTTCCTGCTCCTTCTTGCAACCGTATTCTGTTTGTGACTTGAGGACGTTTCCATGTGACATGGGTTTGCTTCGTTCTTTATGCCATTCTAAGCAGTACCCATTCAAGATATTAAATACCTGTTCCATCACCAGTCTCAGCTTTATCTTTGCGGCTCAAACACTGTCATCCTGCTTTGCCTGATGATAGCCATCCATCTCCTTGGCATTTGTCTGATGATGACACATTGACAGATGATGAACTTCAGACCTTTGATCAATCTTTGATCTGAGACTTACAATATCACATTGTTAACTGGGATGATCCTCAACCCAGACCTTCCTCCACTACACTGCACAATTTCTGTTCTTGTGATTTTCGACATTTGTAGCTGGCCAGTCATGGATCTCGTGGCTTCTGCCATTACCTGCCTGATTATGCCAGTTACTGCTCCTATCCGGAGTCATATATCCCGAACACCTTTTCTGCCAACTGGTCTGGCCACTTTTGTGTATACATTTTGTCCAAGTGGAAACTCCTCTTGCAAGTTTTACATCATCTCCACCACAGCTCCCATTGCTTTAACATAACCATCCCATTGTTGATTTTCCCTGCTGTTGAGCTTTTTAATTGATCAACTTCTGCAATTACTTTGGTGGACGGACTTCCTCTGGCAGTCACACAATGGCATTTAGTCTTTGATTTTTCTTTCAGCATTGCATTTGAAATCTTGGTGGCAGTCTAGTCCTCAACTCATGAGGTCTCTCGGGCAAAATGATTTGTCTGATGTCATTGCACCTTCCATGATGTATTGATTCCCGCTGCCTCTCTGTTCTCAGGTGCATTTTTTTTTTTCCAATTCTGAATTCGGTGTCTTGTGGCTTCCACAGTTTGGGTTGTTGTTCTGTATCTGTAGAACAAATACACCTTCTTGGAGGTCCAGACTTGTTGTGTAATAAGCCCATTTCTCATTTTTTGTGTTTCTGTGAATTGTGTGATGCTTTCAGCCACAATATGGAACTGCATTGGTTCTTAGCATTTGTCCTGCATTCATTCCCTTCCCCACTGTACCACTTGATGCCTTTAATATCTTTTAATCCTTTGCAAGTGAAAACATTATTAATCTTCTGCTTCCCTCTGGAAAATACATTTCTGAAGTCTGCATTTTTTATGGCTCCTAGGTTGTTTCAGACACTCCCTGAGAAAACTGCATGGTTTATCTTTTTACATCAGTAACTTTCAATCACGCTTGTTCTCAGTCTTTTTCTGTCAGGTTCCTTAAGCCATCTTCAGTCTCTGCTACCCTTACATCTTGTATGCTCTTTACTACAGAATTGATAATTCCTCCAATATTAATTCAGCTGCTCTGGTGTCTCAGTCAGTAATCTGCTTTGTCTGAGTTTATTCTACCATCTGGGTAGAAATTTTAAATTGACTCTTTATGAATGAAATATTGACACAAACTAATTGTACTGATTAAAATTAATATTTTTCTGTATAGTCATGTCAAAAGTAAATGATGTTCTGAGAAATCTCTTCGATCAAAATACTTACTGTAAATAAATTAAATGTTGTGGTACAATTATATGCTTTGAGCTTTTTGTATTTTGACAGAACAGAAGATTTCTTTTTTTTTTTTCCAGGGATAGAAAAACAATATAAAATAAATACCTGCAGATTGGTTCAGAAATTAAGAGTAGTGGGAAACATAACTTGTATAATTTCTATTTCCCCCATGTCCATCCCCCTCAAAAAAAAAAAAAAAATACTTCTGCTGATTTGCTGTCTTTAACATATATTATTTGGGAACTTTTATTTTAAGTATTTTCCAAAAATTCTCATGATAAATTCAAGGTCAACTTGGTGTTCCTTGTCAATGATATGCACGATTGCAAAAAATGATATCTTTAAAGCAGTAATCATTGTTCAGGATTTCTCTTTACCAATGGGAGCTTCCCTTTTGAGATATTGTTATTGTATTTAAGGTCAAATATAGAAAAAGTTCATTTCCATTCCCCCCTCACCTTCTGTATTTAAGCAAATTGTAAGTCAGAAATAAACATAAGTAATAAAAGAGGTTATCTTCATCCTTCATTAATTCTCCATTCTTGTGTTTTATCAAGATGACAGTGCAAGCACAGCAAAAGATGATTGGAGTTTTAGTTTGTTAATTAGAGTGGCTACTAGAATTTCTATAACAAAATCAACTTGTTCTGAATTAGTTTCACTAAAAAAATGTAATTTTTCTACATTGATGTTGACATTGATTTTTTTTTCTTTAAATCGAAGTGAGGCTTAAGTTGTTTTTCTTTTTTAATCCTCCCATCTAAAGCTATGGATTGTTTGAAGAGTTTTCTTCAGTTTCACACCACTTCTACCCTCTTTTCTGTGAAGGAATTTTAGAATATTTAGTTTTGATAGTCTTTCTTGAAAGCTGTTTAATAAGTTCACTAAGAAATTATCCAGTTTTTTGTTTTGAATTTGAATTCAATTGTTTTTGGACTTGCAATTGTGCAGTCTTTCAATGTTTATCAACATTTAAGGGGGGGGGGGGCATTGAACATTTATCCCAAATAATACATATATAAAGATTAAAGGATATCAAACGGAGAAGATAGCTCTTTCATTTATGCTCATTTTTACTATTTAGTAGCATTAAAATATAATTTCTGTAGTCAGTAATTCCATCACCAATTTTCTTGGAATATTCAATAATTCCATTTGATGATGCAACTGTGTTCAGAAAAAGCTATTTTTTTTCACAAACTGAAATACTGAGTGTTCAAATTGGATTGCCTTTCGTAGCATGAAAAGTGTATTCAGTACTAATCAAATTTCACATAGTCACATGACAACACTGTGAAACTAGTTTACCTGTTAGTAGTAGATGGTTTTATTAGTAAATTTTTTCATATGAAATACGCACATAAGAAAGTGAATTTTTCCCTTATGTAAAGAACAGTAGTTTTGTGGCAAACAACTCATAATTATTGTATTTCCCATTTTCTTAACAGTATCTGTAATAAATTTTATTTCATTTTATTATTTTTTTTTTAAGAGGCTGAACAAATAATTAGTAGAAATTATTAACACTTTAAAAGAAATAAAATTAGAATTACTGTATGTAAGTTAGTATAAAGTAGGATTTCTATTAACTTGTGTTTATTAAATGAAGTGAACTGAAAGAAGAAGAAAAAAAAAGCAGTCACTTTACATTTAAAAAGACAATTTTACGTTAATGAAGTATTTGTAGAAATTGATATTTTAATCCAGCTGGAAAAGAAATATGGAAATACAGATGTACAAATCTTATTAAATCAAGATAAATCAAAAAGAAAATAAATATCGAGAAATCAAAGGCAGCACATGAATAAATTGAAATTGCCTCTCTTGTTCGATTATAGGGAAGGAGTTGGGAACAGCTGTTTCGTCCTTCATCGGACTCATCAGCCCAACCCCGCCTTCCCCGATAAAAGAACCAGAGAGGCAAGATCTTAAGTGAGGATCACCGTCACACTTGACAGTGACCTCTCAAAAGAAAGAAAGACAAGAAATTAATTGGGGTGCCAACTCAGCACCACCAAAAACCTTTTCCTACGTTCAGTAGGCAAAAAGGAATTAAACTAAGAAAAAGAAATTCCAAATCGGAATACCAAACAAAAGCAAAAGCAAAATCAAATCATTTAATGTGCTGTGAAATTGCTTAAAATCGAGAAATCAATATGATCTCTCTTGTTCGATTTTGTAGAATTTTTCAGTGTGAAATACATTGCCAAAATATTCCCCCCCCCCTCCTCCCCAGGTAAAATTTCTTCCAGATCTCAATGCAACTGTTTAAAGATTAATTATTTGTAACTAAGAAGCTTTTCTGGTAATGGCATTAAACAAATTACAACAGTTCTTTCTTCTTAAATCATTTTTTAATAGATCTTGTCTGAAGAGATATCTAAAAAAAAAAAAATCGAAATTTTCACTTTTACTCTGTTTAATGAATTAAATGAATATAAATATTGTTTTAAAGTTATATTCCACATAAAATTTAAAATTCTTTAGATTAAAAATTGATATATCACTTGCTGCTTTCTGAAATTTCCCTGTAAATTATGAAAGGCATATGTCAATTTCAGTAGCTGCTGTTCTTAAAGCCAGGTATTATCGGTTGATAATAATGATCAATCATCCAAAGCTGGCAGAGCATGTGCTGAGAACATCTGAAAGGGTTTTCCTCAATTGCAACAGAGCATTCATGATAAAGAGCATTCACTGCAAATTGCTTACTCAGCCAAATTTTCAGAATGGGGCCCATTGTATTCTTAAAAGAATTCTACCTTTAATTAAGAATTTAATGAATTGAACTTGTCATTATTTGCTTCCAGATTATTCTGTAAGCATGAGTCCTCATTTGCCTCCTGATTAATAGTAGATCTGTGAATCAGTAAATGGAAGGTCTGTTTTAGGTTGCTAGATTTATTCCAGGTATTTATCTAAGCTCACTGCACTCCTATCCCTAGTCTACTCAAGTTGCAATGTCTGAAAGTTCAACTTTAATTATGTCATAAAGATGAGGAATAATATAGCACATTCTTATTGGGATTCTTTTGTTATTGTCTTACAATTGAGAAGAGTTAAGAATTAACAAAAAGATTATTTATAGAATGAATTTCTGAGACAGTAAAATATTTAATATTTAGAAATCTACATACAATTCCTAAAATGCTATTTATTTTAATATAGTTGGTTATTTTAATTTCAAGTGAGTGTATCTAACAATTTACTTCCACCTATTCTTTCATAAAGTACATTATATATATATATATATATATATATTGTAACGGTACAATGGGAAGGTAATATTTGGGTATCGTCTGATGTTT
>JAFIDM010009631.1:265137612-265148909 GCA_023159025.1 Thereuonema tuberculata | reverse complement strand
GACCGAAGAGTTCCAGAGCCGTCCTTTCGTCTACACTCGGAGAAGACATCCCCAACAGAGAGAAAGGCAGCTGAGGGAATTACTGAAGGCAACTAGAAGACGTAGTTAACCGACTTTGAGATCAATCCTTAGTAGGAAGAAAAATAAAGACTCTGACTTTCTTTAGTGAGATTAGATTTCTTTGTAACATTGTTGCTCTACCCATATCACATATAGAACCCCACTTCATCGAACAATTTGGACAGCCACAAAAGTTCGGTAGCAATATATTTGTTTTTTAGGACATAAAAGTGGTTAGGACATACGTGATGAAAAGAAACAAGCCTGAAATATCCAAGGATGTAATTCAGGAAGCAGTAAGAGTTGTCAATGAAGGAAAACTCAAAATAAAGAGCTGCAGCTTCAACGTATGACATGATTCAGACAGCATTATTTTATCAAGTGAAGAAGAATGGTGATCATGTAAGTGGAAAATATAGTTCATGATATACCATTCAGCAGGTGTTTACCAAGAAGCAAGAGTCCCTATTAGTTGACTTCAGTAATAAATGCTGTACGCTTAATTGTGGCATGACTTATATGATAATGCTAGGAAATTAGTCTGAAAGTATCCCGAAGATGACATAATAACGGAATTGTTGGAATTGACTAGCTTTAGGGTTTCCTCAAGCGACATGACAATCCTGAGAAAAAACCTGAGAACACCAGCCTGTCGAGAGCTACTGCTTTCAACAAAACCAATGTAACCGAATTTTTTGATGATTATGAAAGAGCTCTGCAATCTGAAGAATTCACTGGGGACAGGATGTACAACCATAATGAAACTAGTGTTACAACATTTGTTCACTCTCCAAAAGTTATCGCTCAGCTTGGTTGATATACAAAGTCAGATTTATGAGAATATTTCGAGAAACATGGAAATTTTACATATCCTGTAAGTAAAAACTGCAGTGAGATAGAAAGGGGGGGGGGTGATATTGTTATAATATTGTCACAGCCAGAGAATTGATGAGAAACTGCTCGTACTATGACAATGAAACACTTTGATGTCGACTTCAGTAGTTTTAAACAAAAAATAATGTGACCATAGTAACGCTCTTTTTATTACTTTTTTTATGTATTAATTACTTCTAACAGATTGTCTGAACACTGTTCAAAAGTTCCCCATACCTGTTCAAAGGTACCCCCATACATAGGGCAGTTTTGAACGTTTTGTTTGAGTTCGTTGTAATATAATTTAAGATAATTGAAATGTTTGTAAATCATAAATTTTCAAATGTAAATTAGGCTATATTTTGTGCCATTTAAAGCTGAAAAAAAAAGTTTTGTTGGATGTGAATAAAAAATTATAAATGAAAAACTGTTCAAATGTGCCCCCTCCTGCCCTATATATGTTTAATTTTATTTCTAAATTAAAGTTCATCTAATTAAAACAAAAATTGAGAAGAATATTATTTATTTCTAATCATATCATAACTGGGAAAACAAATTCATTATCATAAAAAAAAAGTAAAACAAAAAAATATTAAAAAATCATATCGCCACTGAACAGATTTGAACCTGGTAATCTTAGCTCCGTAAGGCCAATATTTAATCGTTATGCCATGACAACTCTTTCTTTGTAGTAAGACAGCAGTGAGCTAATACTTAAAAATCATTGAACACGATGTCAAATATCTTGAAAACCATTGATGGTTGCTTCCGAAACCTATATATATATATATATATATATTTTGAAGTACTTCATCTGTACTTTAATCTCACAAAAGGGCATTAAAATCTGTGATGCACAAGCCATGTCCTCTTCTTGTAAGTCGAGTCCAGGTGATCAGCCTGACACCCATCCCCTTTTAACTTCCAGCAAAGAAACCTGATGCTCGTTCTTCAGAGAATTTAGTGGACCAAAGGACCCATTTGTAGTAGAATACAGCATGGATTTTTCTCCTAGGTCGGAATTGAATCCAGCTACTCCAGGTCACAGTCAAATATGTTACCATTTTGCAACTGAGAGCATTCTGAATAGATTGTTTGGTGGAAATCAGTTCAGTAAGGAATACTGATTATTTTTGAAATTTCTTAGTTGACAGTCATCTAGCAAACCATTTATGTACAAATGGAATTGGAAAATTTTTTTAGTTAATTTAGCATTTTTGTTTGCTTTGATAGATTTAGGATATGTTTAAAAAAAGCTTAAAGTGCATGACAGAATATTTAGTTTAAATATGAAAGTCTACAATAAAATAAAATGAAGTGATAATAGTTTTGGAATGCTAATGCACAATCGATTAGAGAAAAGGACAAGAATGAACAGAAACATAAAGAATACTACAAAAACTGGGGACTTGCAGGGAAATTTTAACAGTAATCACAAGCAAAGATTAGTAATTACTAATTACTACTGGGAGTATCCTTCCAGTCTCAGAGTTCTTTGTGTTGGCCTTTCTATTTGTGACATCCACGTTCTTGTTCCTTTCCCTGATGATGGAGCGCACAGATGATTCCAAAACTGTTGGAAACTGATCTTCTCTATATTAAGTTTATGCTTCTCTTCATTAAACCCTGTAAAGAAAGTATAAACTCACTCAAGTATTTCAAATAACTTTTCATTACATGATTTATTTACTTCCAATTTTTTTTCTTAGTCTATTTAAAAGAAATTAATTCATGTACCATTTAAATATTTCAAATATTTTGAGTAGTTTTTAAATTAAAAAATAAAATCAATTTTCAACTGTAAAGAAAATATAAACTCGCTAAGAAATGTTTTGATTTTGCGACCTGCAAAGTGATTGGAATATCCGAAATTTGCATAAAGATAACGAAAAGTGGCTAAAGTATGTAATCCATTCATCTTCGTAGCAACATAAGAGACTACTTTATCATGTCGCGTGGAAATTCATTAACTGACAAAGAAATACGAAAAATTCATTTTCTCCTTGGTCAAAAAAAGTCAACAAGGCAAATAGCATCAGAATTAAATCATTCACATACTGTTATTCAAAATGTCATCAAAAAAGGTGATAGTTATGGAACCACAAAAAGACCAGGTAGAGCTCCAAAACTCGCATCTCGGGACCACCGGAGAATTCAAGATCTTGCTGCGTTTGATGAGATGTCTACCCGTGAAATTGCTCGTGAGTTGCCAAAGACTATCTCACCAAACTGAATGGAAAAGCTTAACATCAAATAATCACATGAAGTTTGTAAAACTGAAAGCTAAACCCAAGCTCACTGCCACTCATCGTTCCAGCCGACTTGACTGGGCTAAGAAAATAGTGAAATCGCATCAAAGGTGGAACGAAATAGTTTTTTCTGATGAAAAACGTTTCTGTCTTGATGGCCCTGACGGATATTCCGCATACTGGCGTGATGTACGCACTCCGTCGAAGATAAGATTAAGCAGACAACAAGCTGGGGGTGAAATGATGGTGTGGGCAGCATTTGGAGCAGGAGGCAAGGCAGATATAGTGTTTGTGGAAGGCAAGATGGACTCTAAAAAATATCAGAATCTTATGTATGACCATTTAATATCATTTGGACCCCTTCTAGGAGGGCCAAATTGGCAATATCAACAAGACAATGCTTGTATACATGCGTCAAAATCCACCAAAGCGTGGTTTAAAAAAGAGAAAGTTGATGTCGTTCCATGGCCCTCCGTTCACCTGATCTAAACCCAATTGAAAATGTGTGGGGTTGGATGGCAAACATTGTATATGGCCGAAACAAACAGTATCGTCACTTGAATGATCTGAAGGTTGTAATTTGGAATGCTTGGGACTAGATAAAGATGTCTGATTTGAAAAAAATTAATTGGAACAATGCCTGACAGAATGATAGAAAGTATAGAGAAGAAAGGAGGATCAATACGTTAATAATTTAAATAATTTTCAAAATATTATGTTTGAGTTTATATTTTCTTTACAGGTGAAAAGTGATTTTTATTTTTTAATTTAAAAACTACTCAAAATGCTTGAGATGTTTAAATGGTACATGAATTTATTGCTTTTAAATAGACTATGAAAAAAAAAAAAAGGGAAGTTATTTGAAATACTTGGGTGAGTTTATACTTTCTTTACAGGGTGTATTTTATTCAACTGATGCACATTAAATCAAATTGTTTATATAAAAAGATACAATTGTGTAATCTGAATCTTTTTATTTATTTATTGAAACTGTAATGTTTTGAGATGATTATCTCTGGTTGTCTGGAGTTACCCACTAGTTTTAAGTCTGGTGCAGTTTACTAACAAGCTTAACTGACTATTTGTTTCTCATTTAGAAACATGAGTTTCAAAACTATGTAATTGATAATAGATTAATCTATCTGATAATAGAACAGTCAAGTGTTATAAATAAAAAAAATACAGATTTAGATTTTGCAATTGTTTTCTTTTATCCAGGACTTTAGAGTTAGAGTTACATTCACTAAATTACTGGAGTCAATAGTCGTTTGAAATGAATTTCTGTTTGAAATTTCTGTTTGAAATGAAAGAAACTAAGAAAACAACACAAAATAAGCATATCTTTAACAAATTATTTGTTTTCACTAAGATTCTACAGAACTACTGCGTTTTGTTTATTCTTCTAAATTGCAACGTTTCTGTTTGAAATGAAAGAAACTAAGGAAACAACACAAAATAAGCATATCTTTAACAAATCATTTGTTTTCATTAAGATTCTACAGAAATACTGCGTTTTGTTCAGTCTTCTAAATTGCAACGTTTCTGTTTGAAATGAAAGAAACTAAGGAAACAACACAAAATAAGCATATAACATTATAAGACCTGTGAAGTCTTGTGTCGTAAAATCTATTAGTTTTTTGTTGGAATCTGGCCGTATTTCTTGAGTCAGAGGCCTGCTTGTATCATTCTATCGTTATCCTGCTAGGATATCATAAAAAATTATTTCCAAACGGACTATAGTTCAATGAAGGAATTTAAATGGGAAAACATCTGCGATAAGTTTAGAAGGGATATTGTAATCAAATATTTCTCACACTTGACATACAACAGAAATGTGTTTTTTAAGTTTTAAAATGTGTTTTTATTATTATTTCTTTCTTTTTTCAGTTATCTTTGTAAAGAAGGGCTAATGCCATCAGGTAGGAATTTAGCTTAGTATGTCTTTAATTGTAATCTTTGATACTTTGTTTTGAATTGTTGTTTATGCAATTTAACCCTTCAAGCCGGTAAGACATAGTGTCTGTCTTCCAGTCGGATTGACGTACAGGGGTACATTTTCTGCAGTGATAGATAATTGGCAGCCTCTCAATGTTAATTTTCTACTTAATTCTATATTTTTTCATTGACCGAGAGACAATGAATAAAGCTCATATTTTAGTGGTTGAATTTAAATTTCCACGCTCTAGTTTAGCCATTAAAAAAATTCTTTTTGCTTCTTTCTTATCTCAAGAAAAAAAAAAGTACCAGGGGAGAGACATATGCAGAAAAGAAACTCATTGGCCTGAAGGGTTAACAGAAAAGTTTTTTTTTGAATTTCCTGATACATTTTTCAGTGGTTTATTGGTTACAGTGAAATTACTCGGAATAACAAAAGTTTCGTTGATTGCAATATTAAGTAAAATTAATGTATACTTTTAATATATCTAATTTAATTATTGATCACATTTACAACACAGATTTGCCAGAGGATTTCAGAGAATGGGTTGTATGTATGTTCAGTACAATAGTGTGGTTTTCATTTCAAACTATTGTTAAAATACAGACTATTCCCAATGACTTTTATGTCTTGTTTTGTGTTAATTGCATCGTTTTAATAGTTCACTGATTAGAGCCCATTTTTCAAATGGTGCTTATATCTTGGGATATAGTCTCAGTGACAAGAGACTACTAATTAAAACAAAAATGCAATGTGATTTTATCTTCTTTTTTTTTGCCTCATCAGTTTTTTAAAAACTTTAATGTCGATAATTCCCTACTTCATTCTATCATAAATTGAAAAAGCATTGTGTTGTATCAATTCCTTGATTTGAATCCATACTTGATTAGAATGAAAGTTACTGTTAATGCTGGGGTACACAATAAAATTATTTACCATCGATATCCAAGTAGCTTCCGATCACTATGAAATTATGGAAAGAATGACAAAGGCAAATTTTTAATAGATCTTCCATATATGCATTAAGGAAATTATAGTTAAGTGTATTTGTTTTAAAGAATCCCTGGAATACACACAAAAAAAAGTTATGATTGTGTTAATATTTAGCGTTACTTCTAAGCAATGATTTGCCATAACATTGTCAAAAAGTTGTATATCTTGAATATTCTTGAGTATTATGATTCTTTGTAAAAGCTTAATTTTTAGATAACTCCAGTTCCTTAAATCAGATTAGCCACGAGATTCTCTTCAACATTAGCTTAAGTTTCCCAACCTATTTTTTAGAGGAAATATTGTCATTGTTATGTGCTTGGCAAACAAAGAAATTAAAGGTGATTATGGTGAGCTAAAATTTTTAAGATGGCTCATGAGTACTAAAATATATAACCATATTCCCACAAATCTACATATAACAAGAATATGACACTGCAGATTAAGTGTTCTGCAATAACAGTAAGATTGTTAGTGATGTTCACAGAGATTGGATTTTTTTATTACAAAATCATTTCATTATAACCATGCTTTTTATAGCTACCAGTCCAAACTCAAATTGGAGAGATGGCAGTTTAATGTTATTACCTCTTGACCCAGTAATTCTTTAATGGTATTATATGAACTTTTTTTTTTTTTTTTATCAGAACATGACTTTTACTCTTCCTTATTGCCTTGGTTCTCGTTTGTGTTACTGCTGCTACATTAAATAAATGACTGAAGTCACATTTATTGAAACTCCCTTTTATTAAAGTCAGTATTACT
Source organism: Thereuonema tuberculata (assembly GCA_023159025.1). Taxonomy (NCBI): domain Eukaryota; kingdom Metazoa; phylum Arthropoda; class Chilopoda; order Scutigeromorpha; family Scutigeridae; genus Thereuonema; species Thereuonema tuberculata. The sequence continues at coordinate 265,142,036 of JAFIDM010009631.1, read as the reverse complement.
CTTTAATTTTAGCTCATATGGTTTTGTTTTTTTTTTCATTGCTGCTACTTTTTTCTTCAGATTGCAAAGTTTTCATATTGAAGACAGTAAATATAATTAGAAAATATATTGGAATCCTTGATGTTCCTTGGAGTTATTTGACTGCCAAATATGCTTATGTGCTGTCCCATAAAGATATTGCTCTTCCTCAGGTACAAATTATCTTCATTATATTAGTTATTGCTTTCAAGTTTTAGTGGCACTAGATAAATAATTATAGTCCGTCTAAGACAGCAAGGCAGTCCCTTCAGGCGTTGGGACAGAGAACTTGAAAAAATAAGGGTGAAAGGGTATCAGGTAAGTGCGAGTAGGGAGAAACGATTAAGCACAGTGGGGTTGGATTTTTCTGTGGACTGAGATTAGAAGGGATCTAAATGACTCATTTCTAGGAAATTAACCAACACAACTGTACAGTTCCTCATTTTGTGGAGATAACTTGTGCTTTTTTTTTTCACTGCTGAAAAATGTCCAAGTGAGAGGTTTGGAATTCTCAATCGACAAACATAGTAATGAATCTGAAAAATTTTTTTGAAGAGGAAAAAAAATCAAAACAGCCTTTGATTGATTTTAACAAAGTTATTGCGAGGACTAGTGCTGCAACTGGAGTCCCTGAAAGAACAATTTTTAAAATGAGCAAAAGGAAAAGAAAGGCGGAAGAGAACGGTGAAGAATGCGGAACACCCAACAAAGAAAGAAACTTTGGGATGCAATGGATAGATCAATTGTGAGAAAAACTATTCACGACTTTTATGTTTTGGAAAAGAAGTTCCTACTTTGAAAAAACTGAGAAACAAGTTAAGGGATGAAATTTGTTTTGAAGGATGTATTGAAACTCTACGGAAGCTCCTCCATGAGATTGGATTTGTATTTAAGAGATGCCAGTCAAAATAAGAAAAGCTTTAATAGAAAAACCAGAGATAGTTATTCTTCGCCACAAATATCTAAGGGCTATCAGAAATTTTCGTTGTGATCCTGATAGATCACTAATTTTTATTGATGAAAGTTATATTCATACTACACATATTCGATCCAAGTGTTGGCAAAGCAGTGATGTTGAAGGTGTTTTAAAATCCTGCAGTAAAGGAAATAGATTCATAATGGTTTCTGCTGGAACTGTTAATGGTTTCATTCCGAATGCCACTTTAATTTTCAAATCTGGCACGAAGTCTGTGATTATCATGATGACATGACCCACAATAACTTTATGAAGTGGTTCACTACTAAGCTCATTCCAAATTCCCCATCTTCATCAGTTATTGTAATTGATAATGCACCGTATCACAACGTTGTCACTGAAAAGCAACCTACAGCGAATTGGAGAAAACAAGAAATTTACGACTGGCTAGTTAAAGAAAAACTCAGTCTTCCCCCCCTTCAGAGAAATATTAAAAGAGGAGCTGCTTGATTTGGCCAAAAAATACAAAAAACCTAATATATATATTTTAGATGAAGTTGCTAAGCAGCATGGTCATGAAATCTTAAGACTTCCACCATATCATCCAGATTTAAACCCAATCGAGCTGATATGGGCGCAGGTGAAAAGTTACATCGGAGAACACCAAACAAAAACAACTTGTGCAGACTTAGATAAATTATGTAATGAAGCTTTTTTGGAGTTAGAAAGGAAAAACCTGTCTGCGAAAAAGTCATTAAAATTGAAAAAGAGTATTGGGAAAATTCAGGAATTTTAGAGGAAAGAGTTGAAGAATTAATTATTAATTTGGAAGAGGAATCGTCAAGTTCTGAAGAAAACTCCGATAACGATGGTATTGCTCCATTAGAATAAAAATAGCAACTAATTTCAAAGCAGAAGTATTTCCTGTTAAAAAAAAAAGATAAAAAGAGTCATCAATTCATTTTTTCTACATATTTATATAAATAAAATTCATATACATTTACAGAACTATAAAGTTAAAAAAAAATAAAATAGGTAGCATAAAAGCTAGTTTGTTTTTCTATTAAAACAATATTAGTGTGCTGCTAATAATGCAATAATGCTATTGGTCTTCATTATTTGTTTATATTTTTTGTTTGTTTTATTTTATTACAATTTAATAGTCATTAAAAAAATTCATTAAAAATATCAATTCATAAAAAAGAAAAAAAAATGATGAAACTACAACTAAAGTTACGAAGTACATTTTTTTTAAAGTTAGTCAATCCTATAATTTCACTTCTTTTCTTTAGATATGGAGAGTATACAGTAATCCCTCGTTTATCGCGGTTAATGGGGACCAGAGCCCCCCGGTGATGGGTGAAAATCCGCGAAGTAGGATTGGCCTCCCCTAGGAATTTTCGTATGTGTGTGTGGGTACTAAAATGCTTAAAATATGTATATTTATACTTTATATATATATTAAAAAAATTTTAACGTGTGTTTTATTATACTTTATATTAAAAAACAAAGAATCACGTTATACGGACAACGTCATTCCTAACATCAACATGAACATCGTCACAGTCAGTCCATCTCAATCTTCACGTTGATTGACGAGATCATGACTACTCCACTTCCCTCATCATTGGCTGAAAATTTTTTGAATATTTTAAAAATTGCCTATTTAAACCTTTTCTGAAGACTTTGAAATTTATCTTGCTGATGATGGGAAATATGTTCCCCGAAACTGTCCTGTCCTAGGAACTTTTTAATGTATCGTATTTTTTAGCATGTTTTATTTAAACCTTTTTTTTTAAATAAATTGATTTATGTGTGAGTTATAGTTGTTTTTTAATATATATATGTACAGTTGTGGTTTGAATTTTGAGATATTAATAAGTTAATATTTCTAAGCCTTTTCTCAAACCTGACAATTCAATAACTCACCAACCATCCATGTGTTGCTGCAAAGGAAGAATGAACTGTGCAGACAATCCTTAAGAAGCAGTTAACGTGACATGTTGAACTGAATAGGAGTGACCATTGTTCAACAATGGGATCAAGGTAACAAAGCCGAACTACGTGAGAACCAAAACAAAATCTCAACGGAGAAGAGATTCTGAAAAATGGCAGCTTCCATGTCTCATCAAGGATGATAACGTAAGAGGATTTCTGTTACTCTATGAGGTACTAAAGAGTTCAGATATTCCATACTTGTAAGCATTTTACTGGCCAGTCAAATATCAAAGGATATTACTTGAATTTGTGGGATTCCCAAGAGCGGAAGAAAGGCGCAAATAGAGATCCAGTAGCATTCGAATTGGAAGACTTCAGATTCAACGATTAAGCTTACTTCGATTATCTAGAGGAATCAACTACCGATCGAATCGAAGACAAGGAAAAGCGACAGCACAAGTGAGACGATTAATCTATGTAAGTAACCCATTTCGATATCCTAACACGGACGGGTCAAGAAAAGATTTAATCTCATTGTGATAGAATCGAAGAAGAACCTAGAATCCAAGTAAATCAAGTAATTGCGAAAAGGGTTTAAAGTTAAACAAGCGATTATTAAAGATTTAAAGATAAAAGAACTTTGATTATTGTTACCTTGACAACGAAGTTTAGACGAGGCTTAACCAGATCAGTTCCAGAAGAATCTATATTATCTAGATGTAACTTATCTTGATAGAAGATCAAGTAAAGACAAAGTATAGCTGTAATACATGTAAACTTTTGAGAGAAGATAATACAAAGATTTCTTAAAAGATTTTGACTTGCTTATTTTTTGAATATCCTAGGTCTAGATACGAAGTTCAATCATCTCTCCTAAATGAAGATACCCGGAGTAAAGGTTTAATGAGTTAATTTTATTTAGGTTAATTTCTCAACACATACAAGGTAATAAAATTATTCTCTTAGCGCTCCGTATTCTGTCCCACAACAGTATACTTTGTCTGACTTCCTGTGGGTATGTACAAACCTCAGAGAGAGCTGCTCTCTCTGTCTGGCAACCTAGGAAGCCGTTTCTATCGCGCATCACGACTAAACAGCGATGCTTTCCGCAATACGGCCGCCGATATGGCGGTATTTTTGAATTTTTATTTTTCAATGAATATTTTTGAAAAACGGCGATGCACTGAAGCCGCGAGACTTGAGGCGCGAAATAGCGAGGGATCACTGTATATACAAACATTCAGATTTTGAAACCTTAAAAATATTGGATAAAGTATCATATGAACAACCTGAAATATTGTTAAAACAAAATATAAATTACATAAAATTAATGGAATTGATTAAAGAGGTTACGGATAATGCATATTTTAAGCATAATAACAAAATTTTGAAACAAGTAAAAGGTTTTCCAATGGGGTCATTGTTATCAGGAACTTTATATAATATATAAAGTTATATAATGTTATATGAATCTTTTAATGTTATATGAATATTAAACTGTTATATGAATCTTTTCATATAACATTTCTTTGTAAATTTGATTACTTATTTA
>JAFIDM010009631.1:265112290-265124326 GCA_023159025.1 Thereuonema tuberculata | reverse complement strand
AGAATTGATGATGAAATTGCTACCACTTCTCAAGCTTCGATTTCTGAAATTGTTTCGCAAGTTTTAGATTCCAATGCATTAAAAAGTGAGGATAACGACAGTGATACTGAAAGTGAAGCGGTGACACAAGCAGAAGCACTTGGAGCATTAAATTTTCAGAAACTACAAAACTTAGAAAACATTGTACAAAAGATGAAACCAAAATCGTGACAGTCCTGTATTATGGATTATTTTAAGTAAGGTCAGTTGAACATCAGTACTTTACTTGTGTACAAATAGTACTAGTATGCTCAACTTTATTCTGAATTAAAATTTTTAAAAAAATAATTTCTTTCTGATTCCACTAATTTTAATTGGTTCAACTAAATTAAAAAATTATTTAATTTAATACGTACAAAAATATCAGTTTATTAGGTTATAAAAAATTATAGCCTAATAAACTGATATTTTTATACGAATTAAATTTTACGAAGAATTATACTGTATTTACATAAGGCTTATTTATTGACAAATGCATATGAATCGGTTATAAAGTCATCCCGCTTATAAGGTCATTTTCGCGAGGTCCCAAGGGGTGACCTTATATCGAGGTCCAACGGTATGTATAGATAATAGATTTTATTTCATTAGCCATGCTTTTAATATTATCTTTCTGTGTTATTTGCTATTAGGTCAAGCATTTTTGGGGTTCCTTCTCATGAGCTGCCATCAAAACTAACTCCTTCAAAAGTGTACTATTATCTCTCGGTAAGTATTTTATTCTAAATAGAGAAATCTGAAAAAGTTCAGATACATAAATTAAGCAAGACTAGAAAGATTAAACAATGCAAAAGTTTTGAGGAATTTTTCTCAAACATTACGTTTTCGGGCAAATCATCCAGCTTCCTCTAGTATTTTATTCACATATATTCTAAAATGTAATCTTATTTGTTCACAGTTCTCCGAAAAACTTCATAAACTCCCCGAATCAAGTTGAGAGTTCTCATTTCATTCTCTTACTATTTTGTTATCAACTTTCATTTATTAAATTATATTACCTTAATTTTTACATCTTAAATTCTCTTTAAGGAATTTCATGTTTTACGAAGTATATCTTCAGAATAGCAAGATTTGAATATGGACTGAGGTGAGATGTGGACAAGAATTCAATGTTGCTAATAAACTGATGGATGTAGTAAGGAATTAAAGAAAAAATATATATATATATCTTAAAGGCCTTCAATACTATAAGAATGAATATTTTCCCCATGAACATATTTATGAACGAGCTGTCAACTCAAAAAGGATATATGGGTCAATCAACTATTCTTTGTATCTATTTACCCCAAAGTATTATTAGGCCATTGATCAAAAGCTTTAAGCGACCGATGTTAGTTTAATTACGAATATTTTTTTATTTTTAGAGTAACTTAGGAGACAATGTTTCCCCGCGAGTATTTGATTTCCTTGTCACTTCAGAGACTTCGCAAACTCCCAAAGCGAATGTTTTAATACAAATTGCTATTATATATACAAAATATATGTTAAATAATAGTAACTGATAGTAAGGATATGCGACAATGACAGGGAAAAGTAGGCTGTTTGTTTTGTTTTGTCCCACAGGGACAGTAACGCAGGGGACAAATTACTGCCGCAGGGATAGTAATGCAGGGGACAAATTACCACCATAATCTCACTAAATAAAGCAAAATATTGCTCTTCAAATTAAAAAAAGTGCTCTGCCCGTTATCTTAAGTAACACTTCATTCACTAATCGTTAAAATGTGCTCCTTAGGAAGTTAGATTTTTGATTTTCGTTTGTTAGAAAATCATTATGTTGTCACTCACATTTAGTACAAAGAATAGTTGATTACCCCATATATACCAGGTCTACCGGCTTAAATCTGCTGTTTGCTCATAGGTGGCGTAAGTGGTCCTATAAAACGACTATCGAACCGCCATATGGTTAGTTTCATGCGTTTGACATCTGGCAACAATAAGCAGTGCACAACAACAGCAATTACAAAGAAGAAATTAATTTTTTCCTGTGTTAATCATGTTGAGTTTTGTGCCAAAAAAAAGAGCATATGCGGGGAGCTCTGCTTTTCTGCTTCAATCTCAAGAAATCGGCAGTCGAATTGCACCGAATGCTTGTGGAGGCCTTTGGCAACCGTGCTCTATCGGAAACGACGTGCAGAGACTGGTTTCGTCGGTTCAAAGACTGCAATTTCGATGTTACCGACAAGGAGCGTGAAAATCGGCCTAAAAAATTTGAGGACAGTGAACTGCAAGCGCTATTGGACGAGGACGATACGCAATCGTAAAAAATGCTTGCCGAGCAATTGGGTGTTGCTCAACAAACCATTTCTGATTGCATACGTGCCATGGGAAAGGTCCAAAAGATCAGAAAATGGGTCCCACACGAATTGACCGATCGGCAGATGGAGCAACGCCAAAACACATGTGACATTTTGCTTGCCAGGCAAAAAAGAAAGTCCTTTCTGCATCGGATCGTTACTGGAGATGAAAAGTGGATCTATTTTGAGAATCCTAAACGCAAAAAATCGTGGATTAACCCTGGCCAATCATCAACATCGTCCACAAGACCCAATCGCTTTGGACGGAAGACGATGCTGTGTGTTTGGTGGGATCAGGAGGGTGTCGTCTACTATGAGTTGCTGAAACCAGGGGAAACTGTCAATGCCCATCGCTACCACCAACAACTGATCAAATTGAACTGTGCTCTTCGCGAAAAAAGGCCGGAATATCAGAAAAGACATGACAAGCTCCATGACAATGCACCATTACATGCGTCAACAATGGTCCGCAACTACTTGGAGGCACTCAACTGGGAGCTGCTATCCCATGCCGCTACCTCACCAGACCTGGCACCTTCAGACTACCACTTGTTTTTGTCGATGGGCCACCTGCTTGCTGAGGAACAATTCAATTCCTATGATATGAAGACGTCCGAAAATGGCTTTATACGTGGTTTGCCTCAAAAGGGAAAGATTATTTTTGGCAAGGTATCCACAAATTGCCCAAGAGATGGGAAAAATGTGTAGTTAGCGAGGGCCAGTACTTTGAATAAACCATTTTTTCGCTTTCTATTGAAAAAAAAACATGTTTTTTTTATTACCTAAAAAACAGCGGATTTAAGGCGGTAGACCTGATATATGAGGGGCGTTCAAAAAGAAACGAGCCGGAGTGTGTAATGGGCGAACCGGTGACAGAAGGATAATATCGTTGCATGTGTAACCAAGATTGGTTCCGACACGAGTGAGTGCGGAAGTTCACAGCCCGCCGCTAGAGGGTCACGGGTGCAAGTCACGTGACTAAAAGCTAGCAGAAGCATATGTCAATCGTCCAACGAGGTCATTCACGTTGTAAGCAGTGAAACAGTGCAATGGAGGCGTCTAAAGAAGAGCAAAGAGGTGTTGTTCATTTTCTGACAGCAGAAGGAGTAGGAGGAACAGACATTCATCGAAGAATGTCACAAGTGTTCGGTGAACACTGCATGTCCCTTGCAAGGGTCAAGGCATGGCGCAAGCGCTTCAGGGAAGGACGGGTGTCGTTAGCCGATGATGCACGGCCTGGAACACCACACCGCATTACCGATGACATCGTCCAGCTGATTGATGGACTCGTTACCCAGGACCGCCGAGTTACAGTGAAACACGTCGCCGACGAGGTCGGATTGAGCATCGGAAGTGTTCACCATCATTACAAAAAGATTGAACTGGCGCAAAGTGTGCGCTCAATGGGTGCCCCACAGTCTTCAACCTCAACAGAAAGCATGTCGAATGGCCCACTGTATTGATCATCTGCAGCGCTATGCCAGAGAAGGGAATGAGTTCCTGGCACGAGTGGTGGCTGGAGATGAGTCTTGGTGTCATCACTTCGAACCAGAATCGAAACGACAAAGTCTCCAGTGGAAGCATCCAGGGTCACCACCACCAAAAAAATCCAAGGCCATCCACACAAGTGCAGGAAAGGTTATGCTGACGTTCTTCTTTGACCAAGACGGCACACTTCTGATAGACTTCCTGCAGCACGGGACAACAGTGAATGCCCAGCGTTACTCGCAAACCTTAACCACCCTTCGTCAAGTGATCAAATCGAAACGACCAGGCAAGCTCACCCGTGGGGTCATTCTGCTCTATGACAATGCAAGGCCCCATACAGCCAACACAATCACGGCACTCTTGCAGAAATTCAAGTGGTAGGTTCTCGATCACCTTCCTTACAGTCCAGACCTCTCTCCCTGCGATTACGCCATTTTTGGTCCCCTAAAAAAGGCTCTGAAGGGCAAACGATTCACCTCGGACGACGACGTCAAGCAGTACGTGCGGAACTGGTTCACAACGCAGCCCCGGGAATTTTACGAGACAGCCATTCATCGCCTTGTATTGCAGTGGGACAAGTGCCTCAACAGCCAGGGCCAATACTTCTGACATACCTGTACTGGTTTCTGTTCCTCTGCCTCCGGCTCGTTTCTTTTTGAATGCCCCTTATATATATATATATATATATATATATATATATATATATATATATATATATATATATATAGTATAGAATGAAAGACCTTTCATGGCTGCTGTAAATGACAATACTGAATGGTCTGTTTGTGTTCTGAAGAGAAGTATGTTAATATTGATAAAATGACAAGTCATATTCACGCAAAGCATGATCTATTAATTGGTCTATAGCATACATGCTAGGGAAAGTGGGGGAAAAAAGATAGAAACCAAAAAGACATAACACCAGGACATTCTGTGGAAGAGTCATGCCATTGTGTTTAGAACACAAAATGATACAACACGATTTGCTAGTTACTTAGAAACACATGCTATAGAGTACTGACATTAATCATGGATGCTAAAATCCTGGTGTTGCAGATCAGGACTGCACTCTTGGCATATAACAACTCATATAGATGATAAATGTCCTTTGAAATGTCATTCCAAATGTTTTGTAATCTGAAGGCACAATTATTCAAGGTGTTCACCCTTGGTGACTGGAGGTTGGAGATGTGCCATCCAATTTGATTTCATACCTGCTCAGTCAGACAGAGAGATCTGGTAAGTGTTAAGCCTGATAAAACATATTGAGTTGCAAGCATGATAAATAAATGGACCTTGTCTTTCTGGAGAAATAACGCTATGGTTTCGTGAAAGAATAGGAGCAGGACCAACTAATTAATGTCTCGGCCATGGGTAATACTGACCAGTGATGCTTCCACAAACATTACAGAGCATTGTAGGAAAAAGTGCCCATAGTAAGATCATGGATTCTGTTTTTGCTGGCATCTACACAGTGCAAACAGGTCACTATTGGACACTTACATAGATGTATTCATAAGCATAAGTAGATGCATTCAGAGAGAGGAGGAGTTGTTTTGTACTAGTATGCATAGAGATGCAAAAGGAAAGTAGCACTGCCATACTAATGTAACCAAAAAGACAATAGAGACGAGTAGTCAAATTGTATAATGGAGAAATACAGTTGTCTTGTCATAAAAAAGTATGTATCCAAAGAAAAATTAGAAAAATGAATTGTAAATATATTTTGGATAATTACTGACCTGTATTGATAATGGAAAGTGAGTGGGGAAAAAAATAAAGATGAGGGAACTTAAAATTTAATTGGTAAAAATTTCAAACAATATTAATTATTTTTACATCTGTCTTTACAGGAAGAATTACTGGAAGACTTCTCTTTTGGAAATTCACGAAAAATTTTAATTTCTGGTGATTTTGCTCCTAAACCAGTCCAGGATTTGATTTCAAGTAACTTTAGTGTTGCCTTTGTACAGGTAAATTATGATACTTTAAATTACTTATCACACCCTTTATAGTTTGCATTTCAAGTAGAAGCAATATGAAGTCATTTAGATAAAGTTGTATAACTTACTAGGTGATACTTTGTGTCTTCATCAATTTTTTTGATTTTTTTTTAATGTATCTTAGCTCTTCACTATACACACGTTAATGCCATTTTTTTAGGTATTTACTAAATAAATTAAGGAATTTCATCCACCAACAGTAAATAACTTCTCAGTTCATATTTTCTTTATTTTTTTCTTAAGCTAAATTGATGGACAGTTTTTGAATGTTTTTATTTATTGATTGTGGATAGGTTTTATTTATCTTATTAAGGATAAGGTAATATAATTTGTACTCATTTCAAAATTTGTCTTCATTTAGGAATTGAAATTGAAAGGTTGTGATGGTCCTGTTGATATTCAGTCTCATGTTTGGCCAGCAGTATCTCTTGGAAGACATGTAGTTATAATTGGACCTCCCAAATGTGGAAAAACACTTTCATATCTTATACCTGTCCTTTCATCTGTTATGAGCTCTGCTTCTACATTGGAAAATGGCTGTGGGGTAAGTTTCAAGTTTCTTTATTATTTTTAGCTTCCTAAATTAAAATGTTTCTTAAATGTTTCAAAACAGTGCCACAAAGTGACTCCTCATTTTGTGGCACTGTTTGTGATATGTTAGTCGTTTTTGAGCATCAATAGACAGAAGATCCCTATACTAGCATGCTAGTAGTTCTCACAAACCAACTACAAAAAATTTTAAAAAATCAAGCTAAACTCTTGTAAACACTTTACTGAATAACTTTACTGAATAACTTTACTCTTAATGAAACATAGGGTTTTTGGACACATTTTCATAATTAAATACCAGAATTCTTAAGGTGTTGACTAAACTGCTCTGGAAGATGAGAACTTATTCTAGAAAGTTTGTTTTTGGTTCTTTTCCGTAGTTGGGTTGCAATTCAGTTGGATGAATTTGACTGAGTTGATTGACCACTGTAATGTACAATTCCATATTCGATTTTGTTAATTATTGCATTTGATAACAAAGAGTTTCAGAGGCTGTTAGTTTTCATATCTAACCTACCAAGGGAGAAGTAATTAGGTAATCACTGGTCTAGTTATATATATATATATATAAAATTGAGCTTTTATATGCAGTTAGCTTAGTTTAATTTGTTAACTTAGCTAAAGGGCATTAATTGATTGATAATGACAAATTTAACATAGACTTATAATAGTTTTATGTGTCCTGTATCTTTTGTAATTAACAAAATTGAAGATTTATTATTTTTTCTAGATTTTTTTTTTTTTTTTTTTTTTTTTTTTAAGTTTCCTGAAACACAGAGTTAAGATTAATTGGCTAAAAATAATAGTTAACATTCTACATTAGGTTTTAATTAATGAAAACAAACTGTTTTAAAAGCAAAAGTCTTGGTCTGTACAGAATCATTCGTCCATGTCACGTAATACAAAGAAAGCCCAAACAAAAAGTTTTATTTATTTGTTCCATCCATCAGCAGCAATATTCACAGAAGACTTTGCACAACACATTATGACCCAGATTTAGATATAGTATTTACCTAAACCATTTTGCCAACACTCCAGTTGTCATTTACAGTATTATCTTATTCTGTGTTTTTAATAAAATATCTAAATGAGTCTCAGAAAAACTATAAATAGCTGGATTTGAAAATTTGAACTCTTTAATATATCATACATTTCTTCTGGAATCTTCATGAAAGTACCTCTGTTTATTAATTGAAATTAGTTAAAGTCATTTTTTTAAGTAAAAATGTATTCCTTCATTCCAAATTTTCTATCCCGAAAGTTAATTCTAGTAAGTAAACTTTTAGAAAATGTACAAGTTTATGTTATGTAGGGGATGACATTATCAGGCAACTGTTACATATTTTTTTGTAGTGAGAGAATTTGGTTTTGGTTTGGAAGAATAAACACAACAAAATTGAAATTTATTCACTATCATGATAATGGGAGTTCTGTTTATTTCATTGTACGTTGTATTTTTAAATGCTTATTTTTAACTCTTTGAATCTGAAATAGATGACAGTTCTTTCGTTGCTAGAAATGGCATGTATTGGCCTTTTAATTTTCAATTGCTTGTAACTATGTTCTCAGATTACAGAAAAAGGAAACAAATCAAAATTACATATTTACACATCATAAATTGTTTTCAATGAAACACTAGTATATTTTTAAAAATTTATTTGCAGTCTTCAACCAGAGTTATAAAGCTTTGATGAGTAGGGGTTAAGTTAAAACATGTGATATGTATCTTGATTTGTTCCCATTTCTCTTAACCATTTTTTTGTCTTTATTCCCCTAACAAATTTGAATAAATAATTAGTTAAGATTTTCAGTTTTATACGAAAAATTAAACATTATATATATTTTTTTTCTCCTTTGTATTGATCAGCCTTTAGCTCTAATCCTGTGTTCTTCATCGACGACAGCCAAGAGACTTTCTTTCTATTTATACCAACTATCAACCTTTTTGCAAATACATTGTCTTAAGGAAGTTGGTAACGATGAGAAAAACCAAAGAGAGGTAAGTCATTAATAAAATATCTTTAAATTTTTGTCCTCCTATTAATTTCTCTAAAAGCATAAATATCTTGAATTTCTTAAAAAAAAAAATAAAAATAAAAAAATCAAGACTAAAGATGACATTACATAAGTTTTTTTTTTTCCTTAAACTAAAAAAACGGTTGAATTTAACAATAACTTCATATGGAATTTAAAAGCCGCCGCACTTAGCTTAAAAGATGAGAAATATTTACAATAAAAAGAGCACTTTACAAGTTGTGTCCAGTCTGCACTCTGGACACATCTTGTAAGGTACTCTTTTTATTGTAAATATTTCTCATCTTTTTAGCTAAGTGTGGCGGCTTTTTAATTCCATTTGAAATCATTTTACACACATCATAATAACTTACATATATCTTTGTACTGTTTATATATGAAATAACTCGACAAACAAACTCCTCTTCATTCCTTTAAAATCTATATTTCATCCTAACGAAAGGACTTCTTTCGTTAGGGATGAAATATAGATTTTAAAGGAATAAAGACGAGTTTGTTTGTAGAGTTATTTCATATATAAACATTTTACACACGTTTAAATTATTATATTACTTATTCGACAATGACAGTTGAAGACTATACTTATAATTCTGAATGTTAAATTAGGATAAATTATCCTCTCAGAAAAATGGCAGCGTGGACTGTCTAAAAAAACAATTTGGTTAATTAGGTTTAACCATAATCATAACAACAAACCTATCTACAAATATCTAACACCTAACCAACACTAACTAGAACCACATCTAAAAATTCTAACCATAACTAGTTGACCCGTGCGAATAATTCGCACCAAAAAACCACTTTTGAGAAATAATAAACAAATCCAACAGCTGTCGTGCATGTAAGTTAAACCCATTGTCAATAGATGGTGCCTTCTCCATTTTTATAAAAAGGTTGAACCGTGCGAATAATTCGCATGGTATCTTGATCAGTCGCCGAATGGTAATGTGGAAATAAATAAATGAACAGATTGTCAATAGATGGCACCTTCTACAATTTCATAAAAAGGTTTTTAAAATAAAGTTTTTTAACGAAAACGGAAATTTAAACAGTTTGTTTATTTTTCGTCATTAGCGGTGAACGTTATCTTCAAAATATCTCAATCATTGATTTTGATGAAGTATTAAGTGAGAAAAAAAGAAACACCTTTGAGAAATAATATAAGAGAAGTTGACAAATTTTTATGTTTTTTATTGTAATAACTCGTTTACTTTTATTAAAATATAAATCTTTGTTTGTTTTTTTATCTGTTCTTATTAAATAAACGATGAAATATCTTTTTAAAGTGTATTTTTATTCCAAAAAGGATGTATTAGAAGTTATGACGCTACAGCATTATTTGAAATTTTGTTTCGCTTTCGAAAAATAAGTCGCTTCTGTTAAAGTGTGTCTGCGTTTTTATAAAAAGGTTTTTAAAATAAAGTTTTTTAACAAAAACATTAATTTTAACCAATTTGTTTATTTTTCGTCATTAGCGGGGATCATAATCTTCAAAATGACGTTTCAATCATTGATTTTGATGAAGTCTTAAGGGAAATATGCCGTTCCGACACAAAAACACCTTTGAGAAATAATATATAAGGATGGTACTTACTTGCGAGGAGAAACGTTGATTTAAGTGAACGTAACCTTCAAAATGACGTCTCAATCATGTGGTGCACCGACAAAAAAAAAAAAAAAAAAAAAACCTTTGAGAAATAATAAGCAACTCCAAAAGCTGTCACCCATTTGTTAAACATAGTGTCCTTCTACAACTAAAGGTTTTTAAAATAACATTTTTAACGAAAACATTAATTTTAAACAATTTGTTTAATTTTCGTCATTAGCGGTTGGACATAATCTTCAAAATTATATGTCAATCATTGATTTGATGAAGTATTAAGGGAAATAAAAAAAAAAAAAAATAACACCTTTGATAAACAATATATGAGAACTTGACAAATTTTTAGGTTTCTTATTGTAATAATTCCTTTAATTTTATTAAAATATAAATCTTTGTTTGTTTTTTTATCTGAAATATCATTTTAAAGAGCATTTTTATTTTAGAAAAGAATATATTTGAAGGTTAAGACGCTAAAGTAATATTTAAAATGTTGTTTCGTTTTCGAAAAGAAGTCGCTTCTGTTAAAGCAAGTCTACATTTTTATAAAAAGTTTTTTAAAATAAAGTTTTTTTAAATAAACGTTAATTTTAAACAATTTGTTTATTTTTCGTCATTAGCGGGGAACATAATCTTCAAAATGATGTCTCAGTCATTGAATTTGATGAAGAATTAACGGAAATAAGGCGTTTCCACAGAAAAACAGCTTTGAGAAATAATATATAAGGATTATGGTTCATATAAGCAGGTTGTCTGGTTATAATCTGCTGAGTTATATTCTTAATCTATTGTTTAAGAATGACTTGAAAGTGATAATATTATAACATCTCACATACATAAGTAGATGATGCTGGCAGAAGTTGATGAAATCAACAGAATCAAATTTACTTATTTAATCAAATTCAATTTTTTTCCTCCTTCATAAATATTCTCATCCACTTATCAGTGAAAAAGAAAAAAAAAAAAGCAATTCTTCTAATCATTGTCATCTCAACCAGCTACACATTTCATTCTGACCAGTTATAAGTTGGATAATTGCTTAGAACAAATTATGTAGTTGGTTGAGATGACAATGATCAGAATCATCTCTTTCCGTATATGGTCAAATTATTGTGTTTGGGTTTACCCCCATTAAAATATACATATATATTATTTATTTGAAATGTGAGTGTTAAATTAGAAGTTTGTTAACCCTGTGTTAGTATGGCACTGTTTCACGTACTGTCACACATAATTCTTTTAATTATATCTTTAATAGATGACAGGAGCTGTTCTTTACATTAGCCTCCTGAAATACTTTCAATTATTTGCCAGTAGGTGATTAAGTTTCATAGCATCCATTGTTTAGGAAACAAGCAACAATTTGGTCTCTGTTGACTGACCACACTAATCTGATTGTGCACTGTTTGTATTCATTCTGCTAAATTTTGTTCATTAATTTCAATGTTTACTTAATATTCTGTACTGATTTGCATTGACATAAATTACTTGTACTCATTACTAATTTATTAAAATATTTATTGTAATTTTTAAAAAAGAAAATGATCTTTATTTTTATGTGAAATCCTATTAACAAATTACAGGTATCACAAAATATTTGTTTTAAAGGTAAAAATAGATAGTTTTTAAATGTAATTAACAATATTTGAAGTCTATCTAAACATAAAGTACTTTAGTCTGAGAGACCACACTAACTATTTTCTAAAATCTTACCACACTTCCCCAGGGTTAAACCACTTTGATAATCACTTTCTGAAATGTTAATTCTAAATTATGAAGACTTCTTGATTACAGTTGCTCATTGAAGTAATATTGTTTAAAGGGACATAGGGCTGTGTGCACCGAGCTTTTGTTAACATTGAGGGTTGTCAAATCTCCCCTCAACCAACATTTTCTGTCCACAAACATTCATTAGGGGTTTAACGATCGTCAAAGTTTAGCGGCTTAATTTTGAAATATAAAATCATTTGGCAATTCCCATTAGCCCCTGTGCCATTCACCTTTTCTAAAGATGTCTAACATTGGC
>JAFIDM010009631.1:265083020-265094094 GCA_023159025.1 Thereuonema tuberculata | reverse complement strand
GCCACCACACATGACACCAACTCATGGCAGTGCCCATTGCCTGCTTCTCCCTAGGTTCCGGGCACGAGATTATAAATAAGAAAAATTGACCACGCGTCACAAAGTCACCCCACTAGTCACAAAGTCACCCCGGTTTACGGTAATGGTTTCTCAATTAGTAGACAATTATTTGCGCTATTTTTCAAGGGAGAATGGTTATGCAATAGAAATCGGAAAGGGATTTTAATTATAACAAAAGGAATTTTATATAAATAGATGTACATAGCACCATTTTTGTAAATAGTTAATAAGTTATTTCGTAGTATTTTCTTTCACTACATGTACATAAGTTGGATTGCATAGGGTCAAATATCCTGCCTCAACAATGTTTGTATCTAATAATAGCGGACAGTTGAACTGACCAAATAAACATTGTGGAAAGACTTTAATTGTTTCTGTATTGCAGTTTTCTTCTTTTAATTTGTAACCCTTTTCCATAATTTATATAATGAAAACAGTACAGGGCATTGTGATATTAAATGACTACTTGTGTTTGATCTAACAAAAGATGCTACAGATTTCCTAAATTTAAAATCATTCCATGTCTTCAAAACTCAAGCAATCCAAAAGTAGAATTGTAAGCAAGACTTCTGTCTTCAAGTGACAGTAAGTTAATGAGTCTAACCAGATATGAAAATGGTGATATACAAAATACTGATCCATGATTAAAAGAAGAGCAAAATTAAACATGATAGCTTCTTCTAGCTATTTTTCTGAAATTCTAGTTGAATAGCTGGCTAGAAATAACTATATTCTGATTATAAAGTACCATGACACCTTTCCATGCTGTCAATTTTTTTTTTAATTGGATTTCTGGTTCATTTTGGTACATCTCGGCATCTTGATGGTGAAATTTGGAGTTTGCGATTGCTGCTGGATTGCTTTATTTTTGAATAATGATTGCAGTAATCATTAAACCAAAATCTTAAATTAATTTCAAATATATTGAGCAAATGTTACAGGTTGTAGTTACTTGGAAATGCATTTGGATGTCAAATTTGTCTACAAAGTAGTAGTAGTTCATGTTATATAATGTGAACTCTTTAATTTCATCAGTTTTTATTCTTCTAAAAACTGCATTTCAATAATTTTTTTAGAAAAAAAAAGAAAATATAAATTTACTTTAAATGTAATATTAATCTGCTATATTTATCTATCTCTGTAGAACTAAGAAAGTCTTTTATTGCCTCAGCAACACCCACATTATTTGTAATGTTTCGCTATGAAAGAACTTTTGTAGAGATTGGAACATGTGGTCATCAGACAGTATTATGTTCAGGAAATAAGTTTGATGATTAAGGACATCTCAGCCCAATTTATTTTTGCTGCATTGCTTTAATGCAGGAGGATGATTTCTTTTTTTTTTTTTTTTTAATTTTTCCTGTTCAGTTCATTTAGTTGTTAACAGATCATAATGAATAGGTTTATTAAAGGTGATTTAAAGTATATTAATGGGGGTAGAAAATTCAGCTTGTTAACATTCTAATGTTGTTATACAGCATCCATTTTTCGTCTCCAGTCACTACTTGATCCAAAAAAGATTCATATTGGTAATGTACCAGAAGCAAGGAGCGTATACTCAAATGATCTATCAATTTATTTATTTGTTTTTCCAAAAGGGGATGTTGCGTCCGGCAAGAAAACTTGTAACACTAATCCTCGACAATGACTATAGTCTGAAATTGTCTGCTGTGCAACACCTATCTCGTTGTTGACTAGCGAAGGCTATCCAGAACTAGGTTTATCTTGATACTGAAATCTAGATTTTTTGGAATCATCTTTGTCATGTACAATCCATTAAAGTTCCAGTCCAAAGCATGACATAAAATATCATACACAACTACCATGATGAGAATAACAAGTACAGTAAAACCAGGGTTATGCGAAAATCCAAGCAATAATACTGTATTGCACGGAAATAATTCGAGCACTAGAGGTAAGCCTAAAATTAAGAATTTCTTATACTATACCCAGTAGGTTTTTGAAAGATAACACAGAAATACAGTACATGTGTTGTTATTTTAAGTTGCCCTTAGATTTGTTGATCAATGCAGTGAGTCAACGCCGGCCGACGTCCTTCTAATGAAAAGATGGTGGGACATGTCTGCTCGAAAACGTTGGGAGAGACGCAAGAAACAAACAAAAATTACTGAGTTTTTTAAATGAGTAATTCATATGCTACAAACTATTAAGTACAGAATAGAGTGATGTAGCCTACTGTAATCCTAAAAATGTAATTTTAACTTTAATAAAAGACATAAGTGTAGCATATAAAGAGATTTTTGAATTCGTTTGACCTTCAAAACCTTTCAAAAATACCTACTGTAATTACAATACAAAATACTGTAGCTGTATTAGATGGCTTATCCAAAACAGCCTCCCCCCTTCCCTTTAGTTTGGTTAACCGGGGTTTTACTGTATGTAGTATTGTGAGGTGAACCTTTTTCAAATAATAAAGAATTGAAGCCTGAAATAGCTGGTAGTTACAGTGTATTGCAGTTAGTTGCCAAAAGGTGTTTTTTTTTTTTTTTTATCTGTCAGCCCTTAATTTTTAATCGTGGGATTTTCCAGGAAGAACTTTCCCACCATTACATTGGAATTAATGGGGGAAAAGACAAAAAGTTGAAAAATTACAATTCTCGAGTTTTACTACTACTAAATGTATTATAATGAGTGATGATGAAATGATTCTCCAGCTCCATCGTTTCTTTGGCTGCTGATCATCAACCACCAGTGCTCTCACCTTCTTTCAATTTGGAAGTTTTATAATGGAAAAAAATATTAAAATTTAATTTTATATACAGTCATATGTGATTGCATGGAATTGTACAACATGCCAATTAAGTAAAGAGCAGGCCTGGAATACAGATTCAGAAAGATATTATATTTGTAATAAAGATGTCTGTTGAATTTCCATGCAGGGAGATTATTGATGGTGGTAGATGTTGCTTGGCAGATCCTGGAAAAATCACATGCCACCAAGACAATTGTGGAACAGCTAGGATGGGTGTGATTGACGATCCTTTGGTTTTAGAATTTTAAACAAACAAACAACAACAAAAAATGAGAGAGACCACATTTTGCCCCCTGACAGTGCAGCCTGGGGGTTATTTCACCATTACCCTTCAATTGTTAGTCCCCTCCAGTGAAGGGTTAAAAAATAATTCTTAAACTTCTTTTCATTAAAATGTATTCTAATAACCCCAAAACATAAGCCTGAAGTTATTATTTTTCCCCCATTTTAAAATCACTGCAGGTTTTTCTGTAACAGTTAAATCTAATTGTAGATTCAAACTTGTTTAATTAGATTTTTGGTAACTTTATTGTTTTAACATGAAATACTAGTGGGTCCTGAATGACTACAAGCCATCATAAAGGTATGCAAGAAGGGAATCTCTTGTGTGGTAAAACAAAGGACATGATTAGGAAAGTGAAGTCCCTCGTAGCGGCAATGAAGACAAACAACTGAGCACTCTAATCAACCAGAATTTGAATTTAAAAAACGTCATTAGAACCAAGTTCTTAAGCTGCTGCTGTGTCACATTTCAGAACAAACAGTAGAAAAACAGAAATTTATAGTTCCATATGAGAAGGAGTGGACAAAAACGGACATGTTGGTATTCTGTTAACAGCCTGTCATTGGAAATTACAATAGCAGCTCTAAAGGGTTATCAAATTGATCATCATCGGTGGTGGAGACATGGATTTTCTGCAACAGTGCTTCACTGAAATTCGATTTCCAGAGATCCGTATATTATACTAAGCTAAGATTAAACCCTGGGATGTAGATTGCCTTTATCAGCATATTAGTTTACCCAATCCCATTCCAATGAAGCACTTGGATCTGAACAACCATGATCATTTTTTTTTTTTAGTTTAAAAAACTAAATTTATTTAAAAAAAATCCTTACTACATGTAATTACAAAAAGAAAATCTTGACTGTTTTTTTTTCTTTAACAGATCAGAGGGAAAATAATCATTTAAGAATTAAACTGACTCCACATTCTGAATCAGAAATAATCCAAGTTATTTATTACAAAAGTTCTTACAATAACCACAATTAAGGCAAAGGTTTTGACATCCTTACAGTTAGATTACACTGCTTTCTTTGCATTCCAAAGTTAGAGAAGAACTACATTCAATTATTTTCTGTTGTCTTTAGAAATATACAATTAATATGTTAAGTGTATACCAAAAATAAATCTCTTTTGGTAAGAGTTAAATCTCTCTACAGCTCTTCTGTAAAAGTTGCTGAATATTTAAAAAAAAAAAAAAAAAATCTGTTTTACAACTTAAAAGGGTTATCAGAATCCTCCTCCTGAGATTCAGAACCTGAATTAGAAGATGAATTCCCTTCACCCAATGATGAATAATGTTTCACAGCACAAGGTGGCTTTCCTCCTTCTGCTTTCTTATTTTTCTTTGTTGCTTTCCTCTGATATATCTTGAAATCAACCACTGAAATTGAAAGAAAAGAAAAAAAATAAGTAATTATGACATTTGATGTGGAAGAAGAGTTTAAATTATATATATCATGTGTTGATCATCATATGCTCATAAAAATAAAAACTCTTAGTAGGCACTGATTATAGTTATTTTGAATTAACTGACTTTTAACTGATGTAAATGGCACTTCCCTTTCAATCAATTTCTATTCTTGGGTAAAATTTCAAAATTAGCAGCAAAAAACATAAAACCTCCAGCACAAATGGCTGAGCTCTGAGGCCGATTTTTTTTTTTGTTTTGTTTTTGTAGAGATTTTAAAAACAGAATGGAATGAACTTATACTTAACATTTCACTTTTACATACAATTAGAAATTCAAAACTATCAATCTGACTGCAACAGCAGAATGCTGTGACAAATGTACATTCAAATTTTTTATAGATGAAGACTATATATAATGTTGTCTTTATATAAATGATATAGGTACACAATAATAGAAATTGGGCATGATTAACAGCATTGTTTTGATTCCAATATTTATACATTAATATCTGTGACAATTGAGGAAAAGCTGGGCTGATAACATAACTACTCACGCGTTAGAAATGGTCTTTTGTTTAGAAGTCCCATAAATAAAACAAAATGGAGGAAACAATGTCCATTCAGGTCCTTTGAAAAGAAATATTAAATGACTGCCCCTTCACAGGAAGAGGAGGAATAAGCACCAGGAAGTAAGGGGCAGTCATTTAATCATTGGTTTTTTCAACATCAAATATAAAAATAACTGAGTAGTAAGAAGGACCCTCTGACAATAGCAAGATTTAATACTATTTTATCATATAATGAATCTCAGAAAGCAAAGTTGTATACTAGTATAGACACAAATAAAGTGAAAGCCTATATAAATAATAATAAAATATCAGTAACATACCTTCCTCTTCTGTTTCAGTCACATCAATGTGATCACAACTGTAGTGCAGCCAGGATTTCTGAAAATGGAGGGAAAAAAACTTATTAAAATAGGAAAATAACAGCATAGTTAATCAAGCTCTTATTAGCTAATGCTTGATTAATAAATTATAACGTACATCATCATACTTTCAGATACTAAAGGAAATTTCTTTTATGCAGAATGATTTATACAGTTGATGTAACAGTATTCTTTTACCTGCAAGCTTTTTCATAGTCATCCTTTAGATAAGATCAAGCCTTGCACCACCATCTGGTGGCAGTTCCATTCAACGTCAGCAAATGAAGCCTTTTTTTGTTTTGTTTTACATAATGGACGGTAGGTAATTATAAAATTCTTCATAGAAGAAATTTATTTTTTCCAAATTAAAATTAAATTACAGTATAATAATTCAAATCTTACAGTAGTCCAAAATTTCATGCAATCTGAACCTCCACCAGTCCATTTAATCCATATAAATCTTACTTGTTAGTCCCAATGTATTAACAGGATTCTACTGTATTTCAAATCTTACACCATAAAAGCTTGAAACCAACCACAGTGTTAAAATATAAATCAACCATTTACAAGCATCAAGCTGAAAACATACACACACTTTAGTTAGGTCTTCTGATAATGTCTGATGAACAGTAAACAAACATAAAAATAAGAATTATGATACAAATAAAGTTGATACGAGATATGGTAACCCTTGGGAAATGAAAAAAAAATAGACCAACCCAGATTAGAATATTGTTACTAACCAAAAGTGAAACAGTTGTTAACTGCCATGCTGACAAAACTAATGAAAAAAACAATCCACATGTAAACAAAATATAGAGACTTGGCTGATGCTCACTTTTCCTGTGGAAATGAAGTAAAGCAAAGCAGTACCAAACAATCAAGGGAAGGTTCTTCATATATTGTAGCAACATTAAACTATAATAAATCCTGTCTGGCAGATGCATGTGGAGAAATGGATCATTATAGGACTAAAAGTCATACAAATCACTGGAGAACAACAGCTGACAGTGGTTTCAAAAAATAAAGCTAAAGTAACTGCAAATGGGAGCTGCCAAACATTGCTACAAAATGTCTCTCTGGCAAATACAACTGATACTTACTTTCAGCAAAGTCAAATATCAGAATCCTTTGGTGTCTGACTCCAAGAACTATGTGCTACATTACTATCAACACGCCGAAAGATGAACCTCCCAGAATGCAAAGTAGATTATAGATTGTCCTTTCTTGGCCGACCAATAACACTGAAAGAGAAGAGGTCGCTTCTCTTCTGTTTCAATGTTAGCGGTCGGTCAGGAAAGGACAATCTATAATCTGCTTGCATTCTGGCAGGTTCATCTTTCAGCGTGTTGATAATAAGGCAAGACCTTTGGGCATCTATATGGACAAAAAGATTTGCCTCTTGCACAATTGAAAATATCATAGCTGTGAAAGTAGTTTTTGAATCATGGTAGGAACTGATAAGAACTTGCAATGTACATTCATCTTGCTGCTCACAGCATTTATTAGCTGTATTGTTATGGATTTATTAATGAAAAATGGTTCGTGTGCTATTGTAATTCCCGAGAAATAGAAGAAACTAGAAAA
Organism: Thereuonema tuberculata; assembly: GCA_023159025.1. Lineage (NCBI taxonomy): Eukaryota > Metazoa > Arthropoda > Chilopoda > Scutigeromorpha > Scutigeridae > Thereuonema > Thereuonema tuberculata. Next base: position 265,087,052 of record JAFIDM010009631.1, on the reverse strand, counting down.
CACTCACTAGATGGAGTTAAGCTCTACACAGTTCTAGTTATTAGCTGTGTAAGTTTATGGCCCTTAAACCACAAATTTTTATCAAGATTGAATGGAAATTGTCATTAATTTGAGCTCTATTTAGAGTTTTTATGTATAACAGTCCACAAAAGGTTATTGAGTCATTTGATGTGCATGAATGGACAGCCTGACAAAAATTGACGCCAGATGATCTTTGCATTCATAAAAGTTTTAATATGTGATGCAAATAACAAAGAATATATATGTAATGTTAAACAGGGCAATGCATTATCTGTCAATTTCTAACACATGTATAAAGAAATCATCATGGCTTCTTCCAATTCAAAAAGAAATATGACATCAAACCAAATAAAGTTGAGAGAAAACATTAGCTAAATAGAATATTTGACTAAAGAGGAATTTCAATCAACAATCAAATATAAATGGAAACAAAGCCAACAAAAATGCTGTTAATAACTGAACAGATCAAATAAAATAATTCCATTGCTGAATAAATAAATTTCACAAAAAGAGTACACTTTAAGGTGTCACTAAAATAATGCTAAATGAATTAATACAATTCCTTTTGCACTGTAAATTGTTATTGATAGACATAAAAGCTACACAAGTTTTATAAAATAACAGTAATTATTGATTAATTTGGGAGGGGGGAGGGGACTTAAAATCTACACTTAATCCTTTTAACTAAGGTTTCTGTTTTAACTGAAAGGAATATTAGTAAATACTAATGGTACAGCATAAAGAAACATGGTTTGTAGAACACAGCACTAATAATATCGTACCTTATTCTTTGTCTTCAAGAGTCTTCTCCAAAGACTTTTTACAGTTTTCTGAAGACGAATTACAATGTTCTGATCATTGTTTGTGATGGAACTACTTTTACATTCAATCGTTCTATACAAATCAAGATCATTGCTGTAATACTTCATACCTTGCAGAGTGCTATTTATGAGAAAAAGGAAAAGGATGTATTAGTTCAACCATTTTTTTTAAGTACAATAAAATACAATCTTGTTAAATTATTACTACTTTATTTACAGGAACAATTTTAAATTTTTAGGCAACTTGAGAACTTTTATCTCTTTGACAAATATCGTTTAATGATTTTATACAAACAATTTGCAGTCAATTTAATCATTCAATCAAGCTCTAATCAATCAATCAATACTCTTACAGGATATTCTTGTTCCTCCATTTCCACGACCTACACAGTAGACTCCTACAAAGTTGCATTCAATTTTTTAAAGATAAGCTATTTTACCACCAGTCTTCCTAAAGCAGAAACATTATCTCCACAGAGATAAGATCTTCTATTATCAAAAATTTAAAAACTCCATTCTTTCTTTAATCACTTGCAATGTTAAAAATATATAAAATTCAAATAAATGATAGAATTAAAAGTTGCTCCAGAAAATAAAAATTTCAACAATTGTTTCTTTTGAGGCCTTCCTCAAGGTTTTGAAGATCCCTTATGCCAAAATTAAAAAAAAAAATCTCTTCATACTCGTGATGTATTTTGAAGACATGATAGCTACAGAAACATTCAATTAAGCTCAGGATTTTCACTAATCTCTGCGATCCAACAATGGGGATACTATCAAGGATAGACTGGTCATTGATCTGAAACAATACTTAAATTAAGAATATAAAATCATCATGAAAATGGAGGCGGGGGGGGGGGGGGATCGTGTTAGAGTGTTGAAAGTTGCCTAGTGCGTCCTGCACTATCTCAGCTTGGTTTTTTTTTTTTTCTTTTAGTCTAGAAAATAAAAACTTAATCTCAAAGAGAGAGAGTAAACTTACCTAAAATGTAAGTGGTCAGGTTTCAAGTCATAATTATATTCTTTTACATCAGCAAGAAGAATTTTCAAAACCACTTCAGCCTCAGTCTGATGCCAATAAACCTCTGCAGCAACACTGAAAATCAATAGCAGACCAACTTTTAATTTAGAACAGACACAAGATAAAAAACAACAACCTAGTATAATTTTTAAAAATAATTTGCAAATTTATAAAAAGTCTCACAAAATGAATTGCCATAATGAAACTTAGAAAAGGAATTAGGGAGAGAAATTGGCTGATAACCAATAAGAGAAAGACAACAAAGTTTAAGATCAACTGAGTTATTTACTACAATTATTTTAATTGATGTGAGTAAATATTGTTTTTCTTTTGAGAATTAAATAAACAGAACAGAAAGTTCTTGTGAAAATAAATAAATTATAAACCCGCTTATCCAAATATGTGATAACACTGGTCATAAAAGAACAAGAAATATATGAATATGACACAGTGGAAATGTTACCAAAAATACAGCACCTTTTTCATTATCAAAACATTAATGATAGTTTTTTTGTATATATATATATATAAATATAAACACACACACACATACATATTTATATCCATTTATTAACAACTGCTTATTCTACTCAATTTGAAAAGAAAATGCACATACCTATCACTCTTACAAGGTTTCTTGAAATAATCCTCATGAGTTGAGCAGGAGGAAGTTACTTCATAAGGCAGATTTGCAGTAGCTTTAGTAGTGATTAGTTCTTGCAAAACATCAGTCCCATCTGACTGGCCACTGTTTCTCTCATCTGAACGAACCTCATCAGGCACATTTACAGGAACAAGTTTGTCTATATTGTTGCTATCATTTTCATATGCTCCATTTGGTAGAGTACTACTACAATCATCTAGGCAGTCATAAGCTATTTGTGCTACTTCATTTCGACGCAATACATCTGCCTGGCAACTATTGTCTGCACAATCTCGACCAGATGTGGTATTAGCAGCTGAAATTGGTCGAGCTATTGCACTCACTTCATCGTCAGAGATGTCTTCAAAATCCTACAAATAACAAATAGATGAGGGAATTGATTGTTAATTATCAATATTTTTTTCTAATGAGACTTTAAATTGCTTGTATCTATCAATATTTATCATGTAAAAAACACATGATTTTATCTCAAAATCAGGGTGTCTACAAAATCTGAATAAAAAAATTCCCTGATTTTTCCCTGATTTCATGAACAATTTCTTTTAAAATTCCCTGATAATTCCCTGATTTGTTCAGCCAAAAAAAAAAAAAAACAATCTGTTCAACCAAAAAAAAAAAAAAAAACGATCTGTTCAACCAAAAAATTCCCTGATTTTAAGTAATAATTGCAAAATTCCCTGATAATTCCCTGATTTTTTCCAGAATAACAAAATTCCCTGATTTCCCTGATTCTGTAGACACCCTGAAAATGGATGAATGTCTAAGGACAATTTTTTAAAAATAATTTTTCAGAAATATATTAAACTGAGGTCAAATTCAAAGTCTTTAATGACAATTAATTCGGGCTGACTTTGTAGATGATAGATCAAATTGAGCTGTGCACAATACAAAATACAGTGTTACCTCCTTTAACGGACACCCTGAATAGCGTACACCTCTAATTAGCGGACATTATTGTGGGTCCCAGTCCCTTACAATAGGACATTCCATGTTATCCACTCCGAATAGCGGATACTCTGAATAGCGGACAATTATTTTAACTGAAAAAAAAGGTTTATTTTTTTTTCGATAAACATTTCGACAAACACGTCATGGTTGTATTTACATCGGTGCCCCCCCCCCCCAGGCAAAAAAAACTGAAACAGGCAAAATCGACGAAGTGGTCATAAAATGGTTCCGCTCTGCTCATGCAAAGAACATTTCTATAAGCGGTGTTTTGCTTTAAGAAAAAGCCAGAGAATTTGGTCAAACTTTAGGATTGGACACATTGAAAGCATCAAATGGATGGCTAGAATTTAATTTTCTATATACTGTAATTAATTTTGTCATTATTTTAAGTAAGACAAACGGATTAGCACTCATTTAAAAATATAGTAAATAATTTGCAATTGTTCATATTCTCTCATAATGCAATGGTAATTGTAGAAATTTAATTAAGATTGTACGTAATTTTTCATTAAATGAAAAAAAGATAGTCCTCCCAATAGCGGACACCTCCCAATAAT
>JAFIDM010009631.1:265051352-265066374 GCA_023159025.1 Thereuonema tuberculata | reverse complement strand
GGACTTGGGAATGGACAAATTTGGAGCTTTTGAGATTGAATCATTGCAAAGTTATCAATTACCATTTCTATATTTTTATGACTTTTCATCTTTTTTCTCTATTTCTTTTGCACTTTTATAATTAATTTTCTACAACTCATTTTTCAGGCTCTGGGGGGGGGGGGTAATCCCCAAAACCCTGCTCTTTGTGAGTCTATGGCAAATTATGGAGAGAGTGTCATTTCATCAAAAAACAACAACAATTAATTTAATATAAATAATGAGGATTTGATAAGGTTAGTACTTATAAAATTTTTAAGCAAGTAAAAGGTTTTAGGATGTGTTCGCCACTGTCAGACCAGTTATGCAATATTTACATGAATTATTTTGAAAATGATTTAATAAAGAATAATAAATATAAGTATAAATACTTCAGATATGCCAATGCCATTTTAATGATTTGGTATGGAACTGTAAGGCAATTTGATAAGTTTTTTGAAGAAATTAATAAAAGGAATAATTACTTAAAATTTAAAATGGAAAAAGAGAAAAATAATAAATTAGCTTTGCTGGATATAGGTTTGATGAAAAGAGAAATTACTTAAGAACTAGATGGGTACCGTCGCTTCGCTCCGGAACCCTTGTCTGTATAGCATTAAAAAAAAAAAAACATTTATTTATTTAGCAAATTACTATGGAGATCGGAGAATACACGACTTCCCAGCTCGTTGTGGGCTTCTCCGCTTAACTCAGTTGTATTGCACGTTGGCACTCACACGGGGGATTGCTGCAAAAAACCTTCATTTTTGCATGTAGCTTCCAAACCCAGAAACTTTTATTAATGACTGATATACCGTTCGATAGAACTTTAAAATACCAACATTTTCTCAATGTTCTCTTCCAACTTTTATACTTATCGTTTAAATTGAGAAAAAGTCAAAATTTGACCCTTTAAAAGGCGCCATCTTGGAAACCAAAAACTTTTTTCGAAAGATTTTTGTAGCATTTTGTTTGTCTTAAAAAGCTCTATATTTTATCCATTGACATGACCAATCTATCTCTTATAGTTTTGTCACAAAATTGGAAAAACGTAAAGTTTTATGACAATGACAGACAAAATAATGCTGTTATATAATAGAATAAAAAGAATAATTTAGTGTTATATCATGACTCGATGAAAACCCCAAACAACTTTAATACTCTAATTAAATAACAACGATGTATAGAACAAGTTAAATTAATTAAAAAAATCAAAATCTTTAGAATTAATGAAATAAATGTAAATAATAATAAAATAAATTTTCAAACTAAACAGCTGAAGGTAAATACAAAAATAAAATAAAATAAAATAAAACTGATTTAGACTAGATTAAATTTTATTACTCGCGAAAAGCCATATTATCTAAGCTAAATTTACATAAAACTCAATAAATTAAAATAAATCTTTACAGATTAACTTCTGTAAAATAAACAGGGAAAAACAGCTGAAATGACGATCAAACATCTGACTGCATTTTTGAGTTCGAAATTGAGGATTAAGTCAAAACAAGGTCAATCTGGAGGATTTCAAATCGTTCTATAAATGATACAAATGAAATATAAAATCTAGAAATTTAAAATATGATAGTTTAAATATGAATGATTCATATCCCTTATTTTTTTTTATACACATGATAACTGTATTAATTATATTTAATCTCAAAAGCAACTAATTTTTTTGAAACAATTCTTCGTTTTTACTATTTTATTTTAGCGAAAAACATTCCCATTTCGGTTCATCTGAAGAAATACAGTAAATACAGTTGCTTCTTTTAGTTACCGGTACATAAAAGATTTTACGAAAAAAATAAGTTATTGAAATACCGTATAATGAGAGAATGTTAGTAATGTTATTGTTGTTTTCGAAGCATCGTTATTGTTAATGTTTAATTATTATCATTATTTATGTGTTTTCTATTATCATTATTAATAACTATGCTACTGAATGATACACTTTTCAATTGTTATCATATATACAGAAATGTTTTCAGTTCTTTTGTAACCCTTATATTATGTAGAGGCAAAAAGAATAGTTTTGTCCTCTTAGACACCTGAAGAAGTTTTTCGAAAAGAAAAACGAAATATTGTGGACATTAAAGAATGTTGTTTTATAGGATTTCTGGAGCAAATTACTTACAAATTTATGAAAGATGACTTTACATAATGACAATGATGGTTGTCATCTATAAATTAAAATGTCGTACATGTGAAGGAATATATTTTGGTAAAACTGGACGTACATTAGATGAACGAACATATTAGCGCATTTAAAAATAAACACCTTGAAATATCTGATTGGGCGAACACTTGACATAGCCCAGACCAATTAGTAACAGTCGTATATAATATATTTAACACAACAACAAGATTTATGATTGAAGCTTGTATTATCAATAGTTTTGATTGTTTTCAACAAAAAGGGGTGTAGAAGTAAGTCAATTTTTGTTAGTTGTTGAAGAAGCATTGTAAAAATAATGAAGCATTTCAATGATTGTAACTTTTGTCTGCATTTGTTTGTTCCCTATGTTTGTTTAAATCGCTTTGTAGGAAATTAAAAGATGTCCGAAGAAGCAGAATAAATTACTTTCTGCGAAATATAGTAATGTTTGGAGAAGAATTTGTGTTTCCTATATCATAATTATGTGAATTATATATTTATGTATTATTAAAGACTTTTATTTCATTAGATTCTAGGTAAATATAACAATTAGAAATTTATGTGAAATAATAGATTCCTTTATTTATTAATTTTATTTTAAACAGAATACAACAACTTATTTTAGTCTCGTCAATCTTTTTTTTTTTTTAATGGATGAAAACTGACTTAATTCCAATATAAATAAATTGTACTTCTATTAAGACTAATAGAAATAAGTAAATTACTGTAATTAAGTAAATTACTCTATATGATTGACTTAGGACAATATTTCATTGTTCAATTGTAATGAGAATTTTGAAACGAATAATTTGTTTACGTAATTAAGTAAATTAAATACTGATTTATTTATTATTTTTACTGCTTTAATTTGAATCAACAGTATTAGATTAACCAAGTTTTCTTCTGTTGGGGGGGGGGGGGGGGCGAATACAAAATGAAATAATTGAGCTCTTACACCAAATTCAGGAAAACATTGTTTTTATGACATACTGATCATAAAAAGTGTTACGTTTAAAATTTTGAATCTCGAATTTAATCATTCTAATGAAAAAACTTAAAAACATGAAATGCACAAATTTTATGCAAGACAAAAAATTCGTTAATGTATAAAATCCGGAATCAGTTGATGAGAGTGATATTACAAAATTTTAATTTCCAAAACTGTGCACAAAGAACACTGAAATTATTTTTACATGTTCCAATAACTTGGAAACAATATTTTTTTTTTTTTCAAATTTTATCTGCTAAATAATTAATTACAGGAAAGGTTATATATATGTCAAATAAAATTACAATGATATTTATTTAAAAAATAAAATAATTTTAATTAATTAAAAAAGTATATTAAAATGAATAAATTCGAAAGAAAAAAAATTACTTTTTTTCCCTATCGAAAGTTAATTTTTCTTACTATCAATAATATTATGTTTTAAAAATTATTATTGTTAACCTATAATTCAGAGTACACAATCAGATTATCGTGATCTATCTTTTCCCTTCGGGGAATCAACACATTTTCAGGGCATCTCAACCATTTTTGCTTCACGCCGCACGTATGATAAAATTCCACGGCACAACAACATTGTTGGATTACTGCATAGACTCCTTCGAAAAGAAAAATTAACATGATTTCTACAGTGTAAAGCCTGTATTAAACATTTAAAAATACTATGAAGGATAGGCGGAATCGATTTATTTTTAAATCGATTTGAATGTGCATTATTAACTTTTTTTCAAAACTCCCTGAATTGTATACAAGTTTAATAGAATTCGTAACATGCACAACAATATGACAACATCAGTACTAAATAAGTTCCCCTGTTTGCTGTTCAGATAGAATGAAGGATAAATAGGAAGTTTTAGCTGAACTTCCGGTTTCAATACGCCCTCTGTTGGGTCATGTGTTAAAAAACCACATAATTTTTGGGTCGTCGTTCGTGAGCGTGAAGAAATTTAACAATGATCCTTATAATGGGTGAAGTGGGATAAAAGAATTAACGGCATATTAATAATATTTTTGTTTCAAACATCTATTCAGGTAGTTATAAAAAATTAGCAGTTTACCATTGCAGTACCAATAATAATTATCGATCTCGGTATTTTGTGAAGGAATATAGGGAGATGACTTTTCTACCCTGGTACTTACTGTTCAGGTTTTTTTAATACTTAAAAAATCTTTAATTTATTTCTTCTTTTATTTTATTTAAATTTATTTAATTTTTTTTTTAATTTATCTTGTGGTTTATTTTATGTTTTATAGAAATATGGCAGATTTTATTAAGGAAGACCAGAGTAACAAACACTTCGAAGTCACAGTTTTGGAGGTACTTTGTTTGTAAAACCTTGAAAAGTTGTTTTAGAGTTTATTTGTAATCCTCAGTTTATGCAATTTTATTTTTAGGAAATAAGATCAAAAGTTATAAAAATATGGGTTAAACCGGAGATGAGGGTACAAGCCTTTGACGAATTTTTTTTCATGGCCGTTTCCGCTTTTTGCTAAAAGGGGCAACCATGGTGAATTTGGCGTATACAAACCATTAAACCGGAAAAATAAACAATGAACAAACCTTTTTACAATAATTGCAAGCATTAACACAACTCGGGAATCCACTTGGGCCACTGCAACTAGCGGTCACCGAAGCGGTAAACCACCTGTCATCGATGTATCCTTCCGAACACTGCGATTGGCTTGTACCCTATTCTCCGGTTTAACCCCAATGATGGCTTCTCTTTCTGATTGCTCGCACAAGAAAAATATTGCCACCTCTGAGAAAGAATCCATTGCAACTGAAACACCCGGGAAAAGCATGTCACAATCTTTTCCTTGGGCTGAAGTGCTGCTGTTGAAGTTCCTTCAAAAGCTACACCATCGAACGTGGTTGCACTCCCCTCATTTCTGTAGCCTGCAGGTAAACTGAAACTTCAACTTGCCTGACTCATGCACAGCCCCAGTAGAATCCCTCCTTTAGCCTAAATTCGTCGAGGCATGGATTCCACAAGATGCTGAAAATGTTGTTGAGGTATTGTGTACCATGTAGACATGAGTGTGTCACGCAGTTCCTGAAGATTTGATCAGCCTGTTCCAACTCTTCGCACAAATTTTCAATCGGGCTGAGATCCGGGGACTGAGATGGTCACTGTAGCAAGGAAAAGTCATCGTCATGTTCCTCAAACCATCCCGTAGTGATGCGGGCTTTGTGCACCGGTGCATTATCCTGCTGGAGGTGCATTATTCTGCATGAGGATAAACTGTTAACATGTATGGTTGCATTTGGTCAGCTATGATGTTTAGGTATGCTCTAGCATCCTGATGTGCCTCCAGAGGTATCAATGGACACAATATGTGCCAGGAAAACATCCCCGACACCATATCACTGCCCCACTGGCTTGAAGAGTTGTTGTGAGACACAATGACTCCAGACATTCATTTGCACAGCAAGGGTGTACCTAATAAAGTGGCCAGTGTATTTTAAGGAACACGTTAAATTCCAGATAATCTTTAGTAACATTCTTCCATTTATTTATTTGCATCATAGTTATTTGTTGTGCGTTTTTCTCTCTTTTCATTGCTTTGTAAAATGTTATCATGCATGTTAAATTTATTATTATGTGTTTGTCTTTCTTATAGTTTAATCCTTCATAAGCCAGCAGACGACTGGCGGGAATTAACTAATTGCCCCTTTTTTATTTTTTATTTATTTTTTGATGTTTTTTATAAGAAGGGGCCATTCCTGTGTTTACTTGTTTTGTTTATATTCCTTTGATATCACTGAGGTGCAGACACTGGGTAAATCCAGCTGAGGTGAGATAATAACCTCGAAACAGACAGTTCTGGATTCCCGGTGTCAAATATTCCAAAAATAGCTCAGTGATTTTATTTGTTGTGTGTTTTTATAACTTTTTATTGCTTTGTAAAATGTTTTCACATATGTTAAATTTATTATTTTCTTTAATATTTTGTTGTTTCTATAATCTGCAGAATCAGACTTTTATTCAGCTATTTTATCTACCTTTCTTTGTTTTAACTATACAGATAGTTATCATTGCATGTGTGAGCCAAAGGATTCTACAATTTAATGCTTCCTTTCCAAATCTTTTTAAATAATTAGTAATAGATTAAAGTCTTATCTGATCCAACGTTTTTAGATTTTTTTCTGTAATCCCATACAGTATTATTTAAAAAACATTCTGATTTTTTTTTTCTTGGTAGCATAAAAATGATTTTATCTGACAAGTAAAGGAATTAAAGTATAAAATGTCGTTCCTGAATCAAATGACTGCAAGGAATCAATTCAAAAATTGATATTTTATTATTGACATTTTAATAAAAAAGAATGATAATAGATGAAGGCAAATATGTGAAATCATTTATTGGATAATCCTTGGAAAATTAACTCCCCCCCCCCCCCACTCCAAAAATTTTATAATCTAATGTATATGAGATTGATAGATCAACAAGACAATCAGATTACATTTTTGGAGGGGGAGTGAGTTAATTTTTCAAGGATTATCCAATAAATGATTTCGCATATTTGCCTTTGTCTATTATAATTTTTTTAATCAAAAATTAATTCCATGCTGTCATTTGATTCAGGAATGACATTGTATACTTGAATTCCTTTATTTGGCAGATAAAAACATTTTTATGTATTAAGAGATTTATAGATCAACAAAACAATTGTTGAATTCTAATTTTTTGTTTGTTTTTTTAATCATTTTTAGCCTGCTTTCTTAGGAAAGTGAGGCTAATCAGAATAGGGTGAGTGTCATTCTAATAACTTTTGAAGAACTTATTAATCTTTGAAATTGCATAAAGCATGGGAAGGTGACAAAAATTTCTGGTTAAAGTTCGGAATATGGTATCTCATCATGTTGCACTATTTTTCAAACTGATGACGTCATGGTTGTGTTTAGACTATTTTCAAAATGGCACCCGAATGGCAAACAGAGGAATAAGTTTTCGAAATTTTTTCAATATAAACATCCTGCAGTGGGTGGAACCTCAATTTACCTAATCTACAGTTAATTGTCACAGACGATTCACTCTGTGCTCCTACAGCTTGAGCTCAAAGGACGTTAAATTATTTGAACATTAATGGATTTGGAGGCCATGGTTAAGGAGTCGTTAAAAAAAAAATGGTTACCTTATGTTGCTTTGTCTGTTGTTTGTGATGGATAAATGGTTATGATGGAATTGAGGAATGCTTGGAACATCTCCTTGTATCTTCCATAATACTTGCATTGCCACATGAATTCTGCCAGGTAACTATCAAACAGGTTGTCACATTTTCTCGTGCCTCATTTCCGGAACTGATGTTTGATGAGTCGCCAAGAGCCTTCAATCTTATTGATGTTTGTTCCAGTTTTCGGATCCGTAAAGTGGAGGCTGTGGTTTACAGTGAGGTGTTGATATCCTTCGTTGTTGAGCATATGTAGGATGCGCAACAATTGGATATGACAGTTTATCCTGGCAAAATAAACCTTTTGATGATATCAAGTAAGACCTCCTTGGTTCTATTTTCCACCACTACAAAAACACACCTTTCTACTGTCTGTCAACACCATCAGATACCCACATTCCTTTCACTCTTCTACCTCTACCACACTTTCTTCTTCCAAACTTTACTTTCATCAATTTTCACAGACGCCAGGACCCCCAGTGGGGGAACTTTCATTCAGCAAAATCTCGACACACATTTCCCGACAGAAACTCTTCCAATCAACCACTGTCATACTAGATACACTCATCTCATCCTTAATCCATCCATTCGTTGTGTCTTTCACCCACAAATATGTAATCATTAACACTTCGCTCATACTCAACTTATTTTCGTCAAACCACGAACCCTTTCTTACACACCTTTTGACCTAATTCCTTTTTGTAATCTCGTTAACACAACACACCCAGTTATACCCGTCGACGACATCTTTCCTTTCAACCAAAGACATGCACTCTGCACACCTGGGACTTATATACTAAATATTTACCAATTAATCCAGCATCCATACAAAAGTCAATTTCATCTTTCTTACATCCATCTCTCAGCCTGCCGAGAAAAAGAAATTCTCACAAACCTGCATGCAATCTTTCATGGCCATTCATTCCTGCATCCATTTTCATGTGGCGTTAAAAGAAAGAAATTGCAGTTATCACCTGGTGTTAAAAAAGAAAACAAAAACATGTGGAATTAATAAACAACAAATCATGTATCTTTCCATGGATTCGGAAGTGGAAAAATGTCCGCTTGCAATGTATCCTTACGAAAAGGCCTATTGGTGGTACTGTATTCTGAGCTTTAATCAAATTTACATTAGAAATATAAGAAAGAAAAGCAATAAAACTGAAACATTGGATTTCCATCAGTGTATTAATCTTAATAATCTTAATATCGAAATGAGCATTAATGAGTTAATATTAATTGGATTTAAACAATTTAAGGAAATAATGAGGATTTAATTATTTTCTTCAGAATATGGAAAAATTTTTACTGTTTGCATTCAGCATATATTATAATCTAACAAGAAGTGTGAAAGAATGTAAATCCTTTCTTCCTTAAAATGTTATTTCTTAAGATTTGTTTATTTTTATAGGTTGTGAAAACAAAAACGAAAGGCTTAAATTTATTTTCAAATGATAACATCTACTGAATACAAACAGTATACAAATTACCATTATCTTAGAGAATTAATAAAATCCACTTAAGTTGTATAAATCAGATTACTTTTCATCACATCAGACCATGTTCAAATTAATGGATTAGTTAAAAGATTAAAATTCATTATTTAAAACAGAAATACATTGTTGTTTAGATTCCAGTGATTAACTGTAGTGAATTTTTGTCTCTTCTTTTGCTAATTTCTAAACAAGGACCCATTTAGGGAAAGATTTTAAGTATAAAATTAGATTGTCTCTAGTTCTTCATAGGATGAGTCGTTATGTTTCCCATTTTTCATTACATGTACTTTAAGTTTGAAGAAGATAATCTGACATGTTCAGAAGTTATCTGATGAATTTCACTTCCTAAGAAAGAAGGCTAAAAATTAAAGGAGACTTTTTCATAAAATTTTGAAAAAAATAAAGGGGAAAAGAAAAGGAAAAATTTAAGGAATGTATATTTCAAGAAATTGAGTTGTTTCTTTTATTAAATACCAAAAAGAATTCTCAAAAATATTAAGTATTTTAACTCTGTTTAAGGCAACTTTTCCTAACTGCAATTCAAGCGTTTAAATTTATATTTGTAGTAAGAAGTTAAATGGACCGTTTAAGCGGTGTCGTCACAACCTAAGTCACAGTTCAAAGAGCCTGTTTCTAGAGTTTTAGCATTGAAATTAGTTATGACCAAGGAGGTGTTTATCTTGGTTTTTCTTTGAGAAAAGACCCAAAAAAAATAATAAAAAATTATCAGAACTCATTTTTAAGACTTCAAGAAAACCCACCTTAGGGGTTTTATCTCTTACTTTTTTGAATTTTAGGAGAAATATTAAGACAAAAAAAAAAAAAAAAAGCTGCATTTATGCATATTTTTGAGTTTTGGACATTACACCCAATGCCGAGAGCTTCTGATTGGTTAGCTCAGTGTTTCCCAACCTTTTTTGTGCTTTGCCCCACCTAGAGTATCTAAAGTATGCTATGCCCCACCACATTAGATATAATTTTCACAACCAAAAAAAAAAAAAAAAAAAATTTTCCATTTTCCAATTGCTCCCCCCTTAACAATCAAATTGCCCCCCTGTGGGGCGTGCACCCCACGTTGGGAAACAGGGGGTTAGCTCAAAATAACAAAGAACTGATCTGACATGCTGAAACTCATTTCAAAAGTAGGATTATAGAAACTAAAAAATTAGGAAACCTGTTTAATATAAGGAATTTCATATTAATTATTCCTTTTTGTGAAGATGTCAAATAATATTGAATTGAGTGAGTAACGATATTCATTTTATTTTCAGACTGAGTCTCCTGATGTATACTGGGTGGCTTTAAAACCTGATGACAATGAAGAAACAGAGAGTTTCTCAGAATTTGAAAAGGAGCTGAATAAATATATGAAGGGCCGTGAAACAGAGTACAAACCAGTGAATATTGAAGAAGTAAGTAATAATTATAAATGAAAATAGACTTTTTGTGGAGTTATTGCTTTTTTACATTGACGAGGGTGGAAACTTATTATGTTCTTGCCACTAAAAGTAGAGTGGAATTGGGTTGCTTGGACATCCCATACTGTTTTTAAAAATGATTGTTGTACTGTGTTAATATGTTGAAAATAAATCTCTCTTAAGTTTTGTAAGTTGTTTTTAGTGCATTTTTTTTTAATACAGTCAGTAAGTATTGTTTACAGTTAGATTTGATTTGCATCAAATTTAATTATATTTAAGCAAATAAACTGAAATATAAAAATAACTACAGAAATGCTTAAAATTTTCACAATTCCCATCTATTGTCTCACATATGACTGAAATCTCAATACATCTCTATCCCTTGAAGTATAATTTGTGAATCTTAAAATCATTTACTTTGAAATGAGGTATGAAATATTGCAGATATAGGGTCTAAGATGAACTGATCAAATATGTCAAAGGGTTGCTTAACTTTTTCCCTTCTAAAGAAATCTTTCGTGTTATATACAAGTTGATCTGTTTTATGAAAGTGACTGCAGGAAAAAATTAACTTTCAAAGTAAGAAGAATAAATTAGAAATGTCAATAGTAGAAAAATGTTTTGAAGAACACAATCCTCTTTTTTTTTTGTAAAACTATTCACACATTTTAAATTTAATAAAAAAAAAAAAATAAGTATTCAAATAATGCAGTATTGTAATTATAATTGTGATTTAATAATCAAAATTTAATATTTTGCTAAAAGAAAGACTATTTCTTTTATTTTGCCTTTAATGTTCATACATGTGACATCTTCACTTTAATTATTGCTTCAAAATTAAAAAAAAAAAAAATGATGAAAATTCCATATACGAGAAATTAAGTATATAAATAGGAGTCTGTAATATCCTGAAGACATTTAAAAATTACTGCCAAACTTTAGATATGGCAACACTGCCTCGAGAGGGCCTGTCTGCTTCATCTTCAATTGAAATTACAGCTCTGTAATGGGGATGTTTAACGTGACGTCGGTTAACCCTCCAATGCCTTCTAGTAGAAACTTCGTTACATCGTTCGCTGTATTTTCAAATTCCTCCAAAATAACTTTGCTTGTTTGATTAAAAATAAGATGTAATTTCATGATTTCCTAAGTAAAGATAAAAGTAACTGATTTAATGTAAAATCTGACGTCTAAAGCTAAAAGAAATGATTTGAACGCACAGTTTGCTCTAACATCAGCTGATCCCTTTCAAGCACCAATTTACTTATTCGAGTTTATAATAAAAATTTATTACTTTATGAATTCAGTTACTTATTTTTCATTTTGCTCACCCTGTATTTATGCTATTATTATTATTATTATCTATGGAATTTCTATACATTATAATTCTATAATGTGTATTCATTTATGTATTATCTTATGAATTATATATGTAAATGCCCAAATTCCTTTTTATTTTTATTATTCCTTACAAAGCAGAAAATAAATAAATCAGTTATGCGACATTATTATAAGTTTTACTAAAAGTCTCCTTCATTAAATATTTTCAGTAATATGATTAAAATAAGCTTCCCTCTTTTAATTTTTTTTTTATTTTCGATCATAGGTTTTTTTATTGTTTATTTTTATTTATTTTTTTGCAAATATAACTTGTTAATATTAATAATGATTCTTTTTTTTTTTTTCCAAAAAATTGCTAAAAATGTTCCATTTAGTAATTTGTTTTCATAAATATATATATATATATATATACAGTGGAGCACCGTTTATACGTTTTTCAAGGGACTGAGAAAAAAAAACGTATAAACGAAATTTATAAAAGTTACGAACAATTTTGTAATAACCAACAATAAAAAGTAGAGTTAAATTAAAATATTACATGAAAATGAAATATATAAGAGGTATGTAATAAAAAACCTTTTATTCCGGATTTAATATACAACTAATAGTACTATTCATATTCATTCAGCATTTACAAAATATTTTGTTATTTTAGGTTGTAGGGCTTTTTTGGAATGCACAGAAAAAAGTTCATTGTGCACAGTTAAAAGTGCCATCTTAACTTTATCATTTAAATCACTGTAATGAGGTATTTTTGCATGGTGTTAAAACCCGCCAAAGCTTATTGAAAACTTGGCAGAGGTTTTTCAGTGTAATTTTCTAAGACTGGACAATCGGCAGGTGGGAATCTGAGGTTGAAATGTGCATTTTCTCTTTTCTTGAGTTCTTGAAAAAAACGTATAAATGAAATTTGCGATTTCAGGAAAACGTATAAATGAAAATATTTAACGTTAATATGCATTAGATTTTGCCGGGACCATTCAAAAAAACGTATAAATGATAAAAACGTATAAACGAGAAACGTATAAACGGTGCTCCACTGTGTATATATATATATATATAGTTTTTTGTTTTTTTTTCAATTTCAATTTCAAGTGATATCGTTCAGTGAAATAACATTTTTTTAAATATCAGAACATAGGAAGAAAAAATTCGTAAATGTTCAAGACAATTCATGTCATATTTATCATTGTAATTCGTATTATTTAATATGTTCAATTTAAGAACATATCCCCAATTAATTATTATTTCTCTTCTGAGGTATTAAAATTGTTAAAATTACATCCTGTTTTGTAAGTTCTAATGAAGCGTCTATCATTATTGTATCTGCAACTTACATCAAAAATTGCGTAATTAATTAATTTTGAAATTTCAACTTAAATAAAGCTTAAATATTTATTTATTTACATAATCAATTGGTTTTCTTCATAATGACCTTGAAAGTGATTCGACAGAAAACTTCTTAAATTCAATTTACAATTTTTCAATTTCAATGATTATTTTTGTGCGATTTTATTTCAATTACTGAGTTTCTTTATTTCTGTAATATTATCTTTGTTAATTGTGTATTAAATAATTAGTTAAAAGCACTAAAAACTAGAATATTCTTGAATGAATATCCGAAATTCAGCAGTCTTTAGGAAGAGTTAAAAACATGGGTACACACATCACGTGACTTTTTCAGCCTCGAACCCAAGGACCTTAAACATCCCCATTAAATGAATTATTGTTATAATAATTTGGTGGTCGGGTTCCAGAGTATCATATTGTGAAATAAGTTGAATACAGAAAAATGGCTAGAATTTTATAAAGCATCTATTTGCTTTATAAAATTCTAGCCATTTTTGTGTATTCAACTTTACAACTGCTATCAATTTCACATGCCTCTTTTTCTGCGCAATAAATACAAACTATAGAATAATCACATATAGATCATGTTTCAGTCTTTTACTGATGCATTGTACAGTTAAGTATATCGGACACCAATAATTGTGTTGTAAAGTGTTTTTAAATATGATAACACAGATTTTGTCCACATACAAAAACATATAGAAACCCAGAACTATTTTTTTAATACATGGTCAGAAAAAATCTTTTTTTTTGTTGATTGACTAAAACACATTTCAACATATAAAATTGAAAGCCAGGCTTGCCATTATGTTATTAGCAGATTCACATTTTAATGGATCGGATTATAATTGGGTTGAGCTGTAATTCTGAAATTTATATCTCCCTTTTAAGGTTACTTATTGAAACCTAATCTTTCATTTTTTCGTTCAATACATATAGTTTTTTTAACACAAAATTATACGTATTAAAATGTTATCCTTTATACTTAAAATATTTTATTGTTTTTTTTTTTTTTATAGTATGTCTTGGCATTTAATGAAAAACGTCGATCATGGGTTCGTGGTCAAGTGCATTGTATTATGGAAAGAGTTAGTGGAATCCACCTAGAGATATTTCAACTTGATTATGGCTCAAAGATTTTGGTGACGAGGAATCGGTAAGAAATTTTCCCAATTCTGTAATATTAATAGAAATAGTAATTTTATAGTGAAGAATTTGCCATTTAATTTAGCCTTTTAAAGTTTGTTTATAACAAACACTGTCTACTGACACTGTCTGCTTTTTGGGTCAAATCTTGTAATCGATATTTCACCCACTTTTCGATGAGCTACATAGCTGCTAATTGGCAGACACACACTCATTTTGGATGACGTTGCTTATTGATAGCAAAAATATTACAGGTAAGTTGCTTTGTTGTGCAGGAATTAATTATGCAAATTTCCAAATAAAATGCATGTTTTCCTGCAAACCTCTCCAAGAATTGATTGCTCATTTTCCGTTTTTGAATAAAACCACACGCAGTTTTCTATGAATCAAGTAGGACCTTTGCATTTCCCAAGCAATAATACATTAATTATATTCTTAAGTGTGAATTTGTATGTAAAACGTAGCAATGGAGTTGAAATTATCACGATAAGAGACAACTGGGTCGTCGATGAATTCATTTACGTGGTATATTAATGTGTTGCTTCGTCAGTACATGTTCTAAAATTGGAACAATACAGAGAAGTTATTTGTATGCAAATGAGAAAATGTAGTTCAATAAGGAAAAAAATATTTGTTCTGAAAAGGAAATTTTTAGTCATATGAATTTCTTCTTCGGTTACAAGATAGAGACTAAACAGTAGAACATAAATTATATATAAAACTAGCTGTACCCGGCATGCGTTGCAATGCCACTCAAAGAAAGAAAGGGCTCGTGAGAAGGGACTGTAAATATAAGGTCCCAGTGTCGATCGGGGGTGGGACACTTAGGCCCTTGTGTCGCCATCCCCACTCAAGTGTGGTGGACCTGTCCCCCATAGGAGAGCGAATTTTTCTCTTTTTCCAATTGACTTAGGG